>JBAIZL010000010.1:54268299-54395799 GCA_036971475.1 Prosapia bicincta | reverse complement strand
CTTTGACATCAATACACTTTGTCCAGCGTTTCTCCAATATCAGTATATTTTTCCGGAATTAAGATTCTGGAAGGTTTGTTAAAATATTCATTTAAGGCTCTCTCAGCGTCTTCATTGGACGCGAAGAGTATTCCAGAAACAAAATTCTTTAGGTTTGGGAAGAGATGGAAGTAAAAGGGTGCAAAATCAGGAGAGTAAGGGAAATGGCCGAGTAAACGTACTCCAAATCTCGCAATTAACAAGATCCTGATACACACTGGCCATGCATGAGCTTTCCATCAAATCCGAGATCTGAGGACTTCGCTTTCTTTGGCGCTTCCACCCGCTGTTTCGACTGGTGTTTAGTTTCGGACGTGAAGTGGTGGACCCATGTCTCATCCATGGTAACACATCGCAGCAAAATATCAGTCGGATTAATCTGGAATCGGTCCAAACATTGTTGTGAATGTCGTTTGCGAATGTTTTTGATCCGCACTCAGCAAACGCGGCACCCAGCTCGCACAAAACTTTCGCATCGCTAATTCTTCGTGCAATATGTTTTGCGCACTTTCTCCTGATATCCCCACAACCTCAACTATCCCACACGTTTTTACTATCGTCCAAACACGATATCTTGCACATTTTTGATAGTTTCGGGTATGGTTGCAGTTTTTGGCTGTTTCACGTGGGCCATCGTCCAGCGACGTGCAACCACGTATAAATTCAGCTGCCCACTTTTTAACTGTTGACATTGAAGGAGCAGAGTTCTCGTACACTTTTGTCAACTTCGGATGAATTTTAATAGGGGTTAATCCATTCAAAACGAAAAAAATTATCACTGCAATATATTCAAGTTTATCCTTTAATGAAAAATGAGCAAGACATATAGGCCTGCTAAAAGAAATCCTATACTACTTGAGCAAATAACTTATAAGCTATGATATGAACTAATGGCATGTGGCAACTTTTTTAAAATAATTGGTTGTTTATTTTCTATAATAATGTTTTGTCTTGCCATTTGTTGTAATTGGCTGTAAGGAAACCTTTTTCGTTTGAACACGATAAATAAGTTGTACTTTTTAAGTTTGCACGTTTTATTTTGTTTTTAGTGGCTTTGTTTTGATTGAAATTCGTTTATTCAATAACTTCTACTATAATTTGACGAAACTAAAATAATTGAACACTACAACCTAATAAAACTTCTTCAGAATTCACTTTCATATTATTTCTATAAGCAATCAAACATTCAAATTTTACAAAACATAATTCAGAAACCCTAGTTATAATAACCATCCTTTATATTAATTTTTTTTGTAACAGAGTTAAATTATGCCTTCCAATAAAAAAATACTTTTTCAAAAACATTTTTTTTAAAATCTCTTTAAAGTTAAAGTCTAGCGACGGTAATGTTGGACAAAATCATGCATGGTACATTTGCCAATTTCTTCACACTTCAGGCGTTATTGACTTTCAAGAATATATCGTAATATGAAAGTAAGCATTATGCCTGAAGTTGTACGAACGCTTTCTTTCAGACCCTGTAAACATCCAATATATAATAATTAAATCGTATAATTTTATGATCTAAAGAATTATGGTAATGCACATTAAAATCAGTCCATGTTTCCTTTTTTTTCTTCAAAAGAATTGAAATATATTTTTTAAAAAAATGCAATTCAAATTGATCTAATAGGACGAATATTTCCTTATCTCAAATTACGTAAATCTAGGCCTATAATTTACTTACACTTCTACCTGTGACTATAATATATGAAATATTTGTAACAAATTAAAAATTTATTTTTGAATAATATTATTATAAAAGACTGGATTTAAAAAAAAAAGGTTAAACTGATTTAAAATTTCCTTTAGTGACTTGTAATTTCAAATAAATCTACACTTTTAACTCAGTCATAAGTTCAAATTTAATTTTACCTATTATATCTTATTTCACACTCTTTAGAAATATAATTCATTTCAAATTTTAGAAAGTATTTTACAAGGCGCTAAAGTGTCTTGTTTTGGTTTACTATTTTATAATTAAAACCACCTGATTAAAATGTTGAACAATTAAAACTTATTATTAACATCTGTATTCCATCAGTCAAGGTTGTTGGGTAATGGCATCGCTCAACTCTTATTGATCACATATGTTTAATTTATGATGTATAATATCAATCATCAAAATACATAGACCCTGAAACAATTTTTGTTTCACAGTTGGTACTGTACTGAAACCTTTCTGTATTTTGTTATGAGGTATAGTCAGGGGCATAACTTAAATGTATTAATATATAAATTACACTCATTCACAATAAATATGTTTATTATTTCTGCGGGTTTCAATGACCACATATTTATACTTGTTTGTTTATCTTTACAAAAAAACCACTACTTACTGATTTATTCAGCAGACGCGTTTCGCGCTAGGTCAGCGCATTCTTCAACGCTGTGAATTACTGACAAGACTGTTGCTCAGTTGCGTTGTGTTGGTGTGAGTCTGTGGTGTGTTATTGTTCATAGAGTAGTTGTTAATTATGTGCTCAAATATAGTGTTTGATTAGGAGTGTTTATTTATCTCATAGTTTTCTACTCTGTTAAGTTTTTGCTTTTATTGATGTAATGTAGGATTTATATATTGATGTGTATGTCAGTATGTGAATATAGTGTGTTTTGTATGTGTATGGCGAAATTTGATTTGAGTTGTGTCTTTCTTATCTGTTTTACGTGTTCTTCGTATCTTGTGGTAAATGTACTCCCTGTTTTTCCTATGTAAAAGCTTGGGCAGTTGTTGCATGTAATCTTGTATACGTCTGCCCTGTCGTGTTTATCCTTGTGTGTTTTTGAACTATGTAGGTGTTTTTTAATTGTGTTGGATGTTGTGAATGCTACTTTGTATTTAATTTTGCGGAATTTGGAAGCTATTTTTTTGTGATGTGTTGTCGTGATATGTGTTATATATTTTTGTATTTGTGTGTTATTGTTTTTTTGTTGTTGTGTTATGTGTACGTTGTTTTTGCGCATTATGTTGTCTATCAATGTGTGTTTATATCCGTTTTTATGGGTCGTGTGTTTTATTGTATTTAGTTCGTTTATTTTTATTAGTTCGTATACAACTCAAAAACTGTGACCACATATTTGTTATTATAATAATTACATTTTACAACCAGTAAAATTTCACCAATTTACTGAAGTTCCGCGACCTTCAAATAACTTCCACCGTTGCAAAATTCGATAGAAAGTAATTTCTAACAGTACACGACCTTAGTATCTACATATCCTATAACTTCGTTTGTATGTAATTTTAGAGGGTCCAACTTATATTTTTACAATAATATTTATCTTTCTCTATATCAAATTTTATCCCAAAGTGTATACTAGTATAGCTTGTGTATTTACTTTTGTCATTAAGTAATTATATTGAATCACAATCTACCCTCGAATAGATATTTAGGTTGTGCCATTTTTTGTTGCGAATTTTAAGTGTATTTAAAAAAATGTTTACTAATGCAAAAATATTCATAACTCATATTTTTACAATAAAATTTATCTTTCTCTATATCAAATTTTATCCCAAAGTCTATACTAGTATAACTTGTGTATTTACTTTTGTCATAAGAAATTATATTGAATCACAATCTACCATCGAATAGATATTTAGGTTGTGCCTAATTTTGTTGCGAATTTTAAGTGTATTTTAAAAATATTTACTAATGGCAACGTATTCAGGAAATGTAAGTTTTCCGTATACAGGCAAATATAAATCAGAAGCATGTGTAGCATGGAACAAAAATATCTTGCATGAATGAATAATAAATAAACGTTATTTCAAGTAGGAAATTCCTGTGCATGTATGCTGCAGAACCTTTTGCAGAATGCATAGTTAAAGGAAGTAAAACAAAATTTGTATAGAGCTCTTTTAATATTGTGCATTGTCTGCATCGAAACGGAAAAAGAAATATATTGAAACGATCCATATGGAGCAAATATAAATTTCGAAGTTCAGTAAATTGATTTGACGTTTTAAACGTTTTTATAAGGAACTAAAAAATTATTAGATTCATGAAACTTAGCATTAGTTAAAACTAAATACAATAAACATCAATGGAACTATGTGCTGAAATTATTGGTAAATACAACTTCAATAAAAATGTGAAATTTATAAACATATTTTAAAACACTTCGAGTTTAATATCTAAATAAAAAGAACTGAGTGTGACCGAATTGTTGGTAAAGTCAAACAAATTATAAATATGAGAGTCTGAAATATGTTCAATAAAAATGTTGATTGTCTATCATACTTATTGTTTAATTAAAATATTACGTTTTTAAAGTAATTGAAGGTGTTTTACAATCTGGCGGTAATATGTTCTTGGATGGACTGTCGTATAATTGTACGAGGTTAAATGCCTTGGGATTTAAAAGATCCATCCTTAAACTAAATGCAATTAAGGTCTTAATTCACATATTATTAAATAATAGTTCAAACCTGATACTTTTCTGTTGTAAAATGTTTGTGAGTTTTCTTTTAAACGTTTAAGTGTATTTTTACAGAAACTCTTATTTTCAATAACCAAAGAATGTTTTGATAGCAAAAAAAATGTTTTTCTTCTATAGTAAAGATGCAACAAACCATTCAATCCCAAAACCCAGTTACTATTAATGTTTGAAGTAACTATGATAAACTTCTTCTATACCTGCATATAGTAGGGTTGGTTTGTGAACTTATTAGACATCCGAAAACCTGTTTTTTGCCATATATAGGCTATATAACAAATCGCAGAGAATAAGAATTAAAACCTAATACTTTCTTGGATTAATCAATTTTAGAAAAATACATTTATTTGCAATGAAGTATTGTGAATGTTTAAATATACATTTGCTACTGATGTGTGTCTTGTCACGTAGTTTTGCCGGTTTGCTACAGTACGACTGCATCTAAATATTCATGTTTACATTTTGTAGCCGACTGGATATCGATGAGTCAGTTTACATTATTGATGCTACGACGTTACCCAAAACTGCACACACCCACGGATCTAAAATGGTAATGCCAAATAATAATAGTTTACGTGATTCTTGTTTTGTTTTCTAGAAAATATACAATGATTTTGTTATTGGTAGGCCACTTATGATTCCATTACTACTGATATTTTTTTAAAATTTATTGAAGGTGTTTATAATAAATTATAATAAATGTTGTGTATAATAAATTATTACATTATTTAATAGACAAACTACACAGAAAAATACTCAACAAGAACATTAACAACAAAACAAACAACAAAAACAAGAAACACAAAAAACTCATCACCCTCACATACATAAACAAACTCACAAATAAAATAGCACACCAAATCAAAAAAGCAGGATACAATGTACCTTACAGAACAATAAAAGCCAAACGGCTAAAGACACAGCATTAATAACAATACCAACACATACAATTCACACAACAATCCAGGAGTATACACACTAAAATGCAACAATTGCAATAAGTACTATATTGGACAAACAGGCAGATCTTTTGCCGAAAGATATAAAAAGCACAAAAGCGCACTGCACACTACTATTGAATCCACCTTCGCAAATCACCTCATTGACACTAAACACTCATTGAAAAGTATGGAAAATAACATGAGCATCCTCCACACATGAAACAAAGGTCATAAATTAAACACGCTAGAACAGTATGAAATATATAGACATAGCAATATATAGACACATAAAAATGACATCTTAAATGAACAAACAAAGCACAGATCACACATACTCTTGGATCACATCACTTCTAACTTTCGAAATAATGGTACCGAGGAAGCACAACTGCAGCATTCCTAGCGGCAAAAATACGAGGCTGAAGAAATCGTAAGAACGAAAACGTTTCCTCCAAGTGTAAGTTAACAACCCTTAGTTAACAAAAAAAAAAAAAAAAAAAAAAAAAAAACTGTCACAAGTAATAGTAAAAGTGTAATAGGCACTTATATATTATTGATAGGCCACTTACGGTTCCACTACTCTGATATATTTTAAAAGTTGATTTACATAATTTTATTCTCATCCTATGTAGTTGTTAAGTAATGATAATTTTTAGAATTTATTTTTTTTTAATAATTTTTTTTTTATTTAATTTTCGGCTTCAAGTTAAACAGGATCAGGCTAAAGTATCGCCTTACCTGGTTCTCATTTACAAATAGGATTTTATTTGTCCGCTCCACCGTAACTCTGTATAAAAATTATCCTACTGATTGGATAAGATTAATCCACTGATCATCATATTTTTCTAAAATGGTTACTCACAATGGATTACATTCCACTGGCAACCGTTTCATTAAAACGGGATTACTGGGACACAATCAATGGATTTAGGAACTCATTTACTTTAGGGCAGTCGTTTTTAGAAAGCGTAATTGATATCTCCCAATATAGACAAATCTGATTTAGATGGAAATATGAAACAAAGTCAGACTTTACAGTTATACGCAATAATCAGTCACATTCGTACAATACTTTGGCCTCAGCCTTTCCATGAATATCCCTCTAAGAGAATAATCGAATAATTGTATATACCCTGAAATTTATAGCTGAAATTAAAATATTTTTAATTGCCAAAGATATGGTGAATATCAAACTAAAATGAGTAAACTTTTTAATGTTTAAACTTTTTTATTGATGTGTGGAATTAATATAAATATAAATCCAAGCTAAAAAAATACTTGTTTGGTAAAATCTATAATATATTAGATGGAAAGTCAGAACTCACTACGCATAACAAAAAATACTTTTTTCTATTGAAAAATGAATTGAAATAACGAATCAAAAGTACCGCATATTAACGAACATGTCCACACACACACACACACACACACACACCCGCGCGCGCGCGCGGTCGCTCAGATTTTTGCGTGGCCTTTTACAGTTTCAAAAGACCAATGGCTCTTGACATAATTCTAATTACGGAAAAAAATGACACATCCGAAAAAAAATTTGATACTTCACTTATTAGAACAGATTTATACTATCTTTTTTGATAACCGTGTATTTTATTGTAGTTTTTCTAATATTTTCCATCACGTTTTCCATTTACGTTCTGTTGCGAACCTATCGCTAAAATTTGTCTATCTGTAGTATGTATAAACATGTATTTAAAAATTTACTTTTCTTTGTTGTATACGCACCTGTGTTCTAGTAATGAATATTTATGGCTAATAGATTTAAAATGCCCAGTTATAGTCTGTAGAAGTAATAGATCTGTATGTCTAATATGTAGGTATTAGGTAAATAGGTATGTCTTAAATATATAGAACCATTTATATGAAAACAAATTGTAATTAGTCATATGTTAACATATTAGTTTCTCAACTAACTTTAAGCATAAATAAATTAAAGCTGCTTGTGGTAATCATATTGAATTCACTGATTCATCTATAATTAAATGATACTTAACTAAGTGAATACATTATTTTATTTAGTATCTTTTATGTTATTTATTTTAGGAATCTTAGTCATTTAATATCTATTTAGTAACTTTATTTAGTGAATACGTATTCACGTAGTTAAGTACCATTTAATTATAGTTAAATAAATTAAGTTACAGTCATTAGACCTACAGTAAGTTAAGACTCCCAAGCTAAATTACCCAGTTATATTGTATTACAGTATTATTTCTTGTTCTATACAAATTGTAATATTTATTATTCAACGTGTAGGCTGTTTGTAAAATAATGTTTTATCGCCTGTTAAAACGAGAAAACTAAATTAACGGGGAAAAGTTACAAAAAAAATATATTCTATATTTATATATAGGATATATTCTATATTTATATATTCTTATATTCTATAAGAAAAGTCCTAAACAAGCAAATAAAGATGAATAAAAAAATTACCAAAGTTTCAAAAATTTAAGATGTAAATGTAAAATATTATACGGAGCACAGTAGCGTAATAATGATAAATAAATAACAATAACCCTTGCTACAAATATTTAAACACCCTTGATGTACATTTCGCCAACACAGTTAGCATCATCAGAAGGTTGACCAAGAAATATTTGTAGCAAGGGTTATTGTTACTTATTTATCATGTAAATGTGGGCAAAGTAAAGTGCACAAGAATTATAGACGGTTAGGAAATTGTATATTTACTATATATTTAATCTCAGAAGCCGAGTTTCAACTAGAAATGTAAAGTAAATTGCAGTTATCCTTTTCCATAGGATCTTTTCCAAAAGTCTTTTGTTGGTGTACAATAAGCCCAACATAATATCACCGAACAATGCAGGACACTTTAGATACTTGGTGTGACCACTAAACAAGGAAACATATATTTTTACAATCAACATAACAGAATAGGAAGTTAGTCTGTATAGGTATTCTAAAAACGCTAGCCTATATTATTTATAAAATCGGAATTACAAGGTTTCAAAATGTCACTGTAATGGGCATTGACGACATGGAAATGTTATGATTTTATTTTTTAAAGTAATTAATATTGTTAAAATAGCTTTAAACATTAGAATTAAAACTATTCGTTGTTAAACATACAATTTATTTTTAAAAAAAACTACATGTTTTAAACTGAGTTACTTAAAAAAAAGGAATGGTCTTGAATTTAAAGCAGTTTGAGATACTTGAAGCAATTGAATCACTCACTACTTTCCCTAATACCTAGCCAGTGTGTGTGTACCTTTGTTCCAAGACAAAGCGTCTTGTCAAGCAGAGTTATTGAGTGCATGGTAGAACATTATCTGTTGCCGCTTCCTCTTGTGAGATCATGTATCTTTTACTAAGTTCAAAGTGCTCACATTGTGTTACTGAATTAGAGTATTGCGGTTTAAAACCATTGAAGAGATTGTGCATTGAATCGGTAAAGTGTTTACTGAAAATATTCATCAGAACATTTTCTCTTTAACTGAACGTAATTCAGAAATCGTTTTGAAAAGAAACATTTTGATTTAATAAAACTGCAATGCTGTTCGTCTTTACAATTAGGTCCGAACTAAACCAAATAAATGTTTCCAAACATCAGCTATTACAGCCTTATGTTTCTATAAGTATTGATATTTGAAAATATGGACAAACGTGTATCATAGACTGATTTGTTAATTATATAGTTTAAATTTTAATTAATAGTAAAATTCTGAACAAAATTATATCACACCTAAAAATTGTAACTAAATTTGTCGCTTAAAAAGTAAATTTAAATTTAGATTTTTAATTGAACAATTTTACATTTGAAATTTCATAAGATTTTAGATTTGATATGATCACATTGCTTCTATCCATAACATTCTATTAAATGTGTTTATATTTGGAAAGAAAATGGAATAAAATATAAAATGATTTTTCTAGACATACTTCCAGATCAGTTATATTAAGAACCTCATTCATAACCCCATACAGACTGACGTAAACATTTGCAAATTTCAATGAATATAGAAGTATTTATAACGTTAATGCATAGAATTTATCTACTTCATGCGCCCTTTTTTTTGTTTCGAACTTTCCATATTGTTTACAATTCACAAATGTTTATGTCAATTTGTATCAGTTTATGAATCTGTAATGAGTTGTAAAGCTAACTCTTCGGTAAGTATATGTTGGAAGAAATATTTTGTAATTTTATTCTGTCAAAAACATTAATGTCTTTCTTATTTAATTGTTAATGAATTCATAAAGCTTTATAGAAGCTTCTGCTTGTGTCTCAAAAATCTACCGTGGGCTACAATGGTCTTATATTTTGTCCCCACATACATTAGCAGGTGATGGATCAGTTCATCAAATGTGTGAGTGTGTCCTTGGAGTTTACTTACAGAAGTAGAACTACTACAATTTGCATAAAACGTATTGTTTTAATAGCAAACTACATAATGTAGTTTTATTTATTTTTGTATAAATTATATATATATATATATATATATATATATATATTGTAACAGTTGAGCCTTTTTCCTTGGGTAAGTATTTATCAGGGCTTTATTAAAAATGTGTGTTAATTACTAATTAACAAATTAATTAACCTTACTTACCAGGGGCTCCTAGTTCTCCGTTTCAGCCAGGCATAATAATGTATTTCTGTAAACGGTCTTCTGATATCTTCGGAAGGTAGAACTAGGTTACTTGAAATGAAAATTGAAAGTTTGTAACGTTCTAGGTTACTTGTGAAATAAGAATTTAAATTTTTTAAATACAAAGTCATACAATTTATTAATCAGTGACAAATTACAGTAGAACAAAAGACAGCAATGTGTCGAGTAATTATCTTTTAATTACTGCTAATTATTCCATACATTTTAATTACTTCTTAACCTTTAAAATTATATTTATCGAGAAGATAGTAACTTAAGTTTTTCAATTTAAATTTATAAATGAATATTCAAAGGACAATTTCTACCGTTCATGTCTTAACCGTTTATCATTTAAAATTCAACTTAGTTAACACTAAAATACATTTTCTTTATTATTATCTAAAACGTACCTGGTTGTGCACTTATAAAACACTTTAACACATATTAAACATTGCCCATGGCTTTTGGAATCACTAATCACTGCACATCGATCCTGGAAACAGCGCTCTTACACAAAAATTATATAAACTTTTATTTATTTGTAACACGTAAATAATCTCTTCTGACTTCTTCTTTAGCTGCGTTAAATAAATTTGGTACCGGCTTTGACATCTTAAATTTTGAATACTGGAAGCTTATAAATTTCTAGGTTACGTCCGAAAATGCCATCACGTCTGTTCTGTTCAAGAACCTCTGGAGGAGTGGGCGTTCTGCAAGGGCACGCCAACGGAATTTCCCACCCTTGGTTATTATTGGTCCATCAGATCAGGCGATATCAGACCATGCTTACGTCACATGAGGTGATGTCAGTTAATTACCCTGAGTTACTAACTCGTACGATATTTTACATTTTTTACCCGCTAGGGGCGCTACTATCTATGCTAGCTTCACAATGTGCACCAATAAAACAATAATTTTCTTTTCTATTGGAACGATATAATTATTAAATAAAAATCAAATATATAAATGAATTTATATGTAACACCTTATTTTTAAGAGTGTTACAATATATATGATCAGTTCATCAAATGTGTGAGTGCGTCCTTGTAGTTTACTTACAGAAGTAGACCTACTAAACTTTGCATACAACGTATTGTTTTAATGGTAAACTATATAATATAGTTGTATTTATGTTTGTATAAGTTATATATATATATATATATATATATATATATATATATATATATATATATATATATATATATATATATATATTCTCAAGTGTTGAATTATTTTAAGCTAATAAAAACTTAGTTAAAAACCTGTAAGCAAACATATTCTTAGAATGTTTCGATAAAAATCGTCAAATCTGAATTTTTTAACGATTAATTAAAGACAATATATTAAAGAACTATGAAATGGCTGAAGAAATAATTCAAACTTACCGCATGGTACAAGGTTAGGCATAGTAACTTACAATGCTTAATTAAGAAACGTACAGTTGCTTAATTGTGTCTCCCAGTGCGCAATACCTTTGTTCGAAGACAAAGCAACTTGTCAGTTGAACTGTAGTTATACAGCCGTGATGGAGTGCCTCCATTTTGTAAGAGAATGCATGTACAGGAATCCTGCTTTGGGTTAGGTAGTGAATGCTTGGGTTTTTAATTAAAATATCGAACAGCACGTCTGTTATTTGGTAAAACCACAGCGATACATTACTTTTCTGCAAGATAGTTTACGCACGACAAGAAATAGAAACAAATTCTTGCTTCTGAAAAAATATTATCCGTCTTTGTAAGATACTATCCCATGCGCTCGCACACACTTACTAACTACACACGATCCGATTTGAAAATTAAAATAAACAATTAAATTTGTAGGGTTTGACACATAATTTACATTTTCGTTTTGAGCTTCAACAATATATTTGAACACCATTTTATATTTATATATATATATATATATATATATATATATATATATATATAATTACACATTATTTCTCTACACATTAAAGCTTTTCGCTTATTGGTAGTATAAGCATTATCGAAACTTGCTAAATACGAAACTTGCTATGACTATGTTTGGATTCAGAGATAGTTCTATGTTATATACATAGTTCTATGACTACGTCTGACATTTGAGTCCAGATGTAGTCATAGAACTATAAGGTATTTAACAAGTTTTGATAATGTTGATACTTCCAAACAGCGAAAAGCTGCAATGTATAAATAAAAATGAAATACAAATTCTTGTTTATGAAAGTATTATTTAACCATAAACGCATAAACCATATAAAACAGAGAAAAAGATTCATCTAAGGATATACGACATATATACATATATATATATATATATATATATATATATATATATATATATATATATATATATATTCTTGATATTTTTCGTTATGCATTGTTTTTCGAGAGAGAGAGAGAGAGAGAATATATTTTCTTGTTTAATAATTTAAAACAACATAGGTTATTCAAATACCTAGGTAAATATTTGAATAACCTATGTTGTTTTAATATATATATATATATATAATTATGTATAATATTTATTAATTATATAAATTTATTTATTTTATATAATTTATATTTATATTGAAAAGAATTTATTTATTTATACATACTTTCACAAGAAACATGATATAACATTTCAAGTTTTAATTCACAAGGTAAATGTTAACAGATAAGTGAAAAATCTGTTTTGGAGATACTCGTACTAGACCTTTTGCATTTTTTCACTAGCATGTCTATTTGAGGTTCTATTTAAATAAAGGCACAACGCAAGTCATTAGCAACATCAAGTTTGTTCCTATATTTTATTTTTATTGCAACAAGTACTGAAAATGTTTTTTCGAACAAGTAGTTACTTGTAAAGTACAAGTATAATCGAAGAGCTGCCTCTTTTTAGTGTTTTATCCAAAATGAAGATTTGCCCATTGTGACGCTGTTGCACATTGAACGGCAAACATTCGTTTCACGAAACCTTTGTACGACTATTCTTTTCAAGCTGTCATGTTAATTTAATTTCAAGTTTACAAAACTTGCACAACCGTTACTTATATTTCTTTAATAAATGCATAGATGGTCAATAAGATTACCTATGTAAAATAAATCTGAGGGTTAAATTTAGTATTAAATTATGATAAATTATGTACTTGAATTTTCATTGAATGAGAACTTATCTTACTATTTTCGACTGGTCTCCGAACCCCCTGACTTGCCTTCACACCCTCATCTCAGTTTAGGAACCTATGCGTTACAGAGTACATAGCTTATTCAACTATATAAGCTTGACTAAGAAGTAACTGCTAGTTACATTCACACACTGTATACTTATTCTATTGAACTAATTATTTTATTTACTGCATTTGAATTTTTTAGTTTTTTAAAAACTATTCAAATGTAACATTCTTCTATTTTGCTCCGCATAAACATATCTTTTGTTTTTTTATTCATTGTATTGTTTTTTTTTTGTTTTTGCTCGTATTTTTCCCAATTATAAATGTTAAGTAATACTTACGTAAGGATTTTTCGAGTTTAAGACGTATAGCCTTACAAATAAATATTAACAAAGCAAATATGAACTATGCATGATTACAATTTAAGTGATCTATACACGATCACGTTTGTTTGTATTGGTAAAGAGTATTTAATTGTTACTAAATGTAAGCTAGACTAAATCCCTGGAAAGCAGTGTTTATATAAAACCATGAACACGTGCTGGAGCAGGGAAATAAACCCCGCCATTATTATACGCCTATCCCAGTATCTTGGGTGCAACATACACTTTATTCCTTCATTCCCAGACCAAGGGAGCATCTCTTTTATAACCGGTACAGTTTTAATGTACAGCGTATCATTGACAGGTAATATTAGTGGCATATCCGATTTGTTTGTAACAAAATCTCCACAACTTCACTCAGTGGGGAGTAAGTCCTCTTCCGTGGGCCACACGTCACTGGCTACGATATGTAACAATTTCTTTTATTCGCAGTACAGGAAGAGCGTTTTGTAATTTTTGAAATCGTAGCAAATTCCATCTACCATTGCCTTTTGTGTTAGAAGGGGGTGTAATAGGTGGATACCTCATTATTACCCCAATAGAGAATATCCTGCCCACAAGATCCCATAATCAAACAATTTTATGTCTTACATTATTATAACTAGGTTCACAATTTTTTCTCATCCTTCATAAGCGATAATAGTCACATTGCCTAATTGCCTTAAAACTACAAACAAGAAACGTGTAAAATATACAATCTCCAATTCTACACTTCCCAAAGTACCACTTACTTTGGTATTCCATTGTTATTGTCGTATTGAGACGTGTGTTCCATTATTAATTCGAACTGTTAAAATTTAATTGAATATTGCAACAATGGACGAGAGTGAGGAATCAATATAGACAATCGGTCATATATGATGGGGGGGAGGGAAATCCCGTCCTATCTATTAACACCAATTCAATATCAACTATTGTCATTAAAGATTTATACTGATGATAGATGGGGCACATATCCCAAAACTGTCGTTCTAATTCAACAGTAATATAAGTGCAAGATTAGTTTGGTATTTTTTAAAAGTATGAATGTATCCTATATTATCTC
This sequence comes from Prosapia bicincta, assembly GCA_036971475.1. Taxonomy (NCBI): domain Eukaryota; kingdom Metazoa; phylum Arthropoda; class Insecta; order Hemiptera; family Cercopidae; genus Prosapia; species Prosapia bicincta. The sequence continues at coordinate 54,381,193 of JBAIZL010000010.1, read as the reverse complement.
AGTTTTAAGAAGGATCAAACAATACGCTCAAATTTACATATAAGGATCAGTTAATTACTTACTTACTAGCCAACGCCCACCCTTGGCAGTTGAGCCATTTGGCGACGCGCTGACCAGTAGAGATGGGCATCCCTGAAGATGGGACTGCAGTAATCCTGGACCCGGTCCAGGGATGTACAATCATTAGGGTGTTCGGCATTCATAAGTTCACCATCACACAGCAGACATACGTCATACCCTCCTACACACCTTCTACATCCTACACCCCTACATTCTCTATATTCTACACCCCTACATCCTCTACATGCTACACCTCTACATCCTACACCCTACATCATACACTCCTACATCCTACACTCCTACATCCTATACATCCTACACCCCTACATCCTAAACTCCTACATCCTACTCCCCTACATGCTACACCTCTACATCCTACACCCCTACATCATACACTCCTATATCCTACACTCCTACATCCTATACATCCTACACCCCTACATCCTAAACTCCTACATCCTACTCCCCTACATGCTACACCTCTACATCCTACACCCCTACATCATACACTCCTATATCCTACACTCCTACATCCTATACATCCTACACCCCTACATCCTAAACTCCTACATCCTACTCCCCTACATGCTACACCTCTACATCCTACACCCCTACATCATACACTCCTACATCCTACACTCCTACATCCTATACATCCTACACCCCTACATCCTAAACTCCTACATCCTACTCCCCTACATGCTACACCTCTACATCCTACACCCCTACATCATACACTCCTATATCCTACACTCCTACATCCTATACATCCTACACCCCTACATCCTAAACTCCTACATCCTACACCCCTACATCCTCTACATGCTACACCTCTACATCCTATACCCCTACATCATACACTCCTACATCCTACACTCCTACATCCTATACATCCTACACCCCTACATCCTAAACTCCTACTTCCTACTCCCCTACATGCTACACCTCTACATCCTACACCCCTACATCATACACTCCTATATCCTACACTCCTACATCCTATACATCCTACACCCCTACATCCTAAACTCCTACATCCTACTCCCCTACATGCTACACCTCTACATCCTACACCCCTACATCATACACTCCTACATCCTACACTCCTACATCCTATACATCCTACACCCCTACATCCTAAACTCCTACATCCTACTCCCCTACATGCTACACCTCTACATCCTACACCCCTACATCATACACTCCTATATCCTACACTCCTACATCCTATACATCCTACACCCCTACATCCTAAACTCCTACATCCTACACCCCTACATCCTCTACATGCTACACCTCTACATCCTACAACCCTACATCATACACTCCTACATCCTACACTCCTACATTCTATACATCCTACACCCCTACATCCTAATCTCCTACATCCTACTCCCATACATCCTCTACATCCTACAACCCTACATCCAAGGATCAAACAATACGCTCAAATTTACATATAAGGATCAGTTAATTACTTACTTACTAGCCAACGCCCACTGGCAGTTGAGCCACTTGGCGACGCGCTGACCAGTAGAGATGGGCATCCCTGAAGATGGGACTGCAGTAATCCTGGACCCGGTCCAAGGCTGTACAATCATTAAGGTGTTCGGCATTCATAAGTTCACCATCACACAGCAGACACTACGGGGTTGGTAGCACATGGATGCGGTGGAGGTGCGCAGCAAGTTAATCAGGTCTTCTATCTGAAAGCTGTAACGCTAACAGATCGGGGAAAGTTTTGGTCAATTGGCCCTACCCGTCACAAGACTTTCCCACCGTTTTCTTGCTGAGAGTTCCCTTAATCGACCGTGATTCCATTTTTTAGTGGACGTCTTTAATAGGGATCTGGAGGAATGTAGTGAACTCAGATGCTCGGGCTGGGGCAGGCTTGTTCCTTGCTTTGCTAGTTGATCAGACTTTTCATTGCCAGATATGTTTACATGGCTTGGGATCCACTGGAAATTAAGTACCCAACCGGCATTTATAAGAGCATTTAGTTTTCTTTTACATTCTATGGTTCTACTATGAGTTCCCAGAGAGATTAATGTGGTCCTACATAAACATTTTAAAATATCAGGACATTCCATTTAAAGAGATGAAGAAATACAGTAGCGTATAAAAAGTCATAGTTCATTTTGATAAAAAGTAGATTAGAAAACCTTTTTTTAGAGCATAGTAGTAATATACCTCAGTCAACATCCCCTACACGACTTGTGTAACGAAGGTTATTTATCTAAACAGTGCTTAAAAAGATGTATGACATTCCTTACCCCTACCTCCTCCCTCACGTCAGTCTAACATGGAACATTTGATCTACTAGGTGCGCAGCTGTTTTCCTGATGAGATATGACACAAATTTCGTTTGCAACAGGTGTATATTATGAGATTTACTTAAGTGTTCTAAACTTGCCAACAGATTAGTGGCATATGTCATCTGTGTACTTAGCGTTCTATTATTAAACTGTGTATAGCATATTTATTTTGGGTGAAATTGTTAAAAATTGATCACTGTTAAATGTTAGTTTGTTATTTCAGATATATCGTACTGCAGTCGTTTAGTAACTATGATACTCTTTGTCAGCAACTATAACAACTGTCGTGAGAAGAATCTGTTCACTGACTCTGGGAACGCGCTGATATCTTTTCCTTTGCGCCATATTGGATTCTCTGAAAGGTTACGTTACAGATTTTTAAAAAACTGACATTCGGAAAGTTGGTATTTCGGTCTCTCTGGTAGTTTTTGGATTTTCTGGAAGATTGACATTTGAATTTTCTAGAAAGTGGCATTTTAAACTCTCTAGTACGTGAACATTTTGGACTCTCTGGAAAGTTCATTTTTCACACATTCTGTAAATTTGACATTTTAGGTCCTCTGGAAGTTTGTCAAGTCACGTTATATGGTAAGTGGACATTTTGGACTCTGTGGAAGGTTAGCATTTTGTATTATCAGAAATGTTGACATTTGAATTCTCTGGAATTGTGACATTTTATGAATTCGGGAAGGTTGACGTTTAGATTCTCTTGAAGGTTAACATTTCGGACACCCTGAAAGATTTTGAAAAATTGATATTTTGAATACCATAGAAGACATTTTAAACTCTCCAAGAGGTTTACATTTTGAACTCTCAGGAAGTTTACTTTTCGGACATTCTAGAAATTTGTCATTTTTGACACTTGGGGACTTGACAGTTTAAATTATATGGTAAACTGACATTTCGGACTTTCTGGAAGGGTGATATTTTCACATCTTAAAAATTATCTATTAATCAAAATATTTCAGTAATTTGGCAAAATGTTTTGTAGATTTCAAAATATAGTAGGTGTAGTTTGTTTCAGAAATTTATACCTGTGCTCTGTTTATTTACATATCTAAACCATAAGATAAGGCTAGAGTATAAAAAACCGTACCATTACTCTATTTCTAAGATGGAAAAGATTCACGTTACACAATTACCTACTACAATATGGATTCATACCTACCAACTTGCTCATTATCCGGCCACGCGATTAGTACTAATGTTCTAACAATTGCCCCATGGCTCAAAATGCTGACCCTTTCTAATGGATCTTCGAAAACGTTTGTCATAATGTCCTCCGATTAACTTACTCTCCAATTAAATTTAGAACGTTGAGAAGTAGATATATGGCTAAAAAAAAGTTAGAGCATACGTGTAACTCCATTCGTTTAACGGTTCATTTTGTTGAAGACTAGAATCCGTATAAATTTCAGTGCACATGAGTATAAATTGCCATGATTGATCTAATTTCGCCTACAACAGGATTTTATAAAAAGAGTAGAAAACACAGTTTTCTGAAAATATATCACAGGTTTAATTTTAATAAACGGAATTGAAATCTTTGTTATGTATTAAAAGTAATGAACAGCAAATTGATAAAGATTGCCCTTTGGGAATTCGTACTGCGAAATTAGCTCGATGCTTCTATAAATCATACATGAAATTCAAAACTTTAAATCCACAGTGTACTATTGTTTAGGGATTTACGACGTCGGAAGATATGTTTAATTATGGTGATATACTAGTTCTGGGAGTATGGTCTGAAATTAAATATCCAGTTATTGTACGTCAAGGTAGTGAAATTTAAAACTGCAGGATTTACTTACTTTTGACTACTTTATGTGGTTGTTAGCACACAGTTAGTTATCAATGTAAAAGCCAACATTAAAATAAAAGAAGAATGTAATTATGAGATGTTAGCGAGAGTACATTTCACTTAATTCTATAAATTATACAAACCCAAAAAATTTAGACGCGTGTACTTAGACGTTTGATTTATCATATTTGTTTCAGTTCTGTTACCCCCAAATCGTTAAGAAGTACTGTTAAATTAACAAGCTGAAAACTTGGGTCTTTCCAGTGTAATTAATAACAACTGAATACTAAAATTGAAACTATGTAATAGATCAACTTATGGGAACATATAGTTGAAGCATTTTTAGAAACCTCCTGAAATACTGGTGGTTCAGTAGGTGAATACTATTAGTGATGAAATGTTTTGCTTCTGGAGGTATTTTTAAGTTTATTGGGGGACTTAGGAAGTCTCTAGTTAAACAGAGGATACTAAAACTTATTACGTTTAAAAATACTTAGCAAAGATAACCTCAATTATTTTACGAGAAAACTACGAAGTGCATATACAAATAATGTATGGAAAATTGTCCCTTACTCACCCACTCTCTTCCGGTTGCGCAAGAAGTATTTTAAAGTGGTAAAATTTAGAAAATCTCCCCTTTATAGGAAAATATAGTAAAAGTCCCTTTCAAGGCCGTATAGTTATGAATACAAAATCTGGATGTTGAAAAAATCCAAATAAAATATATAATCTCCAATAATAACCTGTAAGTGAGTTGAGGTTACCGCTCAGGTTACGCAGTTTCACTGTTATCATGGTGGATGTTATTCTAGTAACTTATAAAAGGAGATTATATTTACATAAGTTTTTAGAGTTTTGCAGTATTTTTAATGTATTCATTTTTTTATTTAAATATATCGAAAAGAACAAATCAAAATATGGTTAAAATGTTTATAGAGTAACTTATTGTGGATATTAAATTAGGTTTAATATAAAATATAAACAATTAAATTATTATAAAGGAGAAAATATTTCGGGGGTGCTCTCCGGCTAGCCTTTTTATTGTTTTATTATTATTATTTTTTTTTTTAGGGGAAAAATCAATTATGATTATCATCGCCTAACTAAAATGTTATTTAAAAAAGTAAATTTGGATAAGACGAATAACTATAATCAAACAAAATAAATGGTTAAAACTAATTTTAATTATCTAAAACAAAATAAGTTAAAGGAAGATTTTATATATTGCTCCATAGATTCAGGTGGCGTAAGAAAGCGATGACACGGTCGATAGCCGTGACATTGTCCCTTAAAACCACCTTTAAACTTCCTCGAAGATCGTAACGTAAATAGAAATCGGTCAACTCATCACAGTCAAGCAGAATGTGCTTGACTGTGATGGTATGACAAAACTGGCATAGTGGTGGATCCTCATGCCGCATCAACCATCCATGTATTAACAAAGAATGACCGACGCGAAGACGAGTAACCACCACCTCCTTACGATTCGAACGAACAGATGACCACCATGGTTGTACGATATCCTTGATATCCCTTAGCTTGTTTCCATTTACATTTTGCCATTCTTCATTCCAAACAGAGAATAGTGTCGTTTTAAGATTACATACAAAATCTGATGCCATCACACGTTGTGTCGATGGCACGATACTTGTCGCTAATTTTGCGCCTTCATCTGCTTTAGTGTTACCGAATATTCCACAATGACCAGGCACCCACAAATGACACCTCGTAATTGAAGCCTGTGTATTAAGCACAAGATGTCTCCAACTAATGCGTTCTCAGTGTACATTTCCTGAATAGCCAGGAGAGCACTTTTGGAATCAGAATAGACAAGATAATTGGATGTTGCAGACGGAATTGATCTTAAAGCTTGGAAAATGGCGTAAAGTTCTGCACTGAAAATGCTACAGGCTGAGGGCAATCCGTAGGTGAAGATTTGTCCTTACATATAAAATGCGCATCCTATCCCATTGTCCAGTTATGAACCGTCTGTGAATATAGTCGCAGTATGTTGGTGAGTTAGTTGTATCTGCAAGCCAGCAGTCACAGTATGTTGGTGAGTTAGTTGTATCTGCAAGCCAGCAGTCACAGTATGTTGGTGAGTTAGTTGTATCTGCAAGCCAGCAGTCACAGTATGTTAGTGAGTTAGTTGTATCTGCAAGCCAGCAGTCACAGTATGTTGGTGAGTTAGTTGTATCTGCAAGCCAGCAGTCACAGTATGTTAGTGAGTTAGTTGTATCTGCAAGCCAGCAGTCACAGTATGTTGGTGAGTTAGTTGTATCTGCAAGCCAGCAGTCACAGTATGTTGGTGAGTTAGTTGTATCTGCAAGCCAGCAGTCACAGTATGTTGGTGAGTTAGTTGTATCTGCAAGCCAGCAGTCACAGTATGTTGGTGAGTTAGTTGTATCTGCAAGCCAGCAGTCACAGTATGTTGGTGAGTTAGTTGTATCTGCAAGCCAGCAGTCACAGTATGTTGGTGAGTTAGTTGTATCTGCAAGCCAGCAGTCACAGTATGTTGGTGAGTTAGTTGTATCTGCAAGCCAGCAGTCACAGTATGTTGGTGAGTTAGTTGTATCTGCAAGCCAGCAGTCACAGTATGTTGGTGAGTTAGTTGTATCTGCAAGCCAGCTCTTCGCCATGTGCGTTAATTTCCTAAAAACTACGATTCACGTATCGTGTTTGGTCTTTACGCTTATATACTGCTTCCGTTTGGTCTAGACATAACTGTGTACATTACTGTCCTTCAACCTCACCAGAGAGTTACAAGTATTCGTAGGAAAACTAATAAACGACACAAATCTACCACTTGAAACGAAATTGTCATTCAAATTAACATTTTCTGTCAATATGTAAAGATTATTAATCAAAATTGTTGTGACATATATGGTGACCAGTTAGTGGCCATTATTAACTATGAAAACTTTAAAATGATTGTGAATATAGGTAAGACATTTAACTCACTGGACTCGGATATAGATAAGGATTACGCTCAAGGTAATCTGGCGACCTATTTATTACTGCTCTCATATTAAGAAATGCAGCTACGAATGCCTAAAGTATAGTTTCTCTCTGTTAAGGTAATAGGAAAGTGTTTATCATTTAAATCAATGTGTACGAAAAAAGATAAATATAGGTGAAGCAAAGCTAGGAATAATGGTGAACTGTACAAATAACTCCCTGTTACTTTTATTGAAATTTTACAATTAAGATGGCAGAAAAGCTTACCTGAAGTCTGCTTTCCACGTTACGTTACATTTACTAAACATATTTCTAAATGACGTAAGGTCCTGAATATGTGGTAAATCTTGATTCTTTATTGTGTTGTGAGCTGTTAGTGTTTTACGTGTTCTGGGTCACCTCAAGAGGGACAAACCCCTCTCGGTACCTGCAGTTAGTCCCTGTCAATAAACTCACTAACGAGGCATTTGTAAGGGAATAAATACCCTTCCCGGCCCCGATATTATTTGCCAAATAATATCTCGCCAACAGGAACGATTCTCTGAAATCTATCATGGCTGACTTCGTGGCACATAATTTAATATAGGAGGATGTACATTTTAGAAAAAAAGTAATAATGTATAATTAATGTGTTTGTAGCAGGCGTACTTTATTAAGTATTAGTTAGAGGTATCTAGCCTAATTAATGAGTACCTAGAACAGTAAGGTAAATGTAATAATAAATACTGTGTTGCAGAAACAGTTTTTTTTCTTTTTCTAATTGGAATAGGTCCCCATTGATGGTAATATTAAGGGGATATTATATGGATACAGGAGGCACGGTCCGTACGTAATTCAATTAGGCTGGGTGATTCGCAGAGTCTTGGGAATTACTGCCAGAGCATACGGAGACTTCAGCCTCTTAATCCCTGCATGAACCTATCTTGGGTATAGGTCTGAGGAATGTCGTGAAGCCTGGCTTGGGGAGAAACGGAGACAAAGTGGGGACGGCCTCGGCTTGAGCGGTAACATGCAACCGACTGAACACTGAAACACGTGGCGAAATATCTGTAGAACGGGTATTATAACCACAGAGCACCTAAAACGAGTATTAAGTGCTCTGTGAGTAGAACACCGAAATCCAGATAGGACGACGGCTCGAGACACACTGGCGTTCCACATCCTTCTCCGCTACAAAACCAGTGGAAACGGCTTTCGTATATGAAGGCCAGGGATTACCAAAAACACAAGATCTATGTTCTCCATGCCACTCCTACAGTTTTGCTTCATTTCACCATCTTCCAAATATCTATGCAAAGATTACAATATTTTGGTTCATTTGCAAGTAAGTCAAACTTCTGGATCCTGTAAGGGTTACTAGCCCCCATGTGTATATGAAACGGGTTAATGTCAACCTCCTAATAATACTAACCTTTAATTTTGTTGTTAAGTGACTTATTCTTAAATCAATTTACGCGAATTCTCTCTCTCTCTCTCTTTCTCTCTAAGTATATATATATATATATATATATATATATATATATATAAAGAACTAAGTCAAAATACAAATACAAGAATTATAATTGAATTGTAAATTCAATTATAATTCTTGTATTTGTATTTTGACTTAGTTCTTTATTAATACACAAGAATACATATTGCGATATTTGTATATATATATATATATATATATATATATATATATATATATGTATATATATATATATATATATATATATATATATATATATATATATTAATACAAATGTTGTAAAATTAATTGTAATTAAAAAATTATTGGGACTGCAGAGGCATTTTTCCTTGTCAGCAAACATCTATTGAATGACATCCCTTCTCTATCTTAAACTTTCTTGTAAACTAATGTAGGCCTAGTCCTAATTTTTAATTTTGTTAAATCAGGTTTTTTAAATTTAATTGTAACTTGCTATAGAGGATTAAATTCTAAAGAGTATTTTCACGTAAATGGAGATAAGACATTCACTTGATGAGATTGCGAGATGCCTGCTGGAAATAAAAGTTTTTGGATCTTACTATTCACGATCGTTCTGCCACAACGTGGTCAAATTAACAATTGAATAAACTTTTGTCATTCTGAAGTTTAATTACATCGCAAGCACAACGCTTCACAATTTAATCTGATATTACTTGGGCAAGTCGCTCTGATAACGTGGGACGGGAATTTCAAAGATAAACCCATTGCAGCTGGTTCTTGTTTTGCAATTTATTTCCTTTCTAAATTAAAGCAACTTCTGCTTAAATGCGGAAACAATTTTTTTAATTACATTATGCTGGCAATTTTAATTAACGTAATGGGGTTTGTTATATATCTTTCGATTGCAATATTTTACCCTGGATAATTGTCTTCAGTGTAACAACCGCCGTACTCGTTCACGTCGTTTTTCTTTTAAAGTTATTTAAGCTGGAAATGTTTTCATAGTTTTAAAAATTTGCTTTTAGAGATTAATTGATAGATTTACACCATTGCCAGTACTACAAGATAATTCCTCCTTCCTTAGCCTATATCGATTCCTCTTCTCGTGCTTCATCCTTTTACAGAGCCGAGCACCGGGTACTCTCTGTTGAAGTTATAGGGATGTAAACGTCTATATAAATACAATAGAGATTAGGATACGCTGGTAATGTTAGGTTCTTCCCAATGTCCCAGATCAGACGATTTTACATCCCTACCCAAGTCCTGTCATTTGTTCACAATCGTTTCAAAGAAATATTAATAGACGAAAATAGTTAATTATCGACCGCCGTAGAAGAAATCGTATCGTAAGATATTCTGAATAACAATTTAAGTGATAGTGGAAACTTGTAATTCCTTTGGTTGCTTTGAATAGTTCCACCATAAAACTGTCTTGCCCTTAGCCGTAACTAAGGTTTGTTAATAAGAGTCACTTATCTACCTCGAAAAACGTAAATATTAGAACGTATTGAAAATATTCACATTCTTTATGCTTTTACTTATTAGTAATCGTCAGAAAATAAAATATCCATCTTAGTTCAAATTTACCTCCTAACATCATGCTATATCAGTCATTCCCAACCTTTCAGAAGTTTGCGGATCACTTCCTACCATATGCATGCAATATGTGTTTGGAATTGGTTTCAACGAACAACCAATAAGAAGAACAAACAAAACAAACCTCTAATAAGAAGTACAAACGAAACAAAAGAACAAGTGAAAAACTTTTGGCAACGTATTATTTCTTATAAAAAATATACTTTCTATTAATATAAGAAAGCAATAATTCCTACAAATAGACATTCTTTTCTTTTATGCTTTTCTTAGTGTGACTTTCGTGCTCATATCTTTCACAAGCTGAGCAATTCTAGGAATGAAGGACTATCGACCTATTCACAAAACATTGTCTAAAACCTTTTATTTTCTACAAACATAAAAACAGTGATGATATGACTAAAATCTTTTAGAATGCCATTATGGTGTTGGTGAAATATTCATTTGTTACATTTTAAATGTTTGTTATGTTCAATATACAGTATGTATATTTCGAAATGCCAAAAAGTCCTGAAGGTTCCTCTTTAGGATCAAGCCGAAGCTCTCACGGAGCCCCATGCTCCGAGAAATATCTGCTAAGAAACCCAGTATTGAATGAATATTTTCGTCATAGTATGCTTTTTTAAGACGATGTTTGGTCAGGCTACAGCCTCCTAAATATTCTTTCACCGTGTCACATAAGTTAAGCTTGAGTCCTAAATTTACTTCGCTGAATGACAAATCCTTAATGTTATGGCATCCATATTACCCTTGTAAGACAATTTAAGCGACGTGACGTTTATTTTATATCTTATAATTTTTCGAAATATTGTTGCAGTTCATGACGAGCTGGTTGTTAATTCTTATTACACTTTTGCTATTACTTGCAACCAGACTTTTTGTTAACTAAAAGTTGTTAAATTGTTAACTTACACTTACAAACATTGGAGGAAAAGTTTTCGTCTTACGATTTCTTCAGCCTCGTATTTCTGCCGCTAGGAATGCTGCAGTTGCGCTTCCTCGGTACCATTATTTTGAAAGTTAGAAGTGATGTGATCGAAGAGTATGTGTGATTTGTGCCGTGTTTGTTCATTTAAGATGTCATTTTGGATTTGTGTTGCTATGTCTATATATTTCATACTGTTCTAGTGCGTTTAATTTATGGCCTTTGTTGCAAGTGCGGAGGATGCTCATGTTATTTTCCATACTTTTGCATGAGTGTTTAGTGTCCATGAGGTGATTTGCGAAGGTGGATTCAATGGTTGTGTGCAGTGCGCTTTATATCTTTCGGCAAAAGATCTGCCTGTTTGTCCAATATAGAACTTATTGCAGTTATTGCATTTTAGTTTGTATACTCCTGGGTTATTTTATGTGTTGGTATTGTTATTAATATTGTGACTGATAGCTGTTTGGATTTTATTTGTTGTTCTGTAAGCTACATTGTATCCTGCTTTATTGAATTGGTGTGCTATTTTATTTGTGATTTTGTTTATGTATGTGAGGGTGATTAATTTGTTGGTTTTCGTGTTTTTATTGTTTGTGTTCTTGATACTGTTTTGGTGAGTATTTTTCTGTGTCGTTTGTCTATTAAATAATTGTCATATCCATTTTTGTGAGCTAAATATTTGATTGTGATTAGTTCCTCTGTGTAGTTAGTTGTGGACATAGGTATTTTATTTAGTCTGTGTAGTAAATGTTTAAATCCTGCGTGTTTATGTTGTATTGGGTAGTACGATGTGTTGTCTATCAGTGTTTTGGCTTGCGGTATATGTTGAATTCATGTTTGTTTTGATTTTTTGTTATGGTGATGTCTAAGAAATTCAATGTTTTTTTGCTTTCAAACTCTGCAGTGAACTGGATATTTTTGTGTAGTTTGTTTATATGTGTTTGGATTTTATACGTTTATACGTGTTATAATTTTTATCTGCACGTTAGTCATTACTTAGGCAACATGTTTGTAAGGTTGAATCAGTCCTTCCTCCAACTGATTTTTTCTCAAGTATTTTGCTGTATGCATATTGGTTGTTGAAAAAATCCGAAAAATTCAAATCAATACTGTTAGACAGTTGTCAAAGAATGTTAGACATTTCACAATAAATACATTTCTAATTAATTTACAATATATCTCACAAGAACTTCTAGATTTGTCTTTGTTAGGAAATAGTAAATACAGTGGTTTCAGAACTTTAATCTTTGAAAACGTAGCAATAGTAGGTAAATTGGTTAAGTAATGAAAAGAGAAAACGTCTAATGATAAAACTTTGCCTTTCTGCTCTAAATAGTAGAGTTAACGATTGCTCAGGTATTACAGTAGAATTTTTTTATTCCTCAAGTCGAAAACTCAAATTAATCCAAATGCAGAGTAATGTTTCTTCATTAGTGAAACAAAGTAACTTTATAATAGGCGCACATTTAAGGTTTGTTCAATGATCGTTCATGGTTCAGTAGTCACATGAACATGGTAAAAATAGCAAACGTTTAGACCAAAACGACAATTGAGCATTTACATTAACGATATATACATATATCACTTTCACTATATGTACTTAAACAAGAATCTTGCTTGGTATTTATGAGAGTTAACTTTCAAAGATTGATAGTATCATTATCGAGCAACACTGACCAGGGGTTGTAGTAGACTGCGAGCTGTGTGAAAATGTCCGTTGTCACAAGGTGTGGTGTATCGTTATTGTTCTATTTTCGGATTTAATGCACTGTGGTAGTCTTTTAAGTTTGTCTTGGGGTTAATTTTGTCTATTAGGTTCAATAATTTATCGTTTTTTTATTTCATTTGTATTTGTTCGTTTATGATATTATTTGTATGTTTATAAATTTGTAGTTGTTCCCAGATTGTCATTTGGAGGCCATTTTGTTCTTTTTTTTATTAGGGGTATGTTTTTAATGTGGGGAATGTGTGTTTATTTTTGATGGCGTGTGTCGCTAAGTTTGAGATTTGATGTAAGCATTGAGTTGTTCTTGATATCTGGATCTTTATCTGGTCTTTTAATTTCTTTTTTGTTGTAATATATATATTAGAAAATAGTATAATTTTTCTTCATACAATACATTAATACGGAAACAAAAAAATGTGTATGGTACGTCGAGGAGAGATGGCCACAAAGCATAATTCCGTGATCTGACGCCCTTTGACCCAGTCAGTTTTACAGTGTACGGTAGTAACGTTCCATGAGAGTTTTAAAATGGTTGTGGTTAGTTGCGGTTGTAGCGAAAAAAACAGTTTACGTGGTTCGTTGAAATTATAATCTAGTTTAACGTGAGTGGGTTTTAACATTGTCCACATAAGTATTTACGAATTTCGTTGCATTATGTACTGTGTCATATCTTAAGGAATATTCATAATCTCAAATAATGTCCATGCGTTCACTTTGGGAGGAACTGATAAGATTGCTAACTCTCCTCGACAAAAAGGAAAGATGATGACTTGTTTTCGAGAAGAGATGGGCGTACCCGGAGTTCTGGAGCTCTCTCACATTTGTCGGTCTAACATTCGAGCGGGCGCGTATACGCAATATGTACGACAACAGCACATTTTCTTCTATTACTAATGACTTAGCGTTTTGGCTATCTTTCCTTGACAAAAAGGAAAGATGATGACTTGTTTTCGAGAAGAGATGGGCGTACCCGGAGTTCTGGAGCTCTCTCACATTTGTCGGTCTAACATTCGAGCGGGCGCGTATACGCAACATGTACGACAACAGCACATTTTCTTCTATTACTAATGACTTAGCGTTTTGGCTACCTTTCCTCGACAAAAAGGAAAGATGATGACTTGTTTTCGAGAAGAGATGGGCGTACCCGGAGTTCTGGAGCTCTCTCACATTTGTCGGGCTAACATTCGAGCGGGCGCGTATACGCAACATGTACAACAGCACATTTTCTTCTATTACTAATGACTTAGCGTTTTGGCTATCTTTCCTTGACAAAAAGGAAAGATGATGACTTGTTTTCGAGAATAGATGGGCGTACCCGGAGTTCTGGAGCTCTCTCACATTTGTCGGTCTAACATTCGAGCGGGCGCGTATACGCAACATGTACGACAACAGCACATTTTCTTCTATTACTAATGACTTAGCGTTTTGGCTATCTTTCCTTGACAAAAAGGAAAGATGATGACTTGTTTTCGAGAAGAGATGGGCGTACCCGGAATTCTGGAGCTCTCTCACATTTGTCGGTCTAACATTCGAGCGGGCGCGTATACGCAACATGTACGACAACAGCACATTTTCTTCTATTACTAATGACTTAGCGTTTTGGCTATCTTTCCTCGACAAAAAGGAAAGATGATGACTTGTTTTCGAGAAGAGATGGACGTACCCGGAGTTCTGGAGCTCTCTCACATTTGTCGGTCTAACATTCGAGCGGGCGCGTATACGCAACATGTACAACAGCACATTTTCTTCTATTACTAATGACTTAGCGTTTTGGCTATCTTTCCTCGACAAAAAGGAAAGATGATGACTTGTTTTCGAGAAGAGATGGGCGTACCCGGAGTTCTGGAGCTCTCTCACATTTGTCGGTCTAACATTCGAGCGGGCGCGTATACGCAACATGTACGACAACAGCACATTTTCTTCTATTACTAATGACTTAGCGTTTTGGCTATCTTTCCTCGACAAAAAGGAAAGAAGATGACTTGTTTACGAGAAGAGATGGGCGTACCCGGAGTTCTGGAGCTCTCTCACATTTGTCGGTCTAACATTCGAGCGGGCGCGTATACGCAACATGTACGACAACAGCACATTTTCTTCTATTACTAATGACTTAGCGTTTTGGCTATCTTTCCTCGACAAAAAGGAAAGATGATGACTTGTTTTCGAGAAGAGATGGGCGTACCCGGAGTTCTGGAGCTCTCTCAAATTTGTCGGTCTAACATTCGAGCGGGCGCGTATACGCAACATGTACGACAACAGCACATTTTCTTCTATTACTAATGACTTAGCGTTTTGGCTATCTTTCCTCGACAAAAAGGAAAGATGATGACTTGTTTTCGAGAAGAGATGGGCGTACCCGGAGTTCTGGAGCTCTCTCACATTTGTCGGTCTAACATTCGAGCGGGCACGTATACGCAACATGTACGACAACAGCACATTTTCTTCTATTACTAATGACTTAGCGTTTTGGCTATCTTTCCTCGACAAAAAGGAAAGATGATGACTTGTTTTCGAGAAGAGATGGGCGTACCCGGAGTTCTGGAGCTCTCTCACATTTGTCGGTCTAACATTCGAGCGGGTGCGTATACGCAACATGTACGACAACAGCACATTTTCTTCTATTACTAATGACTTAGCGTTTTGGCTATCTTTCCTCGACAAAAAGGAAAGATGATGACTTGTTTACGAGAAGAGATGGGCGTACCCGGAGTTCTGGAGCTCTACCACATTTGTCGGTCTAACATTCGAGCGGGTGCGTATACGCAACATGTACGACAACAGCACATTTTCTTCTATTACTAATGACTTAGCGTTTTGGCTATCTTTCCTCGACAAAAAGGAAAGATGATGACTTGTTTACGAGAAGAGATGGGCGTACCCGGAGTTCTGGAGCTCTCTCACATTTGTCGGTCTAACATTCGAGCGAGCGCGTATACGCAACATGTACGACAACAGTACATTTTCTTCTATTACTAATGACTTAGCGTTTTGGCTATCTTTCCTCGACAAAAAGGAAAGATGATGACTTGTTTACGAGAAGAGATGGGCGTACCCGGAGTTCTGGAGCTCTCTCACATTTGTCGGTCTAACATTCGAGCGGGCGCGTATACGCAACATGTACGACAACAGCACATTTTCTTCTATTACTAATGACTTAGCGTTTTGGCTATCTTTCCTCGACAAAAAGGAAAGATGATGACTGGTTTTCGAGAAGAGATGGGCGTACCCGGAGTTCTGGAGCTCTACCACATTTGTCGGTCTAACATTCGAGCGGGTGCGTATACGCAACATGTACGACAACAGCACATTTTCTTCTATTACTAATGACTTAGCGTTTTGGCTATCTTTCCTCGACAAAAAGGAAAGATGATGACTTGTTTTCGAGAAGAGATGGGCGTACCCGGAGTTCTGGAGCTCTCTCACATTTGTCGGTCTAACATTCGAGCGGGCACGTATACGCAACATGTACGACAACAGCACATTTTCTTCTATTACTAATGACTTAGCGTTTTGGCTATCTTTCCTCGACAAAAAGGAAAGATGATGACTTGTTTTCGAGAAGAGATGGGCGTACCCGGAGTTCTGGAGCTCTCTCACATTTGTCGGTCTAACATTCGAGCGGGT
Source organism: Prosapia bicincta (assembly GCA_036971475.1). NCBI lineage: Eukaryota > Metazoa > Arthropoda > Insecta > Hemiptera > Cercopidae > Prosapia > Prosapia bicincta. The sequence continues at coordinate 54,364,759 of JBAIZL010000010.1, read as the reverse complement.
GCGTATACGCAACATGTACGACAACAGCACATTTTCTTCTATTACTAATGACTTAGCGTTTTGGCTATCTTTCCTCGACAAAAAGGAAAGATGATGACTTGTTTACGAGAAGAGATGGGCGTACCCGGAGTTCTGGAGCTCTACCACATTTGTCGGTCTAACATTCGAGCGGGTGCGTATACGCAACATGTACGACAACAGCACATTTTCTTTTATTACTAATGACTTAGCGTTTTGGCTATCTTTCCTCGACAAAAAGGAAAGATGATGACTTGTTTACGAGAAGAGATGGGCGTACCCGGAGTTCTGGAGCTCTCTCACATTTGTCGGTCTAACATTCGAGCGGGCGCGTATACGCAACATGTACGACAACAGTACATTTTCTTCTATTACTAATGACTTAGCGTTTTGGCTATCTTTCCTCGACAAAAAGGAAAGATGATGACTTGTTTACGAGAAGAGATGGGCGTACCCGGAGTTCTGGAGCTCTCTCACATTTGTCGGTCTAACATTCGAGCGGGCGCGTATACGCAACATGTACGACAACAGCACATTTTCTTCTATTACTAATGACTTAGCGTTTTGGCTATCTTTCCTCGACAAAAAGGAAAGATGATGACTGGTTTTCGAGAAGAGATGGGCGTACCCGGAGTTCTGGAGCTCTACCACATTTGTCGGTCTAACATTCGAGCGGGTGCGTATACGCAACATGTACGACAACAGCACATTTTCTTCTATTACTAATGACTTAGCGTTTTGGCTATCTTTCCTCGACAAAAAGGAAAGATGATGACTTGTTTACGAGAAGAGATGGGCGTACCCGGAGTTCTGGAGCTCTCTCACATTTGTCGGTCTAACATTCGAGCGGGCGCGTATACGAAACATGTACGACAACAGCACATTTTCTTCTATTACTAATGACTTAGCGTTTTGGCTATCTTTCCTCGACAAAAAGGAAAGATGATGACTTGTTTTCGAGAAGAGATGGGCGTACCCGGAGTTCTGGAGCTCTCTCACATTTGTCGGTCTAACATTCGAGCGGGCGCGTATACGCAACATGTACGACAACAGCACATTTTCTTCTATTACTAATGACTTAGCGTTTTGGCTATCTTTTCTCGACAAAGAGGAAAGATGATGACTTGTTTTCGAGAAGAGATGGGCGTACCCGGAGTTCTGGAGCTCTCCCACATTTGTCGGTCTAACATTCGAGCGGGCGCGTATACGCAACATGTACGACAACAGCACATTTTCTTCTATTACTAATGACTTAGCGTTTTGGCTATCTTTCCTCGACAAAAAGGAAAGATGATGACTTGTTTACGAGAAGAGATGGGCGTACCCGGAGTTCTGGAGCTCTCTCACATTTGTCGGTCTAACATTCGAGCGGGCGCGTATACGCAACATGTACGACAACAGCACATTTTCTTCTATTACTAATGACTTAGCGTTTTGGCTATCTTTCCTCGACAAAAAGGAAAGATGATGACTGGTTTTCGAGAAGAGATGGGCGTACCCGGAGTTCTGGAGCTCTACCACATTTGTCGGTCTAACATTCGAGCGGGTGCGTATACGCAACATGTACGACAACAGCACATTTTCTTCTATTACTAATGACTTAGCGTTTTGGCTATCTTTCCTCGACAAAAAGGAAAGATGATGACTTGTTTTCGAGAAGAGATGGGCGTACCCGGAGTTCTGGAGCTCTCTCACATTTGTCGGTCTAACATTCGAGCGGGCACGTATACGCAACATGTACGACAACAGCACATTTTCTTCTATTACTAATGACTTAGCGTTTTGGCTATCTTTCCTCGACAAAAAGGAAAGATGATGACTTGTTTTCGAGAAGAGATGGGCGTACCCGGAGTTCTGGAGCTCTCTCACATTTGTCGGTCTAACATTCGAGCGGGTGCGTATACGCAACATGTACGACAACAGCACATTTTCTTCTATTACTAATGACTTAGCGTTTTGGCTATCTTTCCTCGACAAAAAGGAAAGATGATGACTTGTTTACGAGAAGAGATGGGCGTACCCGGAGTTCTGGAGCTCTACCACATTTGTCGGTCTAACATTCGAGCGGGTGCGTATACGCAACATGTACGACAACAGCACATTTTCTTCTATTACTAATGACTTAGCGTTTTGGCTATCTTTCCTCGACAAAAAGGAAAGATGATGACTTGTTTACGAGAAGAGATGGGCGTACCCGGAGTTCTGGAGCTCTCTCACATTTGTCGGTCTAACATTCGAGCGGGCGCGTATACGCAACATGTACGACAACAGTACATTTTCTTCTATTACTAATGACTTAGCGTTTTGGCTATCTTTCCTCGACAAAAAGGAAAGATGATGACTTGTTTACGAGAAGAGATGGGCGTACCCGGAGTTCTGGAGCTCTCTCACATTTGTCGGTCTAACATTCGAGCGGGCGCGTATACGCAACATGTACGACAACAGCACATTTTCTTCTATTACTAATGACTTAGCGTTTTGGCTATCTTTCCTCGACAAAAAGGAAAGATGATGACTGGTTTTCGAGAAGAGATGGGCGTACCCGGAGTTCTGGAGCTCTACCACATTTGTCGGTCTAACATTCGAGCGGGTGCGTATACGCAACATGTACGACAACAGCACATTTTCTTCTATTACTAATGACTTAGCGTTTTGGCTATCTTTCCTCGACAAAAAGGAAAGATGATGACTTGTTTACGAGAAGAGATGGGCGTACCCGGAGTTCTGGAGCTCTCTCACATTTGTCGGTCTAACATTCGAGCGGGCGCGTATACGAAACATGTACGACAACAGCACATTTTCTTCTATTACTAATGACTTAGCGTTTTGGCTATCTTTCCTCGACAAAAAGGAAAGATGATGACTTGTTTTCGAGAAGAGATGGGCGTACCCGGAGTTCTGGAGCTCTCTCACATTTGTCGGTCTAACATTCGAGCGGGCGCGTATACGCAACATGTACGACAACAGCACATTTTCTTCTATTACTAATGACTTAGCGTTTTGGCTATCTTTTCTCGACAAAGAGGAAAGATGATGACTTGTTTTCGAGAAGAGATGGGCGTACCCGGAGTTCTGGAGCTCTCCCACATTTGTCGGTCTAACATTCGAGCGGGCGCGTATACGCAACATGTACGACAACAGCACATTTTCTTCTATTACTAATGACTTAGCGTTTTGGCTATCTTTCCTCGACAAAAAGGAAAGATGATGACTTGTTTTCGAGAAGAGATGGGCGTACCCGGAGTTCTGGAGCTCTCTCACATTTGTCGGTCTAACATTCGAGCGGGCGCGTATACGCAACATGTACGACAACAGCACATTTTCTTCTATTACTAATGACTTAGCGTTTTGGCTATCTTTCCTCGACAAAAAGGAAAGATGATGACTTGTTTTCGAGAAGAGATGGGCGTACCCGGAGTTCTAAAGCTCTCCCACATTTGTCGGTCTAACATTCGAGCGGGTGCGTATACGCAACATGTACGACAACAGCACATTTTCTTCTATTACTAATGACTTAGCGTTTTGGCTATCTTTCCTCGACAAAAAGGAAAGATGATGACTTGTTTACGAGAAGAGATGGGCGTACCCGGAGTTCTGGAGCTCTCTCACATTTGTCGGTCTAACATTCGAGCGGGCACGTATACGCAACATGTACGACAACAGCACATTTTCTTCTATTACTAATGACTTAGCGTTTTGGCTATCTTTCCTCGACAAAAAGGAAAGATGATGACTTGTTTTCGAGAAGAGATGGGCGTACCCGGAGTTCTGGAGCTCTCTCACATTTGTCGGTCTAACATTCGAGCGGGTGCGTATACGCAACATGTACGACAACAGCACATTTTCTTCTATTACTAATGACTTAGCGTTTTGGCTATCTTTCCTCGACAAAAAGGAAAGATGATGACTTGTTTACGAGAAGAGATGGGCGTACCCGGAGTTCTGGAGCTCTACCACATTTGTCGGTCTAACATTCGAGCGGGTGCGTATACGCAACATGTACGACAACAGCACATTTTCTTCTATTACTAATGACTTAGCGTTTTGGCTATCTTTCCTCGACAAAAAGGAAAGATGATGACTTGTTTACGAGAAGAGATGGGCGTACCCGGAGTTCTGGAGCTCTCTCACATTTGTCGGTCTAACATTCGAGCGGGCGCGTATACGCAACATGTACGACAACAGTACATTTTCTTCTATTACTAATGACTTAGCGTTTTGGCTATCTTTCCTCGACAAAAAGGAAAGATGATGACTTGTTTACGAGAAGAGATGGGCGTACCCGGAGTTCTGGAGCTCTCTCACATTTGTCGGTCTAACATTCGAGCGGGCGCGTATACGCAACATGTACGACAACAGCACATTTTCTTCTATTACTAATGACTTAGCGTTTTGGCTATCTTTCCTCGACAAAAAGGAAAGATGATGACTGGTTTTCGAGAAGAGATGGGCGTACCCGGAGTTCTGGAGCTCTACCACATTTGTCGGTCTAACATTCGAGCGGGTGCGTATACGCAACATGTACGACAACAGCACATTTTCTTCTATTACTAATGACTTAGCGTTTTGGCTATCTTTCCTCGACAAAAAGGAAAGATGATGACTTGTTTACGAGAAGAGATGGGCGTACCCGGAGTTCTGGAGCTCTCTCACATTTGTCGGTCTAACATTCGAGCGGGCGCGTATACGAAACATGTACGACAACAGCACATTTTCTTCTATTACTAATGACTTAGCGTTTTGGCTATCTTTCCTCGACAAAAAGGAAAGATGATGACTTGTTTTCGAGAAGAGATGGGCGTACCCGGAGTTCTGGAGCTCTCTCACATTTGTCGGTCTAACATTCGAGCGGGCGCGTATACGCAACATGTACGACAACAGCACATTTTCTTCTATTACTAATGACTTAGCGTTTTGGCTATCTTTTCTCGACAAAGAGGAAAGATGATGACTTGTTTTCGAGAAGAGATGGGCGTACCCGGAGTTCTGGAGCTCTCCCACATTTGTCGGTCTAACATTCGAGCGGGCGCGTATACGCAACATGTACGACAACAGCACATTTTCTTCTATTACTAATGACTTAGCGTTTTGGCTATCTTTCCTCGACAAAAAGGAAAGATGATGACTTGTTTTCGAGAAGAGATGGGCGTACCCGGAGTTCTGGAGCTCTCTCACATTTGTCGGTCTAACATTCGAGCGGGCGCGTATACGCAACATGTACGACAACAGCACATTTTCTTCTATTACTAATGACTTAGCGTTTTGGCTATCTTTCCTCGACAAAAAGGAAAGATGATGACTTGTTTTCGAGAAGAGATGGGCGTACCCGGAGTTCTAAAGCTCTCCCACATTTGTCGGTCTAACATTCGAGCGGGTGCGTATACGCAACATGTACGACAACAGCACATTTTCTTCTATTACTAATGACTTAGCGTTTTGGCTATCTTTCCTCGACAAAAAGGAAAGATGATGACTTGTTTACGAGAAGAGATGGGCGTACCCGGAGTTCTGGAGCTCTCTCACATTTGTCGGTCTAACATTCGAGCGGGCGCGTATACGCAACATGTACGACAACAGCACATTTTCTTCTATTACTAATGACTTAGCGTTTTGGCTATCTTTCCTCGACAAAAAGGAAAGATGATGACTTGTTTACGAGAAGAGATGGGCGTACCCGGAGTTCTGGAGCTCTCTCACATTTGTCGGTCTAACATTCGAGCGGGCGCGTATACGCAACATGTACGACAACAGCACATTTTCTTCTATTACTAATGACTTAGCGTTTTGGCTATCTTTCCTCGACAAAAAGGAAAGATGATGACTTGTTTTCGAGAAGAGATGGGCGTACCCGGAGTTCTGGAGCTCTCTCACATTTGTCGGTCTAACATTCGAGCGGGCGCGTATACGCAACATGTACGACAACAGCACATTTTCTTCTATTACTAATGACTTAGCGTTTTGGCTATCTTTCCTCGACAAAAAGGAAAGATGATGGCTTGTTTACGAGAAGAGATGGGCGTACCCGGAGTTCTGGAGCTCTCTCACATTTGTCGGTCTAACATTCGAGCGGGCGCGTATACGCAACATGTACGACAACAGCACATTTTCTTCTATTACTAATGACTTAGCGTTTTGGCTATCTTTCCTCGACAAAAAGGAAAGATGATGACTTGTTTACGAGAAGAGATGGGCGTACCCGGAGTTCTGGAGCTCTCTCACATTTGTCGGTCTAACATTCGAGCGGGCGCGTATACGCAACATGTACGACAACAGCACGTTTTCTTCTATTACTAATGACTTAGCGTTTTGGCTATCTTTCCTCGACAAAAAGGAAAGATGATGACTTGTTTACGAGAAGAGATGGGCGTACCCGGAGTTCTGGAGCTCTCTCACATTTGTCGGTCTAACATTCGAGCGGGCGCGTATACGCAACATGTACGACAACAGCACATTTTCTTCTATTACTAATGACTTAGCGTTTTGGCTATCTTTCCTCGACAAAAAGGAAAGATGATGACTTGTTTTCGAGAAGAGGAGGGCGTACCCGGAGTTCTGGAGCTCTCTCACATTTGTCGGTCTAACATTCGAGCGGGCGCGTATACGCAACATGTACGACAACAGCACATTTTCTTCTATTACTAATGACTTAGCGTTTTGGCTATCTTTCCTCGACAAAAAGGAAAGATGATGACTTGTTTACGAGAAGAGATGGGCGTACCCGGAGTTCTGGAGCTCTCTCACATTTGTCGGTCTAACATTCGAGCGGGCGCGTATACGCAACATGTACGACAACAGCACATTTTCTTCTATTACTAATGACTTAGCGTTTTGGCTATCTTTCCTCGACAAAAAGGAAAGATGATGACTTGTTAACGAGAAGAGATAGGCGTACCCGGAGTTCTGGAGCTCTCTCACATTTGTCGGTCTAACATTCGAGCGGGCGCGTATACGCAACATGTACGACAACAGCACATTTTCTTCTATTACTAATGACTTAGCGTTTTGGCTATCTTTCCTCGACAAAAAGGAAAGATGATGACTTGTTTTCGAGAAGAGATGGGCGTAGCCGGAGTTCTGGAGCTCTCTCACATTTGTCGGTCTAACATTCGAGCGGGCGCGTATACGCAACATGTACGACAACAGCACATTTTCTTCTATTACTAATGACTTAGCGTTTTGGCTATCTTTCCTCGACAAAAAGGAAAGATGATGACTTGTTTTCGAGAAGAGATGGGCGTACCCGGAGTTCTGGAGCTCTCTCACATTTGTCGGTCTAACATTCGAGCGGGCGCGTATACGCAACATGTACGACAACAGCACATTTTCTTCTATTACTAATGACTTAGCGTTTTTAGGTTACAGTTAGGACAGCTGCTCTGTGATGCATGGGGCAAATCAGATATTGCTGAAAATGCTATCTAATGTTTTCGTGCCACTGGTATTTTTCCTTTAACTCAGACGTTGTACCTAAGCTCGCTTTCATCGGAAGAATCTCGGAGGAAACGTCACCAAACTTTGCATATGAGTTAGAACACAGATCAACAAATTCGTCAACTGGAAATCTAAATAGGAGTTCCTCTCGAAACAAGTAGGCTTACCAACAGCCCGACAGATCTACAACTGTTCTCGCCTATTCTAAGGCATGTTGCTCGACACCGACAATAACTTCTAAACTACTGATAATACTTTCACCAGTCCGTCAATCGTTAACTCCTCTTCTGCACCTTCTCTTCGCAAAATCTGTGGCTTAGAGCTAACATTGAACAAAATAAAGCTAAATTACTAAAGAAAAGCTCCAAATCGGAGAAACCCTTCCCACTACCGATTCCTGGGGAAAATAGATTAGGCCTAAATCACAAAAGCAAAAAATCCAGAACTAGCCGTGAGCAATCAATCGATGCTGTGCTATTGAATGATAACTCCGATTCTCCTGAAAGTTTGTGTAGGCCCTACTTATATTTTCGTAACAATTCTGTTAATAGGCCTACTACTTGGTTAATAACTAATAACGTTAAGAAACTTAAGACTGTCTGCAAAAATGTTTTTCCTCACAGTACAGTCTTACATTATCTTTTAAGTCAAGGTGGCCATCTCTCCTGTGCTTCGTGTCCATCTCTTCTCGAAGCTTAGTAGAAATGACTACTTTGCAATTTATTTTTCAAAATGCCATTTTAAAAATGTATTAAAGTACGAACACTATAAACCTTAACATCTTAAATCTGTAATAAAAAGCGACTAAATCATATTTTTCAAATCTAATATGTAAAAATTAACGATTTTATAAAGGTTTTACAAAAGATTGGTCATCTATCCTCAACTTGCTCTCTCCCTCTCTCTCTCTCTCTCTCTCTCTCTCTCTCTCTCTCTATATATATATATATATATATATATATATATATATATATATATATATATATATATATATATATATATAATAGTAAACTTACTATATGTAGGGCCTATATAGGATAGGCTATATATATATATATATATATATATATATATATACTGTATATATATAAGCTATACATTTTTATTATACAAAGGGACCCATTTGTCCACACATTCAAATTGTTCACTTCTGGAATATTTATTTACTCACTGGGCTGAAACACCAAATAGACTGAACGAAGACTGAAACAGTTTGCCAGAAAACGCTTGAATTGGCGGCAGGTAGGACTCCACAAAACGGCTCGGCTTTGCCCGGTCCGGCTTTAGTGTGGAACCCGACTAAAGGTCTATACCCATTACAACGTATCATGCCATGACCGACCTAGGACCGTAGGAGAAAAATCGTTTCGGTCACTACTATGCCCACTGTAACGGATCAACAGCGTTCTATACAACGCGTATGCAACCCATATGATACCTGTTGAATCCTGAATCTGTGCTGTACCTTTTTTGCGTCAGGAAACTACTTTTTTAGTTCAGTGTCTACTGTTTTAATATTATATATCTTTAAATTGAATTAATATTTATATTTTATTTTGCCTTGTTGTGAATTGTGAACGTCATTATGTTAGTAGTTGTATGTGATAATATAAAATATAGTTATTAGACGATTGGCATTAACATAATTGGCAATGTCTGCCATTATTTTGAACGAGGCAGGGGAAAACAAAAACAAGACACAGAGACGCTATTGGATTCACAAATGTCTAAGAAAAAGGTAAACTGAGGGAGAATATAAGACGTTATATAGCCACCTACTTGATGACGAAGCGACGTTTTACCAGTATTTTCGTATGACGTCATTCTCGTTTAATGAATTATTGAGAAATTTCACTAAGAAATTCATTGACAATTTTTTTACTAACCAGCGCATTTGTTGTTTTTTTTTTTTTTTTTTAAAGCAAACAAAGAGCAACTAAGTTTTGTGTCTGAACGGAATAGCATCGCGGTTGCAACGGGGTTTGACGGCGTCACCTACCATGAATGGAGCAGTCCGTCACCCACAAAATATGCTGGCCGACAAATGCTGAGCGTGCCGGGCTTGGCACGCTCCTGTATTGGCCGGTGACGGAACGGTCTAATTAGCGTTGTCCAATAAAAATGATGCAAAGAATATTTGTTTGCTTGTGTCGGTAGGGACTCGGTCCTAGTATGATACATTCTGGTGAGCTAAGACGTTTAATCGTGCACGAACACTTTGAATGGGATACGTGAATGGGGAAATAGAACGCATTTAACGCTACAGACGTTTACTCGCGCTACTTTGCACTAGGAGGGTAATTTAATTCTTTAAGACGTAAAGTAAAAACCAAAGTGTAATAAATATGCAACAAATGAGGAAGTGATTCGTAAGAAAGAAAAAATCAGAAAACCACACGACACAGGATAAAAGTAACAGGGTAAATTACATTACACATAATAATGTCAAAGTTATGCTTGCGTTTAAGATGCAAACAAGACAGAAGTTCTCTTTGTGTTCCCAGAACTCAGGACAAGTTTTAACAAGATGTATTGTTAACTTCTTTGAATTATACGTCAAACGTCTCTTGTTAGAAGCTAGAGATGTAAACAGTTTGGTTGTTGTATTATCTCCACTGGGATTACATGTCTTTATAATATAAAACAAATATTGTTATATTTACGCATGTTGAAAAGAACTGCGGCTGGAGAAGATTAACTGTATACGCTACATAACAGTTGCTTTTTGCACTAACTGCTTTATTTCCGAAGCATAAATAATTATCTATAAATTAATTATAATTAAAATAAGAATGAAGTTCAGTTCTCAACATCATTGTACTATTTGTATAATATGATGTGAAAGTAGTCTTTTAACGATATTGTACCGTATGGTATTTTTGGGTTTAATATTACAATTGCATTGTGGGTGTGTGCGTTTCTTCCTTCATTCTATATATATATATATATATATATATATATATATATATATATATATATATATATATATATATATATATATAACGAATCAATTACATCGCCTCTCCGTACCCAATTTCCAATTAGATCCTCTTTTAGATTTCTTAAAATCACGCCAACCTCTTCGTGGCCGTCCTCTTTCTTTTCTCTGGGAGAATCCTTTCTAGTAGGCTACCTTTCTGGGCCATCTGTCTCTGCCATCCTCTATACATGTCCTACTGCCAACTCAACCATGCCAATTGACTTCTATCTATATCCTCCCTTATACTTTTGTCAATTTTCATTTCATTAAAACTGTGTTCATTTCTGACCCTTTCCAATGTACCGCAGCCTCGTCCTATATACAACCTATTAATTAATGAACAAATACAAACACTAAACACAACTAGAATAACAAACAAAATAAAGCACCAACACGTCTCCAAAATACAACACATTATGTCATACAGATCGCAACGCCAACATTGAAAAATATACAAAGGAAGAAGACACTATTTGCAATAACTGAAGATCCCTGACGGAAGCTAGTCTGGATAACTTTATGTATGAATCAGCTAAAGGTTTACTAGAAAATCGGAAAATACCAAGGAAAATCCATAACGTCAATGAGTTACTAATAAAGCGTTCTCCCATAGAAAAAGGTAAAGTAGGGCCGTTTGTTTTCAAGTTATCTATTTTAACTTGTGTTTTTAAGGGGAACATGAAACCAGATTTGTTAATCACAGTTGACGTAATAAGATGTATTACTGAAGTAAATTAATAATACGTGTACTTGAACAGTTTTTATCAAAAGATCGGATTTTTTTAGAAAATCAACAATCTAATTCTTGCAAAAGATGTAATGCAGTAACAAACGTAACGTAATTTAAGGTAATCTATCTGTATGCATATGTGTGTGTGTGTGTGTGTGTGTGTGTGTGTGTGTGTGTGTGTGTGTGTGTGTGTGTGTGTGTGTGTGCGTGCGTGTGTGTGTGCGCGTGTGTGTGCGCGCGTGCGTGTGTGTGCGTGCGTGCGTGGGTGCGTGCTTGTGTGTGGGTGCGTGCGCGCGCGCGCGTGTGTGTGCGCGCGCGCGTACGTGCGTGCGGTGGTGTGTGCGCGTGGGAGCGTGCGTGTGTGTGTGTGTGCGTGCGTGCGTGCGTGCTTTTGTGTGTGTGTGTGTGTGTGTGTGTGTGTGTGTGTGTGTGTGTGTGTGTGTGTGTGTGTGTGTGTGTGTGTGTGTGTGTGTGTGTGTGTTGTTTTTGCTATAATTTTCATAGTGGATGGGGGTACGAATGACTAATTACTTCACCCATTATCTGTTCTAAACATGCGACAAAGAAAAATTAACATAATTTAGAACAGTCGGCATGTTAATGAATAAACACACACACACGCCCGTGCGCGTGATCTATGGTATGCATATATATTTTTTTATAAACGAGTGTATTAAAGAAAAACAAACTTTCTAGTTCTATTGCTGAAAATATTTAAAGTTTTACTGAATAAGTTCTTTATCTCAAGTGACTGCGAGCCCGAAGTATAACTATAGCCTTGTTTGACGTAGACTTGTGCGATAATTTAGAAATGAGAAAGTATTTTACCAGTGGCTTTGAGATTAAAACAAACGTTTTGCCTAATGAAAATTCATGACCCATTTTAGTTCTCATACTGTGTTGCATTTAGTAATTATGCCTAGGTCTAAATAAAGGTAACATTCTATAGCAATATTTCGTTGATACGTATTTACAGTACAAATACTGAACATTGCTACAGAACAATGTAAATAAGGCTAGGGAGGCTGCAAAGACGTTTAAAAGGGTGTCGTTTTTCAATTGAAATAACTTTGGAGTTATGTTTTTGGCTTTCAAAGTTGTTATTAACGCATTGCTTTAATTTAATTACTACATGTCAATACATGTGTTAATATATATTTTATATATAAAATATGTTTTCTTTAACGTAATTTATAGAGCGAAGTTTTCTTATGACACGCATTATATTTATGGAATGACGAAAATACGTAACAAGTTTTATTCAAAGAGTGAAAGGTTGGAATGTAAAAGTGAAATAATTTCGAATAATTTGATTGTATCATCCATTTGAACTTAATTCTTCCTCCTTGCCTAATCTGATATGTTCTAACACATGTGTAAGGATATCACGTAAGATGATAAAATCTTTCTCTTTTTACATTGGTAAGACATAGAATACTATATAAACTAACCGATGTTGATTTTCCTTTTCTTAATTCAATGCTTTAACAATACTACTGTAAACAAATATTCTCTGAGCTTAGCTTGTGAGGTTATGTTAAAAACAAATAAAAACATACACAAAACTCACAAATTAATCATTTATTTACTCATACGCGTTTCAATGACCAAGTCATCATCACTGAGTGTTACTACTACAAACTCTAACTTACAACTGTCATTGAACGGTCATTGAAACGCGTATAAGTAAATAAATGATTAATTTGTGAGTTTTGTGTATGTTTTTATTTGTTTTTAATACCACTTCAGTTATTTTATTATTTTAAATTAGTAAAGAAATATTAAATTTATGTAAAGAAGTTTTATTATTGTTTGCATCATAATATTGCTAACCCCAATTGTTAGTTTGATTCAATACGCATTGTGAATACAAGTTCAATTTTCCGTCAGCTGTCTAAGAACATTTGCATTTCAAATTGCAGTTCGTATCTGACTGCTCGTCCCATGATTGTTGAATAGGCTATCTTCGATCGTATCCATCCCATATATTACCATAGTCATTACGTATTCGAGTTGTCGATGTGATATTTTGTTTTCATTCCAAACGAAAACCATCTTCAATCTGAAATGCCAATCAAACTACCACGACCCTAAAACATTATAGAACCTACGCTCGTTTCGCTACACACTCGCGTCACAACCGAAGATTTTTTCGGTATAAATTCTTTATTTCGTGTATGTAAGGTAAAAAAAGAAGTTGAGATAACGTAGAGCTACGGATAAGTTATCCAATATTTGAGTTATTTAACTGGGGAACGTTACCATAATTTTTTTTTTTTTTTGTCAATAGACAGTTCTACTTCATGTACGCTTTATATATGCAGGTAGGCGATTTGAATGTTTCAGTGACAATAAGATTTTCCTTTTTCCAAGAGCTAATCCTGATATAACGCGTGATATCTGTTGATTTTCCTCTAAACGTAAACCAATGAAAACATCGTCTTAAGACGTTTTAATGTTTTTTTTTTTACAGGCAGACCACATATTTTGACGTTTTCGATTGGTTGGTAGTATTTCTTTCTCATTGGTAGTTTATTTCTGGTACTGATTTATTAGTACCATTAAATGACTTTACAAAGTCGTTAACGACTCATACAAAACTTGTTATGGCGAAGTACTAGTACTCGTACGGTGTATTTCTCTTGGCTCAAAGTTCAATTGCGTAATAAGAAACCCCTCGTAGTATCTTTTATATGATTTATATGTCACATCATTCCGATATATATATATATGTATATATATATATATATATATATATATATATATATATATCAAAAACCACTAAGTTTATTCAATACAAGAATTATTTATTAATTTATATTCAAAGAGAGATGACAGCTAAGACGATAAACGTGTTTCAATTCTGCTTCTGTTTGTTCACTCTCTCATATATATATATATATATATATATATATATATATATATATATATAGGCTATATATATATATATATATATATATATATATATTAAAACAACATAGGTTATTCAAATACAAGAATATTATTAATTTATATTCAAAGCTTTTCGTTGGTAAACAGTATCAACATCATCAGGAATGAATAATACAATAATGCAAGATATAAAACATATGTTAAATTATAAATAGAATTGTTGCTAAATGTGTACAAATTGCCAATTTTATTTTGTTGCTGTAACATTATAGACATTGAATATAGTATCAAATTTAGAATGTATTTGTATTTGTTCTTTTATGAATTTGTTATTATTATTGTATTTATATATATATCGAATTATTAATATATGTTCATTCTTAATCGCTTATTAATTTCTTTTATAAGTTTCATATTTTCAATATTTGGAAATTGGTCCTTATTATTAATACAATGATTGGCAAAATTTGATTTATATATTTATGGATTTGTATAAGCAATCCAATGTTATTTATATATTTCTTTTAACTTTTTGTTGGTTTGACCTATGTATGTTTTATTACAACTTTTACATTCTAATTTATAAACACCATCCTTTTCATGCATATTATTTGTTTTGTTATTGTTATTCATTATGATTATTACTTTATTATTATTTTTATACAAAATACAAATACATTTTAAATTTGAAACTATATTTAATGTCTATAATGTTACAGCAACAAAATAAACCTGGCAATTTGTATAATTTAGTAACAATTCTATTTCTAATTTAACATGTTTTATGTCTTGTATTATTGTATTATTCTTTCCTGATGATGTTGGTACTGTTTATCAACGAAAAGTTTTAAATATAAAGTAATAAATAATGCTTGTATTTGAGTAAACTTAGTTTTTTTTGATAATTATACAAGAATACATATTTTACATTTATATTTATATATATATATATATATATATATATATATATATATATATATATATATATATGTAAAACTGATTCAATGTATACATAACCATAAAACTGTGTCAAATCGAAAGTCACGATTAGAACTGAATTATTTTTGCTAAATTACAGTTTGGTAGGTGGCATAAAGAATTCACTAGGTGAAAATGTAGGGCAATGGTAAAATGGGAGAGTGTTTGCATTTAATAACGTTTACAGGTAGATTAGTGGAATACCACTAATTAATGACGGCAGACTTTATTTATAATACAAGCCAGACCGTTATTGAAAACCATTCGGGCTCGTAATAGCCCAGCTAATCCAGGAATCTCCTAATTACAAGACCAATACAACAGATATCGCATCTCACTGGGAACTTGAATAAAATGTGCTATGGAAAGCAATGTCGACGTTGCAAATCAATATCACAGCGCGTGTTCGCACGCATTCACACACACGTGCCCGTGTCATAGGGCCTTTGCTGACTTAAAGACTTACAAACACCACAGAACAGAAATACAATACAGACTTACACCAACACAACACATCTGAGCAACAGTCTTGTCAATAATTTACAGCATTGAATAATGCGCTGACCTAGTGCGGAACGCGTCTGCTGAATAAATCAGTAAGTAATGGTTTTTCGCCAAGTAAATACAAAAAAATATAATTTAAAGAGTCAACTCTAACATACCACTGATTTTTTTATGTTATGAAATAATTTATAATGAAACAATAATTTAAATGTATTATTAGTACTATTTTTAAATAGTGTTACTAGATAAATTTATTGTTGGGCACCAAATCTGCATTTTGAACAGATTCAAAATAATGAGTGATTTCCTGGACTTTACAAAAAAAAACCTTCCAGTATTACGTATTAAATTTATTTTAAGTTACTAGAATCATTAATTACTAATTTAAATTATCAATGCTAGAATTTATGAATGCCCTGCTAGTTACAACGATACGACAAACAGAAAAGAACCCTTTACGGTAGTATCAGTTATTAGTCTTGGATGTAATTTTTTTTAAACAACTTATGTTAATTAATTTATCTCTAAGCGTGAAGTTAATGGCTTGTATTTTATCTATTCAGGTATTCATTTTTTAATAAATAATTAATTGGTACTTCGTATTGCCACACGCTCAGCCTAGCTGCGAAAGCTTAAACGTTGTAACGTATTTGCACATATTAAGGCTTTATGCGAAAGTAGTAACGGGGTAACGTACTGCCATACTCTCAGGTTTGCAGAGGATGTAGATAAAATTCTTTTAGGTGATAAATGTAACTATATGTGTCTTGGTTTATAATAAAATACTAAAAATATTACTGTCACAAATTTTTTGATTTCCATTTTGGAGGCCCATTATGAAAGCTGTTAGCGTATGCAAGCCATCAGTAATAAGGAGATTGAATTTAATGTATGTCCAATGTATGTGACTGAAATCAACTAATTGTGATTTCTATTGCGAGTATTTATGTGATTTCAAGCTGACTGCGTTTGATTGTAAGCCGCTATAATGATACGCCATTCCATTCCGCTTTCATTGTAAATAACGTTTGGTTGCAATAAGGAATTTGACTGTAATAGCTTTAATTTGTGTTTACTAAATATCGACAACTGTAATATTCTGCCGCAAACTAAAGTAAATATAACAAAATATCCGTTAAGTTAATAGTTTAACAATTTTCATCTTTAATAGAGAATTATGATGCGACGTAACGCAAAGTTGGGCTGCAATGCCAATTACACAGCCATTACGTGTGCAAGGTTACGTACCTGAACTAGACATACTTTCTAGCCCCGTCTAAGATTAAACCATTTTAAAATGAATTTGAAACGGTAGCTTGAATCAGGAAGCACTAGGAAAAGGCCATAATTATAGGGTGTGAATGAATAGGTGGAAGCTATGCATCGTGCAGACAGGGGGTTACTTGGATCAGTCCTACACTACCCAAGGAGGAGAGAGGCATTACTCGTGGTACATTCAGCCTGTCCTGTTGTGTAAGGGACTCATTCATATTACGTTGAGATGTGAGACCTATTAGACGCGATAATCTTGTTTTGTCTGACTCCAGATGTAGAAAAATAATCTTGGTTTTGTCCTAATTTTGTCAACATGCGAAATCTAGCTACTATATGTCGGTAAATGTTTAAAAAATTGTTGTTTATTACAGTTGTTTGTTATCAAAAAAAATTATAACCTCTACAGTAGTGATTATCAATAGATTAGTAGTGAATAAATAAAAAAGTTCATTTGCAGAAAGAATAAATATGAATATCTATAAATAAGAGCAAAAATGAGTATGATAAAAAATATTGTACGTTAACTCGTTCACAAATGGGTTTGTCGCTCTCTCACGATAATCCCGTAACGTCCGGCAAACACCTACTATCCGGACTCGTAACCTAATTTACTATTACCATCGTAATTCTAAGAAGGTCAAGAAAATTGTGTGCTAGTAGTGAGAAACAGTATTACATCCGATTACTATATTTGTATTTTGTTTTAACAAACTAGTTTGCCGGCATTCTTTTGCAAATGTTATGAAACTTATGTTCTTTTTTGTTTTTAAGTTTAACTAAAAGGTGTTAACTGTCATTTTTAGAACCTGCCAATAAGTCAACTTTGGCGGTGAACTTAGAAGCCATTTGGGAAGAAGTAGGTCCTCAACTGGCTGTTGTGTTACAATCCCAAAATAGCATTCCTGAAGGCATTGTACCCTTCGACGCAGCTTCTGATATGGACATGGATCAACAAAAGTGAGTCAGTTTCGTTACTTATGTATCTTATACACTCACACCATAAATATTTCTTGCTAAATGAATGGTAATATGTTGACAAAAAGCTTATGACAAGTCATGTACCACAACGTGAAACAAAATTGCATGTTTTAATTACTTCGATCTTGTGAAAAGAGACAATAAACCATGTCAATTATCAAAATATAATTGTATACTTTGTTTTATAGGAGAAATAAAATAAACAGCACGAAAATGTTACAGATGTATCTGCCTGATATTTGTGACAGTAACTCGTTTTGATGTCTAGACACACTGGCATTGGACTATCGATGGCACTGCGTGTGTTCTAGTCATGGCGCTTCTTTTCCCTTTTTTCTCAACGTCTAAAACGTTTTGTATTTCTGAATGCGGGCTTTTCTATGAATCGCTTTATTTTGTAATACATAAAACATTGATAATTATATCAGGATATGCGATAATTTTTAACTGTTCCTGCACGCAACTAATGGCACAAATTAAAATCGATCGTATTTTTGCCGAATATGGTAAATATTAAGTGCTAATGACTATCAATTTGTTGCATTTGTTGTTTTTTTTTTGAAACTTAGGCCTACCTGTTTTTGTGTGTAGAACTTCTTTCCGCGGAAAGTTAGTTTTGTACCACATTTTTGTTGCGACTAATTTTTTGAAAAGTTTGTGAATCCTAACCTAATTTAAGCAAGTTTTCCGCAGGAAATAAAGTTCATAACCTAACCCAACCTAACTTTAGCGTGTTTCCGCGAAAAACAAGCTAAAGGTAGGTTAAGTTAGATTAGATTGAGTTATTTTACTACTTAACGAAAAGGTAAATATTTACATTTGAAAATAGTTAAACGTGTGCTTCCGCGGAGTAATATTTTTGCCCAAAAACGTAGTCCTAACTAAACTGTGAAGAAAAAATCTTTCCATATTATCAGCGGAAAATAAAGTAAATATTTCGCGGAAAAAAAGTCGCTTACACACAAAAGCGAGTAAGTTTGAGAAAAAATAAATAAATAAAATTGACTGTCCCGCAATATTTACCCCAAATCTTATAACATTTAAAAACATTCCTTTAGTGATGTTCAATTAGGCCTATCGACATTTAATCTCGTTTTAGAAACTTCACAAATACTTTGGAGCGGAGTAACAAGACTTGTGACTTAAGACTTTTGTCATGCTCTCCTTTTGAAATGGGTGCGCAACTTCTCCAAGTATTAAGTATAGCATCTACCTAGCTAACTCTCAAGTCAGTAGAATAGTATAATATAGATATAGTAAGGCTTCTGTCACTTTGTGGTCGTCTATGAATGAAGTAAAGAAAGTGTCATTCTTTCATCACTTTCAAAACCAATATGATTAAAAACAAACTATTTGAATTGTAACAATTTTACTTTCATATTGTTTTTAGTGTAACAAATTTTAATATCGTTAAATAGATATTTTAAGGTAAATGTCAACAAAATGTTTAGCGCTAATTTCATATTACCTGGACAATTTGTATTAATATATAAAACCATTGGTGTCCTTGTAAAAGTAGACTCCACGGTCTTAATTGCCGACGCTGATAAAGGACAAGACCGGCTATAATTGTTGTACCCTATTCAGAAGTTTAAAAATCAAGTAATTATTCCAAGAAGTAAGTTAGGTGTCATCCGTAACTCACTCTGGAACATATGAATGAGAAAATAACGCTAGTAACAATTCTAATAGCATTTTAGTTGGATGATAAACAGCAAATGCAGCAACTTACTATAGGTAAATTTGAAAGTTTTATGTTTCCAAAAAGAACCTTTCTCACGGTATTATTTAATCTGATTTCTTCAAGCTCTCTTTATTAAATAGATTCCGTATCTATGTATTTATCATTAATGTTTCCATAATTTAGTTAGTGATAGGGTCTCATGTTGACAGCTGAGATTTAAAAACGATAAACTTGTTTTTCAATTCTGCTTCTGTTTGTTCACTCTCTCACATATATATATATATATATATATATATATATATATATATATATATATATATATATATATATATTGGACCGTAATTATATATATATATATATATATATATATATATATATATATATATGTATGTATATATATATATATATATATATATATATATATATATATATATATATATGTATGTATATATATATATATATATATATATATATATATATAAACTGTATTGGACAGTTCTTTTGTCATTCATAGTAATTCCTGAGGATGTTGGTAATGTCAACCAACGAAAAGCTTTGAGTGTATTATTCAA
The DNA here is from genome assembly GCA_036971475.1 of Prosapia bicincta. Taxonomy (NCBI): domain Eukaryota; kingdom Metazoa; phylum Arthropoda; class Insecta; order Hemiptera; family Cercopidae; genus Prosapia; species Prosapia bicincta. The sequence continues at coordinate 54,344,717 of JBAIZL010000010.1, read as the reverse complement.
TAAATTATTCCTGTAATTAGTGTATATTATTTAATCTTAAATATATATATATATATATATATATATATATATATATATATATATATATATATATATAAGAACTGTATTGGAAAGTTCTTTTGTCATGCATAGTAATTCCTGAGGATGTTGGTAATGTCAACCAACGAAAAGCTTTGAGTGTATTATTCAATAAATTATTCCTGTAATTAGTGTATATTATTTAATCTTAAATATATATATTAAAACAACATAGGTTATTCAAATACAAGAATATTATTTATATTATTCAATAAATTATTCCTGTAATTAGTGTTTATTATTTAATCTTAAATATATATATATATATATATATATTAAAACAACATAGGTTATTCAAATACAAGAATATTATTTATTTATATTCAAAGCTTTTCGTTGGTAAACAGTACCAACATCATCAGGAATGAAAAATACAATAATGTAAGCTATAGGTTTAAAACATATGTTAAATTAGAAATGGAATTGTTGCTAGATTTATACAAATTGCCAAGTTTATTTTGTTGCTGTAACATTATAGACATTGAATATAGTATCAAATTTAGAATGTATTTGTATTTGTTATTATTATTGTATTTATATATTTCAAATGCTTCATATATATTCATTCTTAATCCTTTATTAATTTCTTTTATAAGTTTCATATTTTCAATGTTTGGAAATTGCTGCTTATTATTAATACAATGATTTGCAAAATTTGATTTATATATTTCTGGATTTATATAGGCCTTCAAATAATATTTTTGTATTTAAATAACCTATGTTGTTTTAAATTATTAAACAAGAAAAAATATTATATATATATATATATATATATATATATATATATATATATATATAGTGTTATATATAGCCTATCTTGTTCGAATGTTCAGTTGTTAGTAAAATACTGTTTATTCATTCACTAAAGTTCAAATACATTTGTTAAGACTTCTAGTGACGACACGAGATGTTAATAAACTTTTTGCAAATAATTATTCAGTAATTAAATTTAATTAATTATTTTAGTTTTCCTTGGGAGAAAAACGTTTTACAAAAGCGTCAAGGTGTGCAATATAGTTATTTTGTGCCATTTGACTGAAGTGATAACATATAATTTCATAAAGCAGTTGATTTTGTTATTGGTTACGTGGTAAAACAGCTGTTTTAACGCGTACGTAATGTTACATTATATACATTATTGTAATTATTTAATAAAAAGTAAGTAAAATAAAACTTTACATTGTTGACCTAAGTAGGAATTTAATGAAAATGATTTTGTTCATATTACTTGGAACGAGAGATATATTACCGTTTTCAAATATTTTTTATGGCAACATATACTTTTCTTTCACAAAAATATATTTGTCGTAATTGTGTGTTAATATTTATTTAGGGGTGAAAATAAATTCTAGCGTTGTCTTGTCCTAGAGCTGTTCATTGTAACTATCTTTATTTCTGGAAACTGAAATAAATTTTAGCACGTTCTTATCCTGGATATTTTTACTCAAGAAGCGTTGAACTGCCTAACTTGTATCAAAATTTAGTTTATCGGGTTTGGTCCTTGGTTGAATTGAATTAACAATTTTTAAACGCAATAGATTTTCAATATTACCTCTATTGGTCAGTAGTCTGCAATGACCTATCACAACATTTACTGAGATTGTTTTAATTTTATCTACAAGCCCTGAATATTTCCCAAATGTAATAAAGACTCGATCGCTCATCAGAGTCACATATTTCAACCAATCTATGCCGTTGTATATTATAAACGAATCGAATCTACGAAATAAATTAAGAATATAAATGCATTAAAAAATTTCATCACCATTTATGCTTGATTTAATAGCATTTAACTTTTGAAAATTCATTAAATTATTTTTAACTAATATTTTTATTTAATGTCTATTAGTAACTATTAATTTTTTATATAAGCTAATGACAGATCGCAGACAATTTTGCTTTTTTAAACACCCAACGTTTCGAATTTCTTTCCGAAATCCCTTTTAAGAGCAATTACACAACACAACTTACTATTTATAAAATACATAACTTTATATAAAACATTATAAAAATCAACAAATTACTATACTTTTAATAAATATCCATTTACATGTCAAAATAATATCCATCACAACCAAAAATTTTTACATGTAAATGGAAATGTATTAAGAGTTTTATAATTTGTTGATTTTTAATATGTTTTATATAATGTTATGTATTTTATAAATAGTAAGTTATGTTGTTTAAATATTTAAGTAAAATTGAGCTCTTGAAAAAGAATTTCGGAAAGAAATTCGAAACGTTGGGTGTTTTAAAAAAGCAACATTGTGAACTGTCATTAGCCTATATAAAAAATTTAATTATTTTTGCAGCGGGTAAATTCATTTTACTTAATACAGACCGAAAGGCATCATGTTTACCACTCAACTAAGATAACTTTGCGAAGCCGTGGTAGCTTTTCTCTTGCCCAGTTGATATGTTTTCTACTTAGTTTTTTTTTTATCAAAGCTCGTAGTTTAAACCCTTTTCTCATGATCTAAAGACGTATTATCATATTTTAAATAATTATCTTAAAGCGCTACTTATATTTCCTTCAGTTCTTCTTTTTTACACTTAAACAATGAAAATAAAACATTTTTTATAAAAAACACTGTCCAGAATAGTACTTAAAATCACTTGCCATGACCTTAGTATACGGTGTGTACATAATTCTAACACAATCCTGTCAGTTTGATTGTACAGGAATTGTGTTTTCATTTGGAATGAAAACAAAATAGTACATTGACAACTTGAATACGAAATGATTATGGTAATATACGGGATGAATGGTGTTTAAGATAGCCTATTCAACAATCATGCCACGAGAATGTCAAATACGAACTGCAATTTGAAATGCAAATGTGCACAGACAGCTGACGGAAAATTGAACACTTGTGTTCACAATGTGAATTAATGCTTTAGTCGAACCAAATATTAGGGTTAAGCAATTTATGTGCTTTCAGATATAAGTGATTTTATGCTTGATTCTGTATTCTGTTGATTTTATGTATGCTAATTGAGTTGATAATTCGTTCCGAATGTCCAGGCAGGGGCGGCATTGCACAGTTTTTCGCTGTGGTTTACGTTTCTTTCATTTCGTAGCTAGCCCTTCTTTTTTATAACACGAAGAAAGTATGTGATGTGAAGGGTTTATTAGTATAACCTAAAAAAAATCTTGTAATAGCCGTTACAAACCAGTGGTCATTGTTATTTTGCGTTCATAATTTCGCTTATAAAATCATGATTGTACAGGAACATTTAGCAAACGTAATCACTTATAACAGTATTAGTAATCTAATTATGGATTTAATAAATCGAATAGTATTAAATGGATGTATGATTTTATAGGGATTTAAGATAAACATTGATTGGGTTTATTTTTGTATTGAAATGGTCATCAGAAAATTCTTTTTATGATTCATAACTTTTCTGTTTGAATTTTAATTTAAAAGAGATCTAGTTAACGCCCGGAGTAAAAGTAGTCTTCTTCTTTGGGATAATGTTTTAGTGTATGATGTTGTAGACATTTACCCTGTGATATTGGAGGGGGGTTAGAACCTACGGATCCAATGCATTTGGTTTGCTAATTGTTTCTATAATATATGTCAGGTCAATCAATAATGATGTGTGCTTATTTGCTGTGGGTATAGGCCTCGTGATACGAAAATAGATGGCAGGATTATATGAGTGTTGGCCAATATCACAGACGGTGGTGTTAGCAATATGACGAGTGAACGCTTAGTTAGGTATTTTTTCCCTAAGTGTACGTCATCCATTTAGAAAGTGTATGTGATATGTTCCTGTGCTAAGGTCCTTGAGAATTTGTATCAAGCTTGAGAAGTATTTTGGGTGGATTCTGGTCAGGTTATATAGACCTGTGTATACTGGTCTCCACCTCGTGTTTAATTTCTATGGAGAGGAGACCTTTACAAAGAAAAATGATTGATGACAAAGAACATAGTGTCAAATGATCGCAGTGTTTTCTCTTTGTACCAGCGATAATTAAAACATCTGTGACGCACAGAAAGCATTTTACCGGTCTTTGTGCAGTAATCAGACGCATACTCTGAATCCTTTCATGCATGACCTTCGTTGTCTTTGAACTTGGCTGAGCACACAAAATTAATGTACAAATACAAAAAAAGGTTGTATTATGAAGCTTCAATTCCAGTTCCTGCTCGGAAAATTATACGAGGTTAGGACGTTTTTAGCACCCAACTAAGCCCAATGCTAGTTACATCTCGAATGACAACCTTTTACAAATTAATTTATTTACCAATTACTTGCAGCGCAAATGTGAGCTACGCTTTTGTATATATAACTTGGCAAAAACATTATTAGTTTGATGTTCGTCACAAAATGCTAAAGCTTTGTTGTGGTATTATGATTTATATAAATTTGCAATCGAGTCGTGTGCTAACTTTATTGGGACGAAAATTTTAAATATCTACCCACTCTAAAAATAACTACAATGCACCGAAACCGGAAAAAGTGTTGATCAGTTGTAATGAGGAATGACAAGTAAATCGTATTCACTAAACGACTAAATTATTTACTAGTCCGATTATTTATTAAAAGTTGTTAAAACCAAATCTTTAAACAATATTTTCCAATTGTGTTGAACTAGGAACTCAATTTTAAAATAAATAATTTTCTGCTTATTTTTCTAAATCGAGTCTTCATTGATCCAAACAAACGTACAAAATATGTAGAATATTTGAAATTAATATGAATTGTATTAGATTAGATTTACAGAAAGGAGAGTTAGAAATATATAACAGTTCAGTTGAAAAGAACTGTTTTAAAACCTTTCATTAAACCAATTCGATTTTGTACAAAAACAAAACAATTCAATATGAACGCAAATAAGAAAAAGAGACGAATTTGTATGCAAAACACGTTCTGCAATACTGCCGTTCATATTTGAGTAGCGGGTGAGTTTAGCATAAGTTACAGTTTGTAAAATTACACCATGGCTCTTTATTAGAAGCAATAAACATTTTATTTCAGTTCAGTTTGAATGACCGTAATGCTTGTTGTATCTCAAACAGTTTCTGGAGTAGAAAACTTCTGGTTGTTTGATGACGGTTGTTCAGGTATGCACATATAAGATGAAGACAAACTTTCTCTTATATGGCCTGGCTCAGGGGAAATGTAGGTTTTATTGAGAAACGCGGATCTTATTTTATGCAACTGCAAATAGAAAGAAATATTTGTGGTGTGCTGGTAAAACACCTGGTGCTGGTTAAATGGCGTCGTTCTTCATTTTTTTCTATTTGTATGCTGTCATGAAAACGTCTAATCCTGCTTTCCTTTTGCATTCGAATGCGGTAGTTTACTCATCTTTAAGAAAATTTGTATTCAAGAAGTTTATATATATATATATATATATATATATATATATATATATATATATATACACACACACACATTTGTATAAATATTTTGAGGATATTAATTCTTGCCTCTCCTAGCAATGGTGTCTCCTCAACAGGTAACTCATGTTTGCCATCCACAAGGTGAACCAAATATGCAGAAAAGATACATCATAATAATGTAATTAAAGCAAAACTAAACCGCCCATTAAAATATATACTGACGGCATGTTCATTAACGACATCTTTCAAAGCAACATCTATAGGACAAATTGAACTCAAATTTGAAACTATATCAAAAGAACACAATAAGTCATTTAAATAAAAAAAGAATGATTCAAAATGTGCTTCTCATTTGTTTAAATAGATCCAAACGATAATGAATAACGGAAGAAGTGTATAGTAGAATTAAAATTTTATTTTGTGTCAAAATAAAGGAAAATGTTCAATATTTAGGAAATGTAGAAATTTAGAAGTCAAAGTTAAAGAAGGAAAATATAATAAATGAATGAGTAAAATTACAATTAGACGTTATTTTCAAAAGTTTAAAATTGTTGAGTAGTTAAACCGGTTTAATCAACGATTCATTTGGAAGCGAGATCTGGAAGTAGGGAGAGTCTGGGATAACACTACATAGCGACGAGCTCAAGGTTTGGGTACAACTCTACTGTCATGGTTTCTTTAATACTAGGTTAGGTGGAGGGCGTCCATCGTGGGTACCTCCCCCCGCGTGACGGTATTCTCGCGCCAAGCGTAAGGTTCTTGGTGGACCCTCGTGCTAGTCGTTAGCGGCGAGTCGTGATATCGGCCTGTTTTTATTTCTGTTTTTCAGCGTCGAACAATGTCCACCATCACGATCTGCTTTGTCTCGAGGTGTCTCCTTCTGGCAAACACTCCCCTGGGTTATCCGATCCGAGGATACTGCCCGGCATGGAGTTTACAGGGGCGGTACATCTGTCAAAGAATAACGCAGGTGCCCTAAGGCCAGCTCAGCGAGGACAGAATCGTCACGTAGAGCAAAAGGGCAAATTCTGACTTGATCCCGATGTTCAATACTCATCCTTTTGGCTTGAAGAGTTTTCAGCAAGAGATGTCAGAAATGTTAACACAGGGTTAACTGACTTGATGTTAGGAAAGGCAAAAATTTTACTCAAATATATAAGAGAGACTATTTTATGTACTAAAACACATTTTACATTTATCTAAGGTAATTATTGCGTCTTTTCTCTCTGTTCTTACAAGTGAAAAACTAACTCTTGCTGTCAACAGTCTTTTATTTTTAATATAGGTCCTATACTAACTCGATCTGCCAGTTAGTTACGTATGATAACTATGGAATTTAAGTAACCATGTCTTAAAAACACTAATAGGGCCAAATAATTAACAAACATAATCATACTATCTTAATATTTGAAGAAATTAATTCCACTTAGTGATGGTAATTTTTATATTTTATGCCACTACTGATAACATATTATTCGTTGCTAAAAATATGAACACAAATTAGGCCTATTGTTTTGAATATAATAAAAAACCGAATACCAAAAACAGTTATTTATTTCGGATTTAGAGCTCTACTCTCATTATAACACGAATATTTTTGTGTCTCCATCCATAGTGACGCAACAAAGGTCAGAATAATTCCCTCTCAATTTTTAACTTACTCCGTTTTTTTATGTCTTTTTCTAATATTGTTATTATTATTGTTATTAATTTAACGTTAGTAATATGTCCACAAGTAGTTTTTATTCACTAACAACATTATTTGATAACTTAGGAGTATGAGCGAACTGTTTATATTTTTTTCTTTTTTTTGAAAAAGTAGATTAATTCCACGACTGTAAAGTGTACTTTATAAAACGAAAACTTATACACTTGTGTAGTGCCGGTGTGGATGGTAGAAGTTAAAAGGCAAAATGCAACTTGTATGAGATTGTAACGGCAAACATGAAACTCGAGTTTTGTTTGTTTATGCGACATCAAAAATGGAATCGGAGAAAGAAATTTAATACAAAACTTGGTTGTTTCTATCCTGCAGAAGTTTTCTGGTTTATGTTTTGTGTAAAACTTTACTGCACGGTTTTCTTTTTTGAGTTATACGTCTCCCTGATGTATGCTGCCCTGATGCTAAGGTTTCTTTAATAATTAATTCGGGTTACAAGAAAGAGTGCCACCTGACTCATGAAATGTCTTCTGTTATATAGAATGGCTGATAATGTTAGTATCGGGTTATTTCTGTCTTTTCGGTGGCTTTTTAATTAGCTTTTCCGTGTATTTTAACAGGTTTTCTGCTGCAAAACTGAGTTTATAATTAATTTGTTATTTTCTAGTTTTTGTTATGCTATTTTTCATTACAATTTACAAAACCAAGAAGCAAATATCGATTAAGAATGAAACGAGAAGGAAAATGTATATAGTGTTTTCAATATCATTAATATATTCTCACCTTAACTTACAAAATATAATGGAGAATTAAATTCTTAAAAATTATATATTTTGTGGTTTTTTATTTTTTGGTATTTGGACGACACAACTGCATCAATGCTGTGCATCTATCTCAGGCTCATTTGTAAATGTTTTGTTTTGCATTATGTCTTGCAAGAGAAATGCCAACACTACAGTATATCTTTCTTACAATTTACATGTTTTCAATGTTAGTGTTCTGATAATGTATATAATACATGTGGGACCAGGCAGTGGGTAGACGTCGTCCTTATTCAATTGGCAGTTCATAATTGAGAACTTTCCACACAGTGACTGCAGGTGTACTACGTATTGGTAAGATAGACATTTCGGGATATAGGACAGCTGGATTTACAACACAAGGAAATAAATCACTTCTCCCCGCATACCTCCACAGCAGCTTAATCGTTCAAATTCACTATCTTCTTTATAGGAGTATATTCACAATCGACAATCCTTAAATACACTAAAAAAAGTATGTCCTGTATGTGCTACAACCTTTACCAGCTCTTCTCTGATTTCAAAGACTTCAAACATTATTCTTAAGGAAACGGCCGTTTGAGTCGTTCCAACTGCGTATCCTGTATCAGGAGCTTGGTTGCAAGGTAATCAGCTGCAATGATTAAAGCCAATGTCTAATTCCGAGATTAGAACTACATAGCGTCAACTCAGAATTACATCAGAACTCATGGCGTCAACTCTTCTCTTATTTCAAAGACTTCAAACATTATTCTTAAGGAAACGGCCGTTTGAGTCGTTCCAACTACGTATCTTGTATCAGGAGCTTGGTTGCAAGGTAATCAGCTGCAATGATTAAAGCCAATGTCTAATTCCGAGATTAGAACTACATAGCGTCAACTCAGAATTACATCAGAACTCATGGTGTCAACTCTTCTCTTATTTCAAAGACTTCGAACATTATTCTTAAGGAAACGGCCGTTTGAGTCGTTCCAACTGCGTATTCTGTATCAGGCTTGGTTGCAAGCTAAACAGCTGCAATGATTAAAGCCACTGTCTAATTCCGAGATTAGAACTACATAGCGTCAACTCAGAATTACATCAGAACTCATGGCGTCAACTCTTTCTCTTATTTCAAAGTCCTCAAACACTATTTTTACGGAAACGGTCTTTTGAGTCGTTCCAACTACGTATCTTGTATCAGGCGCTTGGATGTAAGAAAAAACAGCTGCAATGATTAAAGTCAATGTCTAGTTCCGAGACTAGAACTACATAGCGTCAACTCTGAATTACATCAGAACTCATGGCGTCAACTCTTCTCTTATTTCAAAGTCCTCAAACACTATTTTTACGGAAACGGTCTTTTGAGTCGTTCCAACTACGTAGCCTGTATCAGGAGGTTGGATGTAAGAAAAAACAGCTGCAATGATTAAAGTCAATGTCTAGTTCCGAGACTAGAACTACATAGCGTCAACTCTGAATTACATCAGAACTCATGACGTCAACTCTTCTCTTATTTCAAAGTCCTCAAACACTATTTTTACGGAAACGGTCTTTTGAGTCGTTCCAACTACGTAGCCTGTATCAGGAGGTTGGATGTAAGAAAAAACAGCTGCAATGATTAAAGTCAATGTCTAGTTCCGAGACTAGAACTACATAGCGTCAACTCAGAATTACATCAGAACTCATAGCGTCAACTCTTCTCTTATTTCAAAGTCCTCAAACACTATTTTTACGGAAACGGTCTTTTGAGTCGTTCCAACTACGTAGCCTGTATCAGGAGGTTGGATGTAAGAAAAAATAGCTACAATGATTAAAGTCAATGTCTAGTTCCGAGACTAGAACTACATAGCGTCAACTCAGAATTACATCAGAACTCATGACGTCAACTCTTCTCTTATTTCAAAGTCCTCAAACACTATTTTTACGGAAACGGTCTTTTGAGTCGTTCCAACTACGTATCTTGTATCAGGCGCTTGGATGTAAGAAAAACAGCTGCAATGATTAAAGTCAATGTCTAGTTCCGAGACTAGAACTACATAGCGTCAACTCTGAATTACATCAGAACTCATGGCGTCAACTCTTCTCTTATTTCAAAGTCCTCAAACACTATTTTTACGGAAACGGTCTTTTGAGTCGTTCCAACTACGTATCTTGTATCAGGCGCTTGGATGTAAGAAAAAACAGCTGCCAATGATTAAAGTCAATGTCTAGTTCCGAGACTAGAACTACATAGCGTCAACTCTGAATTACATCAGAACTCATGGCGTCAACTCTTCTCTTATTTCAAAGACTTCAAACATTATTCTTAAGGAAACGGCTGTTTGAGTCGTTCCAACTACGTATCTTGTATCAGGCGCTTGGATGTAAGAAAAAACAGCTGCCAATGATTAAAGTCAATGTCTAGTTCCGAGACTAGAACTACATAGCGTCAACTCTGAATTACATCAGAACTCATGGCGTCAACTCTTCTCTTATTTCAAAGACTTCAAACATTATTCTTAAGGAAACGGCTGTTTGAGTCGTTCCAACTACGTATCTTGTATCAGGCGCTTGGATGTAAGAAAAAACAGCTGCCAATGATTAAAGTCAATGTCTAGTTCCGAGACTAGAACTACATAGCGTCAACTCTGAATTACATCAGAACTCATGGCGTCAACTCTTCTCTTATTTCAAAGACTTCAAACATTATTCTTAAGGAAACGGCTGTTTGAGTCGTTCCAACTACGTATCTTGTATCAGGCGCTTGGATGTAAGAAAAAACAGCTGCCAATGATTAAAGTCAATGTCTAGTTCCGAGACTAGAACTACATAGCGTCAACTCTGAATTACATCAGAACTCATGGCGTCAACTCTTCTCTTATTTCAAAGACTTCAAACATTATTCTTAAGGAAACGGCTGTTTGAGTCGTTCCAACTACGTATCTTGTATCAGGCGCTTGGATGTAAGAAAAAACAGCTGCCAATGATTAAAGTCAATGTCTAGTTCCGAGACTAGAACTACATAGCGTCAACTCTGAATTACATCAGAACTCATGGCGTCAACTCTTCTCTTATTTCAAAGACTTCAAACATTATTCTTAAGGAAACGGCTGTTTGAGTCGTTCCAACTGCGTATCCTGTATCAGGCTTGGTTGCTAGCTAAACAGCTGTAATGATTAAAGCCAATGTCTAATTCCGAGATTAGAACTACATAGCGTCAACTCAGAATTACATCAGAACTCATGGCGTCAACTCTTCTCTTATTTCAAAGTCCTCAAACACTATTTTTACGGAAACGGTCTTTTGAGTCGTTCCAACTACGTATCTTGTATCAGGCGCTTGGATGTAAGAAAAAACAGCTGCAATGATTAAAGTCAATGTCTAGTTCCGAGACTAGAACTACATAGCGTCAACTCTGAATTACATCAGAACTCATAGCGTCAACTCTTCTAATTATTGTATTTACAGGAATGCGTTCAGATTTAATAGAAGATATCCCATTTGTGTTTTTAAAATTGACACACGTATGTTAAGGAAGCGCACACATGTTTTTTTAACCATAGTAAAAAAAAATTTTTTCAAATTAAATTAATAAACTTTTGTTTTGCTTATTAAACCTAACTCGCGTTTACTAAAACAAATAGAATAATAGGGTGATACATACCCCTGAATATAAAAATGCGAACCTTTTTTACATGATTTACGTGTGAAAAATAATACAGCTACAGCTAGATTCTTGCTAAAAGAAGATTTGTTCCGTGGGAGTAAACTAGCACTTTGCAAGCTTCAAATAACTAGTGAATCTTAGCCAACCCGATATAACCATGGGCTAGGTAATTCTCGGCGATCTACATATACGTTTTTACCTAAAGCTCATGTTTGAAGGTTTTGCGACATCCGAACTATTGGATAAGTGTAACGCTCTTGTATTTTGTTTGTAAACTGAGGAACCTTTTGCGTTGGGGTAAGGGTTCCACTTCTATGGATTGCTATTAATAGTAATATCCGTTAAATTACAGACTAGAGAATAAGGAATTTATTAGGACCACTTATAGTTTATTCATGGTGTTTTTTTAAAAATAAATAAGAGATGAAAATTCATGAGGAACATCTACACCAGCAGACGTGATATTGTAAGCATTTTAATTCAATACATCTAAATATTTTCTGTTGATAAATGTGGCGGTTTAATTTATTTCCCCATAGAATAGGCCTAAATTCTGTTCAGAGTAATTCTAAGTATGGCATCGACCATTTGTAGGCCATTTAAATCGTAGTTCATTTTAAACGACTGTTAACGTATTATCAGCCATTTATTGTTTAACTTTGTAGCCTGTTGTATTGTGTAATATAACAATGTCATAATGTCAGCATTTATTATTTACACAGTTATTTTGTATGCATACTATAGTGGCATACACTCACTAAAGTGAAACATTAGCGGGCTTAATTTAATGGACCGATAACGTTTGACAATTTTGTAAAATCATTAAAAAAACTTTAATGTTGATAACGCCAGTGTTTTATGAACGCTTTTGCGCACATAATTGAAGTAATTACCTCATAAATGCAATCTTTCACGTCATGATGAATTCACTGAGGGTTAAATTTAGCGACAAGCTTATTAAATATTCACAATTGAAGTCCATAGAATTTTAGATACACTTTTTAGAACTAACATGGTTATAAAATTCACGGTTAACAGCTTATTACATTTCAGTTGGTCGCACTGACATTTACTAATTATGAGTTAAAACCATTGTAATGTGATATCGCGGAATTTTATTGAAAAGACAGACAGAAATTGTCGAAAACTTATTACTTTTCACTTGGTCGCAAATGTTTTGTTACATACATCTACTAACTAGGATGTATGAGTAATAAACCTTAATATCGTAATGATATATCGAAATTATATTGAAAACACAGACTGAAATTGTCGAAAACTTACTACTTTTCATTTGGTCGCAAATGTTTTGTACATACAACTACTCACTAGAATTTATGAGTAATAAACCTTAATATCGTAATGACATATCGGAATTTTTTTGAAAACACAGGCTGAATTTGTCGAAAACTTATTACTTTTCATTTGATCGCAAATGTTTTTTACTCATAAATCCTAGTGAGTAGATGACTCACTAGGATTTATGAGTAATAAACATTAATATCGTAATGATATATCGGAATTGTATTGAAAACACAGACTCATATTGTCGAAAACTTATTACTTTTGATTTGATCGCAAATGTTTTGTACATACAACTATTCACTAGGATGTAGGAGTAATAAACCTTAGTATCGTAATGATATATCGGAATTGTATTGAAAACACTGACTGAAATTGTCGAAAACTTACTACTTTTCATTTGGTCGCAAATGTTTTGTTACATACATCTACTCACTAGGATTTATGAGTAATAAACCTTAATATCGTAATGATATATCGGAATTTTTTGAAAACACAGGCTGAATTTGTCGAAAACTTATTACTTTTCATTTGGTCGCAAATGTTTTGTACATACATCTACTCACTAGGATGTATAAGTAATAAACCTTAATATCGTAATGATATATCGAAATTATATTGAAAACACTGACTGTAATTGTCGAAAACTTACTACTTTTCATTTGGTCGCAAATGTTTTGTACATACAACTACTCACTAGAATTTATGAGTAATAAACCTTAATATCGTAATGACATATCGGAATTTTTTTGAAAACACAGACTGAATTTGTCGAAAACGTATTACTTTTCACTTGGTCGCAAATGTTTTGTTACATACATCTACTCACTAGGATGTATAAGTAATAAACCTTAGTATCGTAATGATATATCGGAATTGTATTGAAAACACAGACTCATATTGTCGAAAACTTATTACTTTTGATTTGATCGCAAATGTTTTGTACATACAACTACTCACTAGAATGTATGAGTAATAAACCTTAATATCGTAATGATATATCGGAATTTTTTTGAAAACACAGACTGAAATTGTCGAAAACTTACTACTTTTCATTTGGTCGCAAATGTTTTGTACATACAACTACTCACTAGAATGTATGAGTAATAAACCTTAATATCGTAATGATATATCGGAATTGTATTGAAAACACAGGCTGAATTTGTCGAAAACTCATTACTTTTCACTTGGTCGCAAATGTTTTGTTACATCTACTAACTAGGATGTATGAGTAATAAACCTTAATATCGTAATGACATATCGAAATTTTTTTGAAAACACAGACTGAATTTGTCGAAAACTTATTACTTTTCACTTGGTCGCAAATGTTTTGTTACATACATCTACTCACTAGGATGTATAAGTAATAAACCTTAGTATCGTAATGATATATCGGAATTGTATTGAAAACACAGACTCATATTGTCGAAAACTTATTACTTTTGATTTGATCGCAAATGTTTTGTACATACAACTACTCACTAGAATGTATGAGTAATAAACCTTAATATCGTAATGATATATCGGAATTTTTTTGAAAACACAGACTGAAATTGTCGAAAACTTACTACTTTTCATTTGGTCGCAAATGTTTTGTACATACAACTACTCAGTAAGATGTATGAGTAATAAACCTTAATATCGTAATGATATATCGGAATTTTTTTGAAAACACAGACTGAATTTGTCGAAAACTTATTACTTTTCACTTGGTCGCAAATGTTTTGTTACATACATCTACTCACTAGGATGTATACGTAATAAACCTTAATATCGTAATGATATATCGAAATTATATTGAAAACACTGACTGAAATTGTCGAAAACTTACTACTTTTCATTTGGTCGCAAATGTTTTGTACATACAACTACTCACTAGAATTTATGAGTAATAAACCTTAATATCGTAATGACATATCGAAATTTTTTTGAAAACACAGACTGAATTTGTCGAAAACTTATTACTTTTCACTTGGTCGCAAATGTTTTGTTACATACATCTACTAACTAGGATGTATGAGTAATAAACCTTAATATCGTAATGATATATCGAAATTATATTGAAAACACAGACTGAAATTGTCGAAAACTTACTACTTTTCATTTGGTCGCAAATGTTTTGTACATACAACTACTCACTAGAATTTATGAGTAATAAACCTTAATATCGTAATGACATATCGGAATTTTTTTGAAAACACAGGCTGAATTTGTCGAAAACTTATTACTTTTCATTTGATCGCAAATGTTTTTTACTCATAAATCCTAGTGAGTAGATGACTCACTAGGATTTATGAGTAATAAACATTAATATCGTAATGATATATCGGAATTGTATTGAAAACACAGACTCATATTGTCGAAAACTTATTACTTTTGATTTGATCGCAAATGTTTTGTACATACAACTATTCACTAGGATGTAGGAGTAATAAACCTTAGTATCGTAATGATATATCGGAATTGTATTGAAAACACTGACTGAAATTGTCGAAAACTTACTACTTTTCATTTGGTCGCAAATGTTTTGTTACATACATCTACTCACTAGGATTTATGAGTAATAAACCTTAATATCGTAATGATATATCGGAATTTTTTGAAAACACAGGCTGAATTTGTCGAAAACTTATTACTTTTCATTTGGTCGCAAATGTTTTGTACATACATCTACTCACTAGGATGTATAAGTAATAAACCTTAATATCGTAATGATATATCGAAATTATATTGAAAACACTGACTGTAATTGTCGAAAACTTACTACTTTTCATTTGGTCGCAAATGTTTTGTACATACAACTACTCACTAGAATTTATGAGTAATAAACCTTAATATCGTAATGACATATCGGAATTTTTTTGAAAACACAGACTGAATTTGTCGAAAACGTATTACTTTTCACTTGGTCGCAAATGTTTTGTTACATACATCTACTCACTAGGATGTATAAGTAATAAACCTTAGTATCGTAATGATATATCGGAATTGTATTGAAAACACAGACTCATATTGTCGAAAACTTATTACTTTTGATTTGATCGCAAATGTTTTGTACATACAACTACTCACTAGAATGTATGAGTAATAAACCTTAATATCGTAATGATATATCGGAATTTTTTTGAAAACACAGACTGAAATTGTCGAAAACTTACTAGTTTTCATTTGGTCGCAAATGTTTTGTACATACAACTACTCACTAGAATGTATGAGTAATAAACCTTAATATCGTAATGATATATCGGAATTGTATTGAAAACACAGGCTGAATTTGTCGAAAACTCATTACTTTTCACTTGGTCGCAAATGTTTTGTTACATCTACTAACTAGGATGTATGAGTAATAAACCTTAATATCGTAATGACATATCGAAATTTTTTTGAAAACACAGACTGAATTTGTCGAAAACTTATTACTTTTCACTTGGTCGCAAATGTTTTGTTACATACATCTACTCACTAGGATGTATAAGTATTAAACCTTAGTATCGTAATGATATATCGGAATTGTATTGAAAACACAGACTCATATTGTCGAAAACTTATTACTTTTGATTTGATCGCAAATGTTTTGTACATACAACTACTCACTAGAATGTATGAGTAATAAACCTTAATATCGTAATGATATATCGGAATTTTTTTGAAAACACAGACTGAAATTGTCGAAAACTTACTACTTTTCATTTGGTCGCAAATGTTTTGTACATACAACTACTCAGTAAGATGTATGAGTAATAAACCTTAATATCGTAATGATATATCGGAATTTTTTTGAAAACACAGACTGAATTTGTCGAAAACTTATTACTTTTCACTTGGTCGCAAATGTTTTGTTACATACATCTACTCACTAGGATGTATACGTAATAAACCTTAATATCGTAATGATATATCGAAATTATATTGAAAACACTGACTGA
This sequence comes from Prosapia bicincta, assembly GCA_036971475.1. NCBI lineage: Eukaryota > Metazoa > Arthropoda > Insecta > Hemiptera > Cercopidae > Prosapia > Prosapia bicincta. Next base: position 54,327,987 of record JBAIZL010000010.1, on the reverse strand, counting down.
AATTGTCGAAAACTTACTACTTTTCATTTGGTCGCAAATGTTTTGTACATACAACTACTCACTAGAATTTATGAGTAATAAACCTTAATATCGTAATGACATATCGAAATTTTTTTGAAAACACAGACTGAATTTGTCGAAAACTTATTACTTTTCACTTGGTCGCAAATGTTTTGTTACATACATCTACTCACTAGGATGTATAAGTAATAAACCTTAGTATCGTAATGATATATCGGAATTGTATTGAAAACACAGACTCATATTGTCGAAAACTTATTACTTTTGATTTGATCGCAAATGTTTTGTACATACAACTACTCACTAGAATGTATGAGTAATAAACCTTAATATCGTAATGATATATCGGAATTGTATTGAAAACACAGACTGAATTTGTCGAAAACTTACTACTTTTCATTTGGTCGCAAATGTTTTGTACATACATCTACTCACTAGGATGTATGAGTAATAAACCTTAATATTGTAATGATATATCGGAATTGTATTGAAAACACAGACTGAATTTGTCGAAAACTTACTACTTTTCATTTGGTCGCAAATGTTTTGTACATACATCTACTCACTAGGATGTATAAGTAATAAACCTTAATATCGTAATGATATATCGGAATTGTATTGAAAACACAGTCTGAATTTGTCGAAAACTTATTACTTTTCATTTGGTCGCAAATGTTTTGTACATACATCTACTCACTAGAATGTATGAGTAATAAACCTTAATATCGTAATGATATATCGGAATTGTATTGAAAACACAGGCTGAATTTGTCGAAAACTTATTACTTTTCATTTGGTCGCAAATGTTTTGTACATACATCTACTCACTAGAATGTATGAGTAATAAACCTTAATATCGTAATGACATATCGGAATTTTTTTGAAAACACAGACTGAATTTGTCGAAAACTTATTACTTTTCACTTGGTCGCAAATGTTTTGTTACATACATCTACTCACTAGGATGTATGAGTAATAAACCTTAATATCGTAATGATATATCGAAATTATATTGAAAACACAGACTGAAATTGTCGAAAACTTACTACTTTTCATTTGGTCGCAAATGTTTTGTACATACAACTAGTCACTAGAATTTATGAGTAATAAACCTTAATATCGTAATGACATATCGAAATTTTTTTGAAAACACAGACTGAATTTGTCGAAAACTTATTACTTTTCACTTGGTCGCAAATGTTTTGTTACATACATCTACTCACTAGGATGTATAAGTAATAAACCTTAGTATCGTAATGATATATCGGAATTGTATTGAAAACACAGACTCATATTGTCGAAAACTTATTACTTTTGATTTGATCGCAAATGTTTTGTACATACAACTACTCACTAGAATGTATGAGTAATAAACCTTAATATCGTAATGATATATCGGAATTTTTTTGAAAACACAGACTGAAATTGTCGAAAACTTACTACTTTTCATTTGGTCGCAAATGTTTTGTACATACAACTACTCACTAAGATGTATGAGTAATAAACCTTAATATCGTAATGATATATCGGAATTTTTTTGAAAACGCAGACTGAATTTGTCGAAAACTTATTACTTTTCACTTGGTCGCAAATGTTTTGTTACATACATCTACTCACTAGGATGTATAAGTAATAAACCTTAGTATCGTAATGATATATCGGAATTGTATTGAAAACACAGACTCATATTGTCGAAAACTTATTACTTTTGATTTGATCGCAAATGTTTTGTACATACAACTACTCACTAGAATGTATGAGTAATAAACCTTAATATCGTAATGATATATCGGAATTGTATTGAAAACACAGACTGAATTTGTCGAAAACTTACTACTTTTCATTTGGTCGCAAATGTTTTGTACATACATCTACTCACTAGGATGTATGAGTAATAAACCTTAATATCGTAATGATATATCGGAATTGTATTGAAAACACAGACTGAATTTGTCGAAAATTTATTACTTTTCATTTGGTCGCAAATGTTTTGTTACATACATCTACTCACTAGGATGTATGAGTAATAAACCTTAGTATCGTAATGATGTATCGGAATTGTATTGAAAACACAGACTCATATTGTCGAAAACTTATTACTTTTCATTTGGTCGCAAATGTTTTGTTACATACAACTACTCACTAGAATTTATGAGTAATAAACCTTAATATCGTAATGACATATCGGAATTGTATTGAAAACACTGACTGAATTTGTCGAAAACTTATTACTTTTCATTTGGTCGCAAATGTTTTGTTACATACATCTACTCACTAGGATGTATGAGTAATAAACCTTAGTATCGTAATGATATATCGGAATTTTTTTGAAAACACAGGCTGAATTTGTCGAAAACTTATTACTTTTCATTTGGTCGCAAATGTTTTGTACATACATCTACTCACTAGGATTTATGAGTAATAAACTTTAATATCGTAATGATATATCGAAATTATATTGAAAACACAGACTGAAATTGTCGAAAACTTATTACTTTTCATTTGATCGCAAATGTTTTGTACTCATAAATCCTAGTGAGTAGATGACTCACTAGGATTTATGAGTAATAAACATTAATATCGTAATGATATATCGGAATTGTATTGAAAACACAGACTGAAATTGTCGAAAACTTATTACTTTTGATTTGATCGCAAATGTTTTGTACTCATAAATCCTAGTGAGTAGATGACTCACTAGGATTTATGAGTAATAAACATTAATATCGTAATGATATATCGGAATTGTATTGAAAACACAGACTCATATTGTCGAAAACTTATTACTTTTGATTTGATCGCAAATGTTTTGTACATACAACTACTCACTAGAATGTATGAGTAATAAACCTTAATATCGTAATGATATATCGGAATTGTATTGAAAACACAGGCTGAATTTGTCGAAAACTTATTACTTTTCATTTGGTCGCAAATGTTTTGTACATACATCTACTCACTAAGATTTATGAGTAATAAACCTTAATATCGTAATGATATATCGGAATTGTATTGCAGACTGTAACGCAATGGGAAATATAGACTGCACTATAGTTTATATAAAATAAACTCTATACTATGAATATATACTAGATGTATTCAGTGTTGTAAAATATTTAGAAACTAAATAATAAAAATAAAGTATGAAAGTATTTCCATTCCAAACTTTCTAATTTAAAGGTAACATATTCTATTTTATTGATGATGATATTCGAATATACTCTATTTTACCGTATATTTTAGCTGATAGTTACCATAAGTACAGGGATCTCGAGTGTATTGGTACACGATATAATATGCCTAACATGATTAGGCGCTTATAATGTCAATATTTGCTTTACCCTAGGCATATGTTTACTCACCGACTCGTAGAGTACGGTGAATGCTGATCTGTTGTTCCACTGTCTCGTGTTTATGGGAGCGCATATACATTGTATCTGCATTTATTGGATAAACCCGTTGCAGTAATATTACCAGAAAAAATAGTCTTTGATTATTTTGTTGATTTATTGCAAATGTTCAAATAAGGGCTGCCCCTGACGTACTGTATACGTAATGTATGTGGAATTTCGATTCTGATTCCAGATCTAACAAGGATATTTTTCCTTAACGTTTTTGTTTGAGGCAAACATATATAATATTACACACTGTCTCAATTTTTATTTTTTTCAATATTTCCGTTTTACAATTAATGCTTGTAGCACGCACTCTCCCAATATATATATATATATATATATATATTGTAATCCTTAGATGAAGTATTTTTTCTTGTTGAATATGTATGGTGAAATAAAATAATTTTCATAAACAAGAATATACGAGTATTACTTCATTTTATTGTTGATTGAAGCTTTTCGCTAATTTACATTATTAGCATTTTCAAAATTTATAAATCACTGTCCAGTTATGTGACTAGAGTAAGACTGTCTACTCTAGTCTTACTCATGACGTAAGACTGTCACAGTCTTACTCTAGTCACATAACTGGACAGTGATTTATAAATTTTGAAAATGCTAATAATGTAAATTAGCGAAAAGCTTCAATCAACAATAAAATGAGGTAAAGCTCGTATATTCTTGTTTATGAAAATTATTTTATTTCACCATATATATATATATATATATATATATATATATATATATATATATATATATATATATATAGGTTTTGCAACACTGTTTTCTTGTATTTACTTATTACATTCACTATATGTACTTAAACTTAGACTGAGTCTAGACTGCATCGACTACAACCTCCGGTCAGTGATGCCCGATGATGGAGATACTACCAATCTTTGAAAGTTAACTCGCATAAAAAGTAAGATTCTTGTTTAAGTACATATAGTGAAAGTGATATATATATATATATATATATACATATATATATATATATATATATGTATATATATATATATATATATATATATATATATATATATATATATATATATAAACTAAGTCAAAATACAAATACAAGAATTATAATTGAATTTACAATTCAAAGGTTTTCGTTGGCTAACAGTACCAACATCATCAGGAATATTAATATTGGTTTAATATTCCTGATGATGTTGGTACTGTTAGCCAACGAAAAGCTTTGAATTCAATTATAATTCTTGTATTTGTATTTTGACTAAGTTCTTTATTAATACACAAGAATACATATTGCGATATTTATATATATAATAATATACATATGTGTGCATATAGTTCAAATTTTCAAATGTTATTAAAAATACCTTTCATTCATCCACACAGGTATATATATATATATATATATATATATATATATATATATATATATATATATATATATATATGTATATATATATATATAGTTTACTTGTAAAGGATGACACTTGAACATCCATTTTTTTCAAATAATAATTCGTAAATTAAATTTAATTGATAATTTCAATTAATCCAATTTCTATTTTGCCACTAAATATTGTAATTCTGTCGTATTGATATACATATTTATAATAATTGTAAGTAATTAATAAAAAGTTACTAAAACAAATATTTTTTTGTAGGAATTAACTTGAATGTTTTTTTTTTCATCACAGATCCGATTTCTTTGCAAATAACAAAGTATTTAAAGGCATTGGTATAAAGTAGGAATAGTTTTTGTCATTATTTTGTTGACATTTTCTTTTATGCATGAGGTAGAACAATACCGATACAGACATTGGCTAATGTGTATGTATTTTAGTAGCATATGAATGTATGGATCGTTAGGGTGACATTGAAAATTTAAGTAAAAATAATTTTGGGAACGATTCTTAAAAATATATGTAGCTCTTCAAATAATATGCTGTTTTTAATCAAAGGTAATAAACTCCTCGTCTTATGTAACTCGTACATGAACGCTGATGTACTAGAGAAAATGTTTTAATATGGCATCAGCTACACATATTTACATCAACTATTTGCACTGTGTTGTTATCCTCACAAGCGCATATGAATCTTTCTAATATTCATGCCATTAGCGGTCTTTCTACAAGTGTTTTAAAATTATTCTGGCTTGCATATGTGAATGACCCTTATATTATGTAAAAACCCTGATATAGTCCATTTCATTGTAATGTAGATTTCAAAAAGAATGCAAAAGATTTGCGAGTTGGAACATTATTAATTAGATTTTGAACTAGAAATAAGCTACTTGTTTTCTTACCAATTAAAAATTTTAAAAAACTTTAAAGGTCCAAAAATAAATGGTAAAAACAGATTTAAAACTTTAAGAGTCGTTTTGGTAATTAGTACATTCTATCTATATAGGTTATAGTAAAATTTAGTACCGCTGTTTATTATTAATACTTTATTTTTACAAAGTACGAATAATTTTATAAATGCAACTTGATAACACCTTACGATTATCAACGTAACGAATATTAGTTATTGTATGTATGGAAGTCATTCTACCAACGCAAACCATTTCAAAAGAATGAAGGTAATATTTGCACTCCTTTAAATAAATAATTTCGGTTCTTTAATAGAGCCTAATTCTCAGGCTTTGGCATTTAAATTTAGTAAAAAGGTCTCCCAATTTGTAAGTAAATAACATTATTTGTGTAATTTCATAGAAACCACCAATAGTGTAACAATCAAAATATCATTACGCGTTTCATGACATACAACCATCTGCCAGTATCGTATGAACTAATGACAGCTTTTGCACGAACTTGTTTCGTGCCAAATTCCCTACACTTGGATATTTATGATGATTAAGGGTTGAACGTAGTCGATGTGTAACGTCATGCATACCATCAATTGGTATTCATTGCATGTGGCTCTATGCTAATGTTTACACTAGGGGTGTTAATGTTTCACCCTCTATGGGCGACCTTTTCTTTCGGGTCGGGTTGGGCAATGAGCGTTGCTATCGCGCGATTGTGAATGAATAGTAATGAGTGGGAGACCAATTGGTTTACAGACACCTCGACCTTCCTTTGGGGCTTCCTTAACACATTTGCTTAGTAAAGAGAATGAGTAACTAGTACTTTTGAATGTTTATTTAAATTAAGTCATATATTTCTATATCGAAAATATTTACATCAAAAGTACTAATTTAAATAATTATATTTGTTAGGTTTCACTTACTATAAACTACCTACTTGTACAGCATACATATTGCCACACAACACATTTCAAAATTGATCGTGGAACTGTGCACCCCCTACCATCCAACAGTGATTGCCCGTAATAGATAGCCTACATATATAGTTTGATTTAAAACAGAGTAGGATTCTATGTAGGTGAAATTGGCCAGAGGGAGTGAAGGATACCGCCTTCTGAGCGAATAATAAGTTCACATCTTGCTGCGTGGGTGAGCCTTGTTGCCAATTTGACGTTAAACTTCCGTTCGTCGCACAGTTTCATCGTAGTTGTGGTGGTGTAATTTACTAGTGCTGTAGCTTTCTTCGTTTGCCGCTGGCGATGGCGGGTTGAGAGTCACTGCGTTCGAACTGACAACGCCGCATCCCTACCCATTCCTATTCTACTTTAAATCGTAGTAGAATCACTTTAAGAAAAATCGCTAGGCTTATTGGACGTTTGACAGAGTCGCACTTTGATTGGGTCGACAGAAGACCTCCTTCTTGATTACTCTGCTGGCAGATCGCTGCATACGTTCCAAAAACGTTAGTTATACTAGTATATTAATTCAAATTTTAGTTTATGGTTTTGTTTTTATTATTTTTTAAAATTTAACGATCTTCTAGTTTCCGTGACGACTTATCTACCACCCGAAAGTAAGCAGTCAGGCTATTAGCTCGTTCTTGTTGAATCCGCTCGGTCGTTCATTCCAAACCGAATCTCCCTCCCAGCTTTTTTACAATGCGATCTTACTACAATTTGCTTTACGTAAAGGAGTCCACAATAAAACTGACGCAACAATCATGGGGATGGAAGATAGCCGATTCATTGAGTAGTCTAAATCTTTTAAAGGATACATTTTGTATCGATAATTAAAACTTATCTAGGTCACAGGTTTATGCACATCAGCTACATTTTCTGTAAGTTAAATCTTTTACGAAATATTATAAATAAATAAAACCTCCTATCCACATACATATATTTAAATGCTGATGTACATTACGATTGTTGAGCAGCCAGATTTAGACAAAATTACTACAAGACTAAAATAAAATACACTAACCACAGAACAAACATCTTTATTTTACTTAATTTTACTTGAGTAATTTTAGTAAAATAAAGATTTTTGTATTGCGGTTAGTGGGCTTTATGTATTTAGTTCAAAAATTGGTGCACAGTGCTCAAAAATTTATTAATTACATTTTCTCTGTTTTATTTAATATATATACCGTTAACACCGTCGCCTCGCTTCTCACACTATCCGACCAATTATGTAGCGAAATAGTTTCATTTCTCTTTTAACTTAATGAGAGAGCGCGTATTTAGTTTTCCGTGTTTACAGATTGAGTGTAATCCGGTGTTTTCCCTAAAGATCAAAGTGGTTGAAATAAAGTAAACCTGTAACCGCAGACACGTTTACGGCGATATTGATTTGTCTAAAAAATGGCACTTGTCATAACGCTAACATACTCGTATCCCATCGCGTTGGCAGTCATGACTGACGTTGCCTTTGAAATAAATCTAATTATTTTCCCAACTGCGCCAAGAGAAGATTAAACATTTGCACGTCACTTGGCTATTTATCTTCTTTGCAAGATATTTACTTTTATTTCAGGTGTTGCCGCAGTGTTTGAATACAATTTAGCAAAATTCCCCCTGAAACTAATAACCTCGTTGCCGTGTATTGTTCCTTCATCTTCCCGTTGTTTGCTTTTATTGTCAAGTGCTTTGTTCTTTATGCACGTTATGTTTCTATTTGCTGCAAAATAATCAGTTAAAAATTTGAAGACCCTTTGTTTATAGCTAGCGCACATTAGTTTTTAATTAAACTATAAACCAATATAAATTTAATGTTCACGAAACCGGAATAATAATATGTAATAAATCAATTCATTAAAATAAATCTAGAATACTAAAGGAAACATTTAGGATTGTGTTTTGTGAATGGTTTCATCAATCGTTGAATTGACCTTTGATCAGTTGGTTAAAATCTGAACCTGATCGGCATTACAAACACTTTTAACTTTTCTTCGGTAATGGTAGTTATATGTGTTGATCTAATGTATCATCACTCCATAGCGTTTTACGTTTTTTTTTAATAATTAAATTAGTTAATAAATTTGCAGCCAACCCTAAATAAAATAAAATACCGAGTTTATATACTTATCTTATTAGTACTTTTAAATAATTAAACATTTGGGTAAAGACGTATGTCTCTAAATGACCATTAGGGAATCAAACCATCTAAAAAGAAACGGAAGCTTTGGCTAGACTATTTGCAAACGTCGGTGCTCCTAGCAAGTTCAAGTGACAGTGTCTGATAAATATCACTAAATTCATATTGTTATACATGGTAAAAATATGCACACCTCTTTGATAATTGAGAAATACAGATAGGCTACAGGTGTTCATTCATTAGATGGGCGCTTTAAGATTTACGAGCAATATTTCTGAACCTGAGAGTGTAGTTTTAACGGCCATTGTCCCAATCGCTCTGTACGCGCATGTTTATATGTATCCCGACAAGTTCTTGAAAATGCACTTTAATAAGATATGACTCTTTAAATCTCCTAGCTGGACAATGTCGCGATAACGAGATGGTCCACCGAGTACACAGATAAATGGACTGTTGGTTACAAGCAACTTGGCCGAATGGTACGAAGGAGCATTGATAAAGTCGCATTTACCTTTCACAACTGCTTAGGGCCAAGGTCTCCAATCTACGGCCCGCGGGCCACATACGGACCTCAAACAGATTTTTCCCGCCCGCGGAAAGCTGGCATACTGAAAAAAAAATTATTAGGTAATATATTTCCTTTTAAGCATTTTTACCATTAATTATGAATACAGTACTCATCTCTAACTTGCCACTTCTTTTCTCTATAAGTGAAAAGTAAACTAACTGTAAACAAGTAAAAAACTAAGCAAGAAAATCTCAAAAACCACCAATGAGCTCTTGATTAGAAAAAACGTCGTGGGTGTGGAGGGGGGTATTTTAGACTTTTTGCCTTGAAGTATTGCCGGCCTTTCCTCCAAAAAAATTCGATACAGCCCTTGAGTAAAAGAGGTTGGATACCCTTAGCTTAGGGGATGCGGTCTGGTTAGCTCTTCCCTCAGTGAGAGACAAATTTGCTCTTATTATGAAGAAACAGATGACGCACAGCACACCTCTTTTACCTGAATAAAATATTCAGGCTGTATTTACGTTTCTGACAACTATCGGGATAATAGTAGAATCAGTGGACCACTGGACAAATGTATGGTTATACCCGGAATATCCTTGAATAGAACGATATAGATGCCTGATCAGAAGATCTCGTGAAAATGAAGTAATAGTATAATATTTCTTCAGTAAAATTAATACGATCCTTAGCAACTTACTGTGTCAAATATAGCTTCAAGTTGGTTTATTGCTATAAAAGAGAAGTGTTCATATTAAATGTCACTTTAAGGAGGTATCTCGCATATTAAGACGGTGCAAACCCGGAAATGTATCTGCCAGGTGATATTTTACACCGTAAAATAAAATATATATAATATTTACTCAAAAATCATGTTTTGTAGCGTATGTTCTAAATATTAAAAACACTAACTTATAATAAATGTCTAGAGTTATAAAGCAGAGAAATAAGGCAAAAGGGCGACACCTCAAACTGAAATTAAAATGAATAATATAGAGTCTTACAGATTTTGCAATTTATAATACTTCTTTTACATACGTAATATGGAGATATAAAATTGCGATCACACACACACACACACACACACACACACACACACACACACACACACACACACACACACTCACACCACACAAACACACACAAACAAACACACACTCACATCACACACACACGCGCACAAAAACAAAACACACACACACACACACTCACCACACACACACAAACACACACAGACACACACACAAAGAAACACACACACACACACACACACACACACACACACACACATATATATATATATATATATATAAACAATTACAATTACAACATAACAATTTTCAAAAAATCATTTCCTCATAATATAAAAAAAGAGTAACAAGTATTGCGATTTAACATCCTAAACCTGCCGTATTCAGCTTGTGTTACTCTGTACAGAAGCATGGATAGCAAGAGTAACACTAATACACTCGCATACGTAATGTAGATGTGTTAGAAGTCTGTCTGATGGAGACAAATGTGACAAGGTCTTTGAAACAGCTTCACACATGTTCTGAGTGCATTGTGGATGCTTTGTAGATTTTCTAAATGTCTTGGGAACCAAATGGAGCTTTATAGTTTCTGCTGGCATTATGTAAACACGCCACATACAAACGTATCTATATTTTCTTTATATTCACAGTTGGAAATAGTTTTTTTTATAAAATATCGTCAACATTCTACATGGTGTGTTTGTGCTTTTATGTTTGTTTTTGCATATTAAATATCCCTCACTTTAATTCTTGTTTGCCTTTGTCTTAGATGTGTAAAAATCATGAAACTATCGCAGTATTATTTTCAGAGTTTCATGTACGATCATATCTGTAAAAAATAGTACCTTCATTTATTGTGCTGCATTTGTCATAGTTGGGAGTATGACGTTTTTATAGACTATTAGGCTCCAATTTTGTTGCTGTGTTACATTTATAATAATAAATGTAAATATAGCTCCCACATTGCTTTTTCAGCAAGTACGATGTTTGCAAGTGTTCTATGTTAGATGCAATATTATACGTGTAAAAAATGTCCCCACATTTATTTTGCGGCAGTACAATGTTATATATGTTGTGTTAGATATATGATAATTCGTGTAATATGTAGCTGCCACATTTATTTTGCGGCAGTATGATGTTTATACATGTTTCGTGTTAGATGTATGATTATACGTGTAAAAAATGTCCCCACATTTATTTTGCGGCAGTACGATGTTATATATGTTGTGTTAGATATATGATTATTCGTGTAAAATGTAGCTCCCACATTTATTTTGCGGCAGTACGAGGTTTATACATGTTTCGTGTTAGATGTATGATTATACGTGTAAATAATGTCCCCACATTTATTTTACGGCAGTACGATGTTATATATGTCGGGTTAGATATATGATTATTCGTTTAAAATGTAGCTCCCACATTTATTTTGCGGCAGTTCGATGTTTATACATGTTTCGTGTTAGATGTATGATTATATGTGTAAAAAATGTCCCCACATTTATTTTGCGGCAGTACGATGTTATATATGTTGTGTTAGATATATGATTATTCGTGTAAAATGTAGCTCCCATATTTATTTTGCGGCAGTATGATGTTTATACATGCTTCGTGTTAGATGTATGATTATACGTGTAAAAAATGTCCCCACATTTATTTTGCGGCAGTACGATGCTATATATGTTGTGTTAGATATATGATTATTCGTTTAAAATGTAGCTCCCACATTTATTTTGCGGCAGTTCGATGTTTATACATGTTTCGTGTTAGATGTATGATTATACGTGTAAATAATGTCCCCACATTTATTTTGCGGCAGTACGATGTTATATATGTCGGGTTAGATATATGATAATTCGTGTAATATGTAGCTCCCACATTTATTTTGCGGCAGTATCATGTTTATACATGTTTCGTGTTAGATGTTTGATTATGCGTGTAAAACATAGCTCCCACATTTATTTTGTGACAGTACGATGTTTGTAAGTGTTCTGTGTTAGATGTATGATTATACGTGTAAAGAATCCCACCACAATTATTTTACTGCAATACGATGTTTGTTAATGGTCAGTGTTAGATGTATGATTATACGTGTAAAATATCTTCTAGATTTAATATGGTGAAGTATGATATTAGTATGTGTTTAATTTTGTATGTTTGATTGTACGTATAAAAAGGCTCTACATTAATATTTCTTCAATACCAGCCTAAATAAAACATCAAGCCAAGATGAATGTTAGTAACGTACATGGAAATAAATGGTTTACACTCCAGCGTTAGTTTGTCTCTAATACTATGTTCTGAAAAGTTATGAGCTACTTTTATTTATCTGCAGTCAAATGACAGAAAATTGTCAATGTTGGTTGTGTACCGTAACACGTTACCTAACGTCCTCTCTGCTTTTCCTTAGGAGCCTACTGTTATAGTTCTACACTAACTACTGCATCAGGGTAAGCTCTTTAACACTCAGGTATCCTAACGCTCGTACAAAAGATATTGTTTTATGATTCAGTGTTTCTTATTGTTTTATTAATTATGCTGTAGCTATTCTGGGTGCAACCTTGAAATATATCGGTTAGCTCTACTTTGCCCTTGGTGCCACTTTATTATTACATTCTATTAATATTGTGCGAATCTATTCACTAATAATTAGGTACGTTTATATTGAACGCGCCCGCACGCGCGCGTGTGTCTATAAATCCATTAATACTAATGTAATTGTAAAACTGAATATTATACGTAATTGTAAAATATTTATAAAGATAATCAAATTTCTCCCGCGGTAGCTTTGCCATTTTATAAAAAAAGCTCCTCAAAACGTTTCGACTCTGTTACTTTCTAAATGCGCATATATGTTTTGAGATTTTCGTGTATGACAAAAGATTAAAAGTTAATATCGTAACACCGGTTCGTGAAAGGCCATTTTTCCTATTTTATTTACGAGTTTGGTTTTTCACATCGCCAGTATCTAAAATAAAATAAAATAAACCTAAAAGAACAGATGCTTCTCATTTACAGTTGTTCAAAGTTAGTGGTTTATATTTTATATAGACATAGGCATAGATAAAAATATAATTAATATAAGTAAATAATCAAAATAAAAAAAAGTCAAATTGTTTGTACTCGAAAAATCATTAGCTTAATACTCGGCCATAAGAATGAAGACGTGTAACTTAATCTCTAATCATGGTTTCGGCTCTCTCGGTTCAAGCATTTATTAGCTAAGTTTCTTTCTCTTAATTTGTTTTTTATAGTTAAAATTTGATGTGTTACCGTAATCTTTTCAAATAAACCAAAAATTGTCAGGCTTGCCTTTAAGTTTTATGACTTTGTAACAACATAAAAGCGTTTGCAATTTTATGGGGTCGTTCCGCTATCTCACTCAACAATCATTGTAACGTTCCATAATTGGTTTTCTAAACTAGCTTACAAATTTAAACATACTTGAACAATAATGGCATCAACTATTTAGTAAAAACTCCTGTTAAAATTGCACCCTTCCCTCAAGTTCAAAGTAGTTGGTTAATGGAAAATATCACTTTCGTTTAGAATTATTATTCTATTTGTTATTCCTTTTCATTTTATTTCGTATATATTTTGGGGTAAATTTATTCATTTAGCTTAACTGGAAAGCAAAAGATGTACTTTTTATTGAAATAGAAAAGTAATGAAAGATTTTAATGATTTCACAAATATAATTTTTTATTTAATATAGCATTGTTATTAATTTTTCATAATTGTTACTTCATTTATTACTTTGAACTAACTATTAAACAAATAATTTAAGACTATGAAAATATTGGAAAGAACCCCAATACCACAAAAATAATCAAAAATAACAAATAAAACAAGTTACTTAAGATTAAACCCTTATGTACATTTCGATGACCATGTCATCATCATCAGAGGGTCTTATTACAAAATACAATCTAGCAAACAAGATGTTACAAACTAGAGTGATCTCTCTAATCTTAAGTAACTTGTTTTATTTGTTATTTTTGTGGTATTGCGGTTCTTTCCAATATTTTCATTGTAATATATTGTACCACTGTGCTCTGATATTGTATAAATAATTCAAGATATATTTTGGATCTTAGGTAGCATTACTTTTTGATAGGAAAAATCAAATACTGATAATTTCACTCGTATATAGGAGTAAAGATTTTGGAACGATTATTAATTTTTAACTTTAAATGCGCCACATGTGTTTTTATTAAATTCCGATGGATATTAAATTATTTTTTTTTTTCACCAAATGATATTTAAGTTAATTGGAACGAACTAAACGATTCGTTTTGTGTAGAATAGTACACAAATGTATTAAAAGAGACAAAAGTAATTCCAAATACAATTTATAATTAGTTTTCTTGCATGAATATTTAAAACAATAATCTTCTTTACTGAAATGTTAATGAAAAGAGAAAGCCAGATCCAGGCTGCCGGGGATTTGGCAAAGTAAATAGATGAATTCAACTTGTTCTCCTCGGCTCGTCTCGTCTCATTTCAATGTTTATTCAATCATCAGGCAACACAAAAGAAGACGAAATTGAATCAACAAAAGAAACTAATTAAATGTGTACTTAGTTTTATGTTAGACTAGAGGGTGTATAATACCCTTGTGAGACGCTTTTGTACAGCTAATTGGGGATGTTTAGTCAAAATTGGGAAAGTTTTGAGTAAAAAGAGGCTTAAAACCCTATTCTGGTTTATATGTCTTGCATGTATTTTTTTCTACAATCCGTTTCTCAAATTATAAATATCAGACATATATTCTTATACATATATACTGTATTGCACTGTATAATATACTTTATCCTATTTACTTAAGGCAGCAAAACTATTTCTAGAGATATAAATCTACAGAGTTTTTGAGTAATCCCCATCTGTCTCATTTTTTCCAATGACGGGGGGGGGGATTGCTTGAAAAAGAAAAAGAATTCCACCAAGATTTACAGTGCGTACAATAATTAATGGGAAATTTAAACATCAGAGTCTTCAAATTCAAATTCGTTGTAACCGATAACTGTTACAGCTGTTGTAAAGGATGATGCAGATAACGGGTAATTGAGTTAAATATAGATAAAAAAGAGTATATAAGTCATCAAACAGTTTTGATTTAAAGAAAGCATTTTCACAAAAATTATATAATATCAATAATTACTACATCTTAATAATTCAGAAGCTTTGTAACCACGATATTACCATATACGTATTGTTCAGTAGATTTGTAGACCCACTAGAAACTACGGCTTTGAGTTATACCTCGTTACATTTTATCGTTTTACCAAATATGTTCTAACAATTTGTTTTTAAAATAATTATACTAGAGATTTACGTGTGCTATGTAACATTGTTTGTGCCCCTAATTTAACCGCTTTGAAATTTGTAAGTATAGTAAGCCTTGTCCTACCTGTAATTATATAGAAGTACGTTTACACCTAAGAATAAGTGATTTTTTAAAATAAATAATTGACACTTACAGAGACCTAAATAATAATTGCGTTTTATTTTTATGTATAAAATTAAGTTAAATTTTCCATATCGTAACTTATTTTTAGTAAAATTATAGAAGTCCGTCACTTGAAAATTATATTACCTGGCAGCAAGATATATATATATTTTTCTGTCTTCAACTTTTTTAATTCCGACTTAATATTTATTTACCAGTAGGCTTATATATTATTTGCAAATTATCAAATAGCTACAAGGGTGAATAGCATGTCTAAATAATTTTCAGATTTTTTAAAGTTTAATAACAGCTAAATGTACTAAACTATATGCAAATAAAACGTGTATTCATGTAATAGTTTATTATGCCTACATATTACTGCAACAGCATTGCCTATGGAGAGAGTCTGCCTGTAGCAGTAAATCCAACAGTTTTAAGTTTCCATTGCAGTATAGCTTTGCCCCAGTTTTTACAAGAAACACTTAGGTAATGGAAAAGTTTGTATTACTCTATCTCTGTATTGACAGCTGGCTTGTACCAAAAGTGGTAACATCAATAGCTTAACTAACAAAAACGTTTTTAAACCGCTTGTCCTCAGATTGCTTACACTCGTATATTTAAAATGATTCCCACTTCGACAAATCTAACTTCTGTTTAATACACGAATTTGCTAGTATTCTTTACTAATTTCTTCTTAGTGTTTAATGAGGGCTCTTCAATAGTATAAATATTCAATTAACAACTTTTAGTTAACAAAAGTCTGGTAGCAAGTAAAAACGAAAGTGTAATTTGTAATTTACAACCAGCTCGTCATGAACAGCAACAAGATTTCGGTATAAATATTCTTTCCCTCAGAATAAAAACATACTTCAACTAATTTTTCACAATAATATCTTCTTGTTACTTGCCATCTCGTTTCCTTCCGCTGGATGCTTTTACACCATCCTTTCGCTTTCGTCTTTTCTTAGACAATCATGTTGTATCTGTTTTTTTTAATGTTTCGTGCTGTAGGAAATGTTCAGCAAAATAAACTGTGTTGAACATAGAAAAATAGGATACATTTAGGAATCGTCTTAAGTTGAACAAGAGGAAAGAGAAATAAGATACATTTAGGAATCGTCTTAAGTTGAACACCAAGATAGAAAAATAACATGCATTTAGGAATCGTCTTAAGTTGCAAAAGAAGATAGAGAAATAAGATACATTTAGGAATTGTCTTAGGTTGAACAAGAAGATAGAGAAATAAGATACATTTAGGAATTATCTTAGGTTGAACAAGAAGATAGAGAAATAAGATACATTTAGGAATCGTCTTAAGTTGAACAACAAGATAGAGAAATAAGATACATTTAGGAATTATCTTAGGTTGAACAAGAAGATAGAGAAATAAGATACATTTAGGAATCGTCTTAAGTTGAACAACAAGATAGAGAAATAAGATGCATTTAGGAATTATCTTAGGTTGAACAAGAAGATAGAGAAATAAGATACATTTAGGAATTATCTTAGGTTGAACAAGAAGATAGAGAAATAAGATACATTTAGGAATTGTCTTAGGTTGAACAAGAAGATAGAGAAATAAGATACATTTAGGAATTATCTTAGGTTGAACAACAAGATAGAGAAATAAGATACATTTAGGAATTGTCTTAAGTTGAACAACAAGATAGAGAAATAAGATACATTTAGGAATTATCTTAGGTTGAACAACAAGATAGAGAAATAAGATACATTTAGGAATTATCTTAGGTTGAACAAGAAGATAGAGAAATAAGATACATTTAGGAATTGTCTTAGGTTGAACAACAAGATAGAGAAATAAGATACATTTAGGAATTATCTTAGGTTGAACAAGAAGATAGAGAAATAAGATACATTTAGGAATTATCTTAGGTTGAACAACAAGATAGAGAAATAAGATACATTTAGGAATTGTCTTAAGTTGCAAAAGAAGATAGAGAAATAAGATACATTTAGGAATTGTCTTAGGTTGAACAAGAAGATAGAGAAATAAGATACATTTAGGAATTATCTTAGGTTGAACAAGAAGATAGAGAAATAAGATACATTTAGGAATCGTCTTAAGTTGAACAACAAGATAGAGAAATAAGATACATTTAGGAATTATCTTAGGTTGAACAAGAAGATAGAGAAATAAGATACATTTAGGAATTATCTTAGGTTGAACAAGAAGATAGAGAAATAAGATACATTTAGGAATTATCTTAGGTTGAACAAGAAGATAGAGAAATAAGATACATTTAGGAATTATCTTAGGTTGAACAACAAGATAGAGAGAAATAAGATACATTTAGGAATTATCTTAGGTTGAACAAGAAGATAGAGAAATAAGATACATTTAGGAATCGTCTTAAGTTGAACAACAAGATAGAGAAATAAGATACATTTAGGAATTATCTTAGGTTGAACAAGAAGATAGAGAAATAAGATACATTTAGGAATCGTCTTAAGTTGAACAACAAGATAGAGAAATAAGATGCATTTAGGAATTATCTTAGGTTGAACAAGAAGATAGAGAAATAAGATACATTTAGGAATTATCTTAGGTTGAACAAGAAGATAGAGAAATAAGATACATTTAGGAATTGTCTTAGGTTGAACAAGAAGATAGAGAAATAAGATACATTTAGGAATTATCTTAGGTTGAACAAGAAGATAGAGAAATAAGATACATTTAGGAATTGTCTTAGGTTGAACAAGAAGATAGAGAAATAAGATACATTTAGGAATTATCTTAGGTTGAACAAGAAGATAGAGAAATAAGATACATTTAGGAATCGTCTTAAGTTGAACAACAAGATAGAGAAATAAGATACATTTAGGAATTATCTTAGGTTGAACAAGAAGATAGAGAAATAAGATACATTTAGGAATTGTCTTAAGTTGCAAAAGAAGATAGAGAAATAAGATACATTTAGGAATTATCTTAGGTTGAACAAGAAGATAGAGAAATAAGATACATTTAGGAATTATCTTAGGTTGAACAACAAGATAGAGAAATAAGATACATTTAGGAATTGTCTTAAGTTGCAAAAGAAGATAGAGAAATAAGATACATTTAGGAATTATCTTAGGTTGAACAAGAAGATAGAGAAATAAGATACATTTAGGAATTATCTTAGGTTGAACAACAAGATAGAGAGAAATAAGATACATTTAGGAATTGTCTTAAGTTGAACAACAAGATAGAGAAATAAGATACATTTAGGAATTGTCTTAGGTTGAACAAGAAGATAGAGAAATAAGATACATTTAGGAATTATCTTAGGTTGAACAACAAGATAGAGAAATAAGATACATTTAGGAATTGTCTTAAGTTGAACAACAAGATAGAGAAATAAGATGCATTTAGGAATTATCTTAGGTTGAACAACAAGATAGAGAAATAAGATACATTTAGGAATTATCTTAGGTTGAACAAGAAGATAGAGAAATAAGATACATTTAGGAATTATCTTAGGTTGAACAACAAGATAGAGAAATAAGATACATTTAGGAATTGTCTTAAGTTGAACAACAAGATAGAGAAATAAGATACATTTAGGAATTATCTTAGGTTGAACAAGAAGATAGAGAAATAAGATACATTTAGGAATTATCTTAGGTTGAACAAGAAGATAGAGAAATAAGATACATTTAGGAATCGTCTTAAGTTGAACAACAAGATAGAGAAATAAGATGCATTTAGGAATTATCTTAGGTTGAACAACAAGATAGAGAAATAAGATACATTTAGGAATTATCTTAGGTTGAACAAGAAGATAGAGAAATAAGATACATTTAGGAATCGTCTTAAGTTGAACAACAAGATAGAGAAATAAGATACATTTAGGAATTATCTTAGGTTGAACAAGAAGATAGAGAAATAAGATACATTTAGGAATTATCTTAGGTTGAACAAGAAGATAGAGAAATAAGATACATTTAGGAATCGTCTTAAGTTGAACAACAAGATAGAGAAATAAGATACATTTAGGAATTATCTTAGGTTGAACAAGAAGATAGAGAAATAAGATACATTTAGGAATCGTCTTAAGTTGAACAACAAGATAGAGAAATAAGATGCATTTAGGAATTATCTTAGGTTGAACAAGAAGATAGAGAAATAAGATACATTTAGGAATTATCTTAGGTTGAACAAGAAGATAGAGAAATAAGATACATTTAGGAATTGTCTTAGGTTGAACAAGAAGATAGAGAAATAAGATACATTTAGGAATTATCTTAGGTTGAACAAGAAGATAGAGAAATAAGATACATTTAGGAATTGTCTTAGGTTGAACAAGAAGATAGAGAAATAAGATACATTTAGGAATTATCTTAGGTTGAACAAGAAGATAGAGAAATAAGATACATTTAGGAATCGTCTTAAGTTGAACAACAAGATAGAGAAATAAGATACATTTAGGAATTATCTTAGGTTGAACAAGAAGATAGAGAAATAAGATACATTTAGGAATTGTCTTAAGTTGCAAAAGAAGATAGAGAAATAAGATACATTTAGGAATTATCTTAGGTTGAACAAGAAGATAGAGAAATAAGATACATTTAGGAATTATCTTAGGTTGAACAACAAGATAGAGAAATAAGATACATTTAGGAATTGTCTTAAGTTGCAAAAGAAGATAGAGAAATAAGATACATTTAGGAATTATCTTAGGTTGAACAAGAAGATAGAGAAATAAGATACATTTAGGAATTATCTTAGGTTGAACAACAAGATAGAGAGAAATAAGATACATTTAGGAATTGTCTTAAGTTGAACAACAAGATAGAGAAATAAGATACATTTAGGAATTGTCTTAGGTTGAACAAGAAGATAGAGAAATAAGATACATTTAGGAATTATCTTAGGTTGAACAACAAGATAGAGAAATAAGATACATTTAGGAATTGTCTTAAGTTGAACAACAAGATAGAGAAATAAGATGCATTTAGGAATTATCTTAGGTTGAACAACAAGATAGAGAAATAAGATACATTTAGGAATTATCTTAGGTTGAACAAGAAGATAGAGAAATAAGATACATTTAGGAATTATCTTAGGTTGAACAACAAGATAGAGAAATAAGATACATTTAGGAATTGTCTTAAGTTGAACAACAAGATAGAGAAATAAGATACATTTAGGAATTATCTTAGGTTGAACAAGAAGATAGAGAAATAAGATACATTTAGGAATTATCTTAGGTTGAACAAGAAGATAGAGAAATAAGATACATTTAGGAATCGTCTTAAGTTGAACAACAAGATAGAGAAATAAGATGCATTTAGGAATTATCTTAGGTTGAACAACAAGATAGAGAAATAAGATACATTTAGGAATTGTCTTAAGTTGCAAAAGAAGATAGAGAAATAAGATACATTTAGGAATTATCTTAGGTTGAACAACAAGATAGAGAAATAAGATGCATTTAGGAATCGTCTTAAGTTGCAAAAGAAGATAGAGAAATAAGATACATTTAGGAATTATCTTAGGTTGAACAACAAGATAGAGAAATAAGATACATTTAGGAATTGTCTTAAGTTGCAAAAGAAGATAGAGAAATAAGATACATTTAGGAATTATCTTAGGTTGAACAAGAAGATAGAGAAATAAGATACATTTAGGAATTATCTTAGGTTGAACAACAAGATAGAGAAATAAGATACATTTAGGAATTGTCTTAAGTTGCAAAAGAAGATAGAGAAATAAGATACATTTAGGAATTATCTTAGGTTGAACAAGAAGATAGAGAAATAAGATACATTTAGGAATCGTCTTAAGTTGAACAACAAGATAGAGAAATAAGATACATTTAGGAATTATCTTAGGTTGAACAACAAGATAGAGAAATAAGATACATTTAGGAATTGTCTTAAGTTGCAAAAGAAGATAGAGAAATAAGATACATTTAGGAATCGTCTTAAGTTGAACAACAAGATAGAGAAATAAGATACATTTAGGAATTATCTTAGGTTGAACAACAAGATAGAGAAATAAGATACATTTAGGAATTGTCTTAAGTTGCAAAAGAAGATAGAGAAATAAGATACATTTAGGAATCGTCTTAAGTTGAACAACAAGATAGAGAAATAAGATACATTTAGGAATTATCTTAGGTTGAACAACAAGATAGAGAAATAAGATACATTTAGGAATTGTCTTAAGTTGCAAAAGAAGATAGAGAAATAAGATACATTTAGGAATTATCTTAGGTTGAACAAGAAGATAGAGAAATAAGATACATTTAGGAATCGTCTTAAGTTGAACAACAAGATAGAGAAATAAGATGCATTTAGGAATCGTCTTAAGTTGCAAAAGAAGATAGAGAAATAAGATACATTTAGGAATTATCTTAGGTTGAACAAGAAGATAGAGAAATAAGATACATTTAGGAATCGTCTTAAGTTGAACAACAAGATAGAGAAATAAGATGCATTTAGGAATCGTCTTAAGTTGAACAAGGGGAAAGAGAAAAAAGATACATTTAGGAATCGTCTTAAGTTGAACAACAAGCTAGAGAAATAAGATACATGTAGGAATCGTCTTAAGTTGAACAACAAGCTAGAGAAATAAGATACATTTAGGAATCGTCTTAAGTTGAAGAACAAGATAGAGAAATAAGATGCATTTAGGAATCGTCTTAAGTTGAACAAGGGGAAAGAGAAAAAAGATACATTTAGGAATCGTCTTAAGTTGAACAACAAGCTAGATAAATAAGATACATTTAGGAATCGTCTTAAGTTGAACAACAAGATAGAGAAATAAGATGCATTTAGGAATCGTCTTAAGTTAAACAAGGGGAAAGAGAAAAAATATACATTTAGGAATCGTCTTAAGTTGAACAACAAGCTAGAGAAATAAGATACATTTAGGAATCGTCTTAAGTTGAACAACAAGATAGAGAAATAAGATGCATTTAGAAATTGTCTTAAGTTGCAAAAGAAGATAGAGAAATAAGATACATTTAGGAATCGTCTTAAGTTGAACAACAAGATAGAGAAATAAGATACATTTAGGAATCGTCTTAAGTTGAACAACAAGATAGAGAAATAAGATGCATTTAGGAATTGTCTTAAGTTGCAAAAGAAGATAGAGAAATAAGATACATTTAGGAATTATCTTAGGTTGAACAACAAGATAGAGAAATAAGATACATTTAGGAATTGTCTTAAGTTGCAAAAGAAGATAGAGAAATAAGATACATTTAGGAATCGTCTTAAGTTGAACAACAAGATAGAGAAATAAGATACATTTAGGAATTATCTTAGGTTGAACAACAAGATAGAGAAATAAGATACATTTAGGAATTGTCTTAAGTTGCAAAAGAAGATAGAGAAATAAGATACATTTAGGAATTATCTTAGGTTGAACAAGAAGATAGAGAAATAAGATACATTTAGGAATCGTCTTAAGTTGAACAACAAGATAGAGAAATAAGATGCATTTAGGAATTGTCTTAAGTTGCAAAAGAAGATAGAGAAATAAGATGCATTTAGGAATTGTCTTAAGTTGCAAAAGAAGATAGAGAAATAAGATACATTTAGGAATCGTCTTAAGTTGAACAACAAGATAGAGAAATAAGATACATTTAGGAATCGTCTTAAGTTGAACAACAAGATAGAGAAATAAGATGCATTTAGGAATCGTCTTAAGTTGAACAACGGGAAAGAGAAAAAAGATACATTTAGGAATCGTCTTAAGTTGAACAACAAGCTAGAGAAAAAAGATACATTTAGGAATCGTCTTAAGTTGAACAACAAGCTAGAGAAATAAGATACATTTAGGAATCGTCTTAAGTTGAACAAGAAGGTAGAGAAAAAAGATACATTTAGGAATCGTCTTAAGTTGAACAAGAAGATAGAGAAATAAGACACATTTAGGAATCGTCTTAAGTTGAACAAGAAGATAGAGAAATAAGATACATTTAGGAATCGTCTTAAGTTGAACAAGAAGATAGAGAAATAAGATACATTTAGGAATCGTCTTAAGTTGAACAACAAGCTAGAGAAATAAGATACATTTAGGAATCGTCTTAAGTTGAACAAGAAGGTAGAGAAAAAAGATACATTTAGGAATCGTCTTAAGTTGAACAAGAAGATAGAGAAATAAGACACATTTAGGAATCGTCTTAAGTTGAACAACAAGCTAGAGAAATAAGATACATTTAGGAATCGTCTTAAGTTGAACAAGAAGGTAGAGAAATAAGATACATTTAGGAATCGTCTTAAGTTGAACAAGAAGGTAGAGAAATAAGATACATTTAGGAATCGTCTTAAGTTGAACAAGAAGGTAGAGAAATAAGATACATTTAGGAATCGTCTTAAGTTGAACAAGAAGGTAGAGAAATAAGATACATTTAGGAATCGTCTTAAGTTGAACAAGAAGATAGAGAAATAAGATACATTTAGGAATCGTCTTAAGTTGAACAAGAAGATAGAGAAATAAGACACATTTAGGAATCGTCTTAAGTTGAACAACAAGCTAGAGAAATAAGATACATTTAGGAATCGTCTTAAGTTGAACAAGAAGATAGAGAAATAAGATACATTTAGGAATCGTCTTAAGTTGAACAAGAAGATAGAGAAATAAGATACATTTAGGAATCGTCTTAAGTTGAACAAGAAGGTAGAGAAAAAAGATACATTTAGGAATCGTCTTAAGTTGAACAAGAAGATAGAGAAATAAGACACATTTAGGAATCGTCTTAAGTTGAACAAGAAGGTAGAGAAATAAGATACATTTAGGAATCGTCTTAAGTTGAACAAGAAGGTAGAGAAATAAGATACATTTAGGAATCGTCTTAAGTTGAACAAGAAGGTAGAGAAATAAGATACATTTAGGAATCGTCTTAAGTTGAACAAGAAGGTAGAGAAATAAGATACATTTAGGAATCGTCTTAAGTTGAACAAGAAGGTAGAGAAATAAGATACATTTAGGAATCGTCTTAAGTTGAACAAGAAGGTAGAGAAATAAGATACATTTAGGAATCGTCTTAAGTTGAACAAGAAGGTAGAGAAATAAGACACATTTAGGAATCGTCTTAAGTTGAACAAGAAGATAGAGAAATAAGACACATTTAGGAATCGTCTTAAGTTGAACAAGAAGATAGAGAAATAAGACACATTTAGGAATCGTCTTAAGTTGAACAAGAAGATAGAGAAATAAGACACATTTAGGAATCGTCTTAAGTTGAACAAGAAGGTAGAGAAATAAGATACATTTAGGAATCGTCTTAAGTTGAACAAGAAGGTAGAGAAATAAGATACATTTAGGAATCGTCTTAAGTTGAACAACAAGATAGAGAAATAAGATACATTTAGGAATCGTCTTAAGTTGAACAACAAGATAGAGAAATAAGACACATTTAGGAATCGTCTTAAGTTGAACAAGAAGGTAGAGAAATAAGATACATTTAGGAATCGTCTTAAGTTGAACAACAAGATAGAGAAATAAGACACATTTAGGAATCGTCTTAAGTTGAACAAGAAGGTAGAGAAATAAGATACATTTAGGAATCGTCTTAAGTTGAACAAGAAGATAGAGAAATAAGATACATTTAGGAATCGTCTTAAGTTGAACAAGAAGATAGAGAAATAAGACACATTTAGGAATCGTCTTAAGTTGAACAACAAGCTAGAGAAATAAGATACATTTAGGAATCGTCTTAAGTTGAACAAGAAGATAGAGAAATAAGATACATTTAGGAATCGTCTTAAGTTGAACAAGAAGATAGAGAAATAAGATACATTTAGGAATCGTCTTAAGTTGAACAAGAAGGTAGAGAAAAAAGATACATTTAGGAATCGTCTTAAGTTGAACAAGAAGATAGAGAAATAAGACACATTTAGGAATCGTCTTAAGTTGAACAAGAAGGTAGAGAAAAAAGATACATTTAGGAATCGTCTTAAGTTGAACAAGAAGGTAGAGAAAAAAGATACATTTAGGAATCGTCTTAAGTTGAACAAGAAGATAGAGAAATAAGACACATTTAGGAATTGTCTTAAGTTGAAGAACAAGATAGAGAAATAAGATACATTTAGGAATCGTCTTAGGTTGAACAAGAAGATAGAGAAATAAGATACATTTAGGAATCGTCTTAAGTTGAACAAGAAGGTAGAGAAAAAAGATACATTTAGGAATCGTCTTAAGTTGAACAAGAAGATAGAGAAATAAGACACATTTAGGAATTGTCTTAAGTTGAAGAACAAGATAGAGAAATAAGATACATTTAGGAATCGTCTTAGGTTGAACAAGAAGATAGAGAAATAAGATACATTTAGGAATCGTCTTAAGTTGAACAAGAAGGTAGAGAAAAAAGATACATTTAGGAATCGTCTTAAGTTGAACAAGAAGGTAGAGAAAAAAAAAACATTTAGGAATCGTCTTAAGTTGAACAAGAAGATAGAGAAATAAGACACATTTAGGAATCGTCTTAAGTTGAACAAGAAGGTAGAGAAAAAAGATACATTTAGGAATCGTCTTAAGTTGAACAAGAAGATAGAGAAATAAGACACATTTATTAATATCTTAAGTTGATCAAGAAGATAGAGAAATAAGATACATTTAGGAATCGTCTTAAGTTGAACAAGAAGATAGAGAAATAAGATACATTTAGGAATTGTCTTAAGTTGAATAACAAGATAGAGAAATAAGATACATTTAGGAATCGTCTTAGGTTGAACAAGAAGATAGAGAAATAAGATACATTTATTAATATCTTAAGTTGATCAAGAAGATAGAGAAATAAGATACATTTAGGAATCGTCTTAAGTTGAACAAGAAGATAGAAAAATAAGATACATTTAGAAAACGTCTTAAGTTGAACAAGAAGGTGTATGACATGGCCTAATATAATTTAATTACTGGAAAATAATTAGTCAATTAACTTACCTAATAATAAAACTAGTTCACTCTCAATAAGTACGTTTATTTTATCAAATAACTTTCATTGAATTTAACTGCAGTACAACACGCAAAATATAACGGTTAAAATATCAATGGTTTCGATATAATGAAAGTAATTAGTTTGAGTGTAGGTTTTATTATTAAATAGCTGCGTTAACTGACGAAAGAAGATTAAGTTATATCTATAAAAGATATAAAATAGCAAAATAAAGTCAATGATAATAATTTGATTTCATTCATTTCGTAATTATTTCATTCGATTTCAGATGAAATCAATTAAAAAGGTTCTTACCCAACTTTAAAAAAACGGGCGTACCAATGCCTAAATAAATAAAGACCAATCAACAAGACACTTGCTAAAAATTAACCACAAATTTACAAAAAAAATAATACCGTTCTTTTTTGAAGGCGTTTTCTCTTGGCACGTACCCAAAGCATATTTCAGCAAAGGAAACTATAGGATGCGGCCAATATTTTAAGTGCAAAAATATTACATTAACTATGTAATACGGAATAATACAATAGCGAATTAACAGTGGTTTAAACATTTGCACGGACTTACAGATAATACTAGTAAGAACATTAAACTGTTATTCACATTAATAAAAGTAGATCTAGAGTTATTTTCGCTAATTTATTTCTCAACCTTCCTCTGTATACAACTTTATATTTGGGGCACATATTCGCTCAAAGGAGGCGACAAAATATATTGTTAACAATTGTTTTATACGATTGTGCTTTCAGATAAATAATCAAATTACCAAAAGGTATATTTTAAGTGCTGTTTCACTTTAACGCCGTTTAAAATAACTTCGTTGAGAACATTTCAATTAACTGGAACCCATTGTTTAGGAAATTCGATGAAGTTGCAAGTACATGATTAGTTTACAACACGGCCGCTAGGGTTGTTATTAAAGTAAAATAACAAGCTTTTTATTTGTAACGCGTTACGCTTGTCATAGGTTTGCAGAAATGGAACACTGTTAGGTGATACATTAATTTTGATGCCACTCATCGCGAGCTCTAAAATCATCGTAGTGCCAACAGATGCATCTTAGTGGTGCTTATCTATTGTTGGCGTGATTCATTTAGTGAGTTGTAGAAACGTATGTGTTCTGTATAAACTTAGTGAATACAAATAGTATGATATTAAATCTTTAAATGTATATATTCTGAGTATGTTAGTAAGCACCTAGAATGTTGTGAAAGAAAAATAGGTTCATGTAATAGGAAAATATTTGAAAATTATTTTGCTCGAGAAACACTTACGAACTTAGTATTTCGTACACGAATAAAGTATTTTACAGAACACCATAATATAACTCACCACACTGGAGAAGGTTTAGGTTTTACAGTAGATACTGAAATGGTCAAAATAATGTTATTAGAATCATGACCGAAACAATCGTCTCAAGGTCTTCGTGGTCGGATAATTTCTCGCCTGTGTAACTTAACATTTAATATGCATGATGATGAAGTAACCGATTGAAATACAGATATTTTAAATCGATATTTTGCAAAAAATAATATAATGTAGGGTCGACTATTTTAAAAATCATTTCCGGAAACATCTGATGAAAATATTGATTGACACATTTTATTGGAACAACTTGATGTGAATTAATTGTATTGGACTTTGTACTAAGATACGTTCACCTGAGACAGTAAACCAGTTTTGGTATCAGTTAAAAAACACCCCCCTTGAGCTATATTGTCCGCTGAATATTTTACAGAACAGTTATAGACAAAATATGGACCAAAATTTACACATACAAATGTTATCAGTTAAATATCGAAATCTTGTTGCTGTTCATGACGAGCTGGCTGTTAATTACTTATTACATTTTTTGCTACTACTTGCGGCCAGACTTTTTGTTAACTAAAGATTGTTAAATTGTTAACTTACACTTGGAGGAAACGTTTTCGTCTTACGACTTCTTCAGCCTCGTATATTTGCCGATAGGATTGCTGCAGTTGGGCTTCCTCGGTACCATTTTTTGAAAGTTAGAAGTGATATGATCGAAGTGTATGTGTGGTCTGTGCCGTGTTTCTTCATTTAGGATGTCATTTTTATGTATGTTCTATGGCTGTATATTTCATATTGTTCTATTGAGTATGATTTATGGCTTTTGTTGCGTGTGGGCATGTAAGTCTAGTGTATCAGATACACAGACTAGAGCTACATGAAAAAGCCTCCTTTACACGTTATGAAGCAGTTTAAAAGGTCTTGTTTACAGCATCCATTTTGAAAAGCTATATGAAGAATGAAAATGTATAGCTTAATTTCCAGCCGTGGTTTAAGAGGACAGATACATGATGGTATTGGCAGGTTGCCATTTCCTCAGGGGTGTTGCCACCTCGCTGTCAATCTGCTTCCTTAACTGCTTGCTGTGAGAGACGTGTACGTAACAGAGTCGTAGAGAGACATGGCAGTGTTGTCCTCAACCAGCATCGATCTCTGCATACTATTCTGAATTAAATTCGTCTTCACTCATCAATTTTATACTCAAGAGTAGTATAATATACTGTATTGTATGGGTAATACTGTATGTGTATTATTTTGGTATGTGAGTTTGATTTCCGTAGAAATGTCGTTAAATGCCTGTTTTAATTAAAAGAAGAGTTCAGTTTAAAATTGAAAATGTTTTTTCTATATAACTTTACTACTAAGCCTGCCTATTTAGTAGATTTGTTTAGGAAAGTGGAGTGCTTTCTAAATTTAACTCCAGCTCCATGAATACCTTTATTGGCCTGAAATGACAATATGAAAGCATTAAAAAATCTAATATAGAAAGGTTCATATTTCCACTTTTACTGATTTCTGCACCACAAGTAATACATGAAGCAAACAACAATATATTACATATTTATTTATAATACACATTATTTAGCAGTTCTTTCTTTCATTAAAGTTGCATGGATTCAAAAACCATTTGTCGATGAATAAGTAGATTACTATAGATTGGCAATTAAAAACGAAATATACATAGGTTTATATAAAATATACATATGTTTATATTGAAATAGTATATTATTACCGCCTCTGCTAAGATATTTTGGCTGTTAATAAATATTTAGAAATTATTGCTCCTCATCTTCAATCATGAAATATTTTCACTACCTTATCAGCACAATTTTTATCTTCTCTCCTGTTGTGTTATTACTTTATTATTTTTATTGATTATTTAATGCGGAAGCTGTAAAGAAAGTACGGCTGTTGGTTTTTCATTATTTTCATTTTGATTGTTCCTGCAACTATGTGTACTGGAAGAAGATGGGCGTCCCACTCGGGGGTTTTGTCTTAAACACCTCAAATAAACATTTCCATATGTAATAATTATATCTATGCGGACCCATTCATTATTCCCAACAACGGTAATTCATTGCTTTAAGTGTAGCGAGGAAGAGCTTTATACTACAAGTAACTCACATCGCCTCGCATCCTTTATTATTTTCTGTTCTATTTTGCCTTTTTTAAGTCATTTTATTTTCTTTAATGCTAGTTTTAGGAGAGTATTCTAGGGATGATATTTTGTTGAATTTTGGAGGGTGTTTTCGGACCTCTAAACCCTACAATGTGTACAATATTCGGTTCTAAAATAAATCTTTATTTTGAAGAACATTGGAATTGTCTTTCTTCTTTACATCGGCTAGACTTCACGACATTGACTAGACATATTTATTTCATTATTTTCTTCATTTTTTATCCTTTAATAACTTTAAACAGGTATGCACTAAGAGTATCGAGTTTCCGGGACTCTCATATTCCTATAATATCCTTGTTATTTGAATAACAGTGTGCCCGTTGGTTTTCTATAGTTTTAAATATTTGATTGTAGATGAGTTATTTACATATTTTTAGAAGTTCATTTCACTCTTATAACAAATAACATCTTATATGAACTTTGACCTTTGTTTTATCCTTCAAGTTTCATTAAACACTTCAAACATCTACGATTCTTTCCTATGTACATTGTGGTTTTGTAGAAAATTCGATTGGGCATTTACGATTAGTACATCACAATTAATTGAAGCTTAGTGTCTTTTTACTATCTTGTTATGTATTTATTTAACTTGAAGTATTTAATAGCTATGCCACTATTTACTTATATTTTTAATTTTCATTATCTTTATATCATTTTTTTATAAGTTATAATCTTAATAATGATAATTATTATGATTCTTAAAAGTAAATCAAATATGCAGAAGTGACTAAGAAATTAAACTTTATGAGCTAGCGTCAATTTTGGAAATCATAATATATTTCTATCGGCTCTGCAAAACAAATATATATAAGCTATCGACAACTGGAAATCAATTTATTTTCCATATTTTGGGTTAAATTAAATGGCTAAATTCATTAGAATCATGTACATTTAAGTTCTATTGCGTATCTGGTATTCCAAAGAATTAAGAGAAGGAATAACGTGTTCATTTAAAGTCTATTTCATGTCTGTTATTCCAAACAATTAAGAGAAGAAACAACGTGTACATTTTAGTCTAATGCGTATCTGTTATTCCAAACAATTAAGAGAAGAAACATTCATTGTTGACTGAAACTATTTAAAGAAAAGAACTTTTAAAACTTGAATAAAATTCGAAAACAAAGAGATAAAACGCTGTCTTCCGGACTAAAGCGAACCTTTTTGTGTTTACTCGTTTCAGCACGTTGCCTGCTACTTAGATGAAAGTAAGTCATTAACTAAGCTGTATTGGCAGCGTATGGTAATTCACTTACAGACACAATGACGCTGTAATGGTCCGAGTTTTAATGGGAATTCTTCTGTTAATAAGCAGCAGGTAATTGCTAGAGATTCAATAACCCCCGGATTTTTAAAAGGCAAGTTGGGGTGAGCGGTATAGGCCACTTGAGAAATTCTGATCTGGAATTACTCACGGATGCGTGATTAATTCTTTGGGAATAATTGCTTTAACTCCCGTCGGTATTAACTTTTCCGTGAATACAAGCAAGCGAACTTGCTTACGTGAACCGACCCTATTTCCCCTAATTAGTTTATTGACAAGCAACTAGAAGGTGCACTACTCGTATTTTTTTGTTTGTTTGTTCGTAACTATGTGTACACTATAATGTTAGTTTTGGTAGTTTTTACTGACAGGCATTAAAACTTACGTGAAAATAAATACATTATAATACGTACGTACATTTATAATTTTATATACGTATATGCACCTTTTACAATTATTTTATAGAGAAACAGAAGACGTAACGAGTTTTGTTTAATTTCTTGGTTCCAAAACATTTTTGTCCTTAAAGGAAAACTACCAAAGGTTTTTCTTTAAATTTGAAAACGTATTTGCTTTTAACTTCGATATTGTAATTTGTAACACGAGATTCAAGACTAACCTTATTAAGCAGCAGTGGGACATTGTTCTTGTAATTTAAAAGTATGGACAATAATATAACAAAAATAATGAGTAAAATATTTGGATGTAGGACAGTCTGCCAGCCACCCTTTGGTTTGACGAGGATAGCCAGGTAGTTAATCCATTTTAGGACTTACTGCCAGTCAGCCCCCTTTCTCTCCCTCACTCTCTGAAAAAGGGGAAGTGAGATAAAGAGACGGAATAGACTTTCCACTCCAGTAAGTAGACCTAGAGTTTAAGAGGTTCTTGGTAATCCAACTCACCTTTCTAACTAGTTTGACGGGTCGGCCTTTGATACTACTTTGCCCCATTTTGTTCGTTGTCGAAAAAGTGTAGGCCTAATTTAATTATTTTCATAAAACTATGAAAGAAAGTAATCTTGACACGACCAAAGTCTTATCATAGTTGTTGATTGAAAGACTCACCAATTATACTGATAAGATAAAAAATCCATGTTTTTTTAAAAATTCTATAAGGGAGAAAAAAGTAGAGAGATGAGTATCAAAACGTTAAAATAACTACAAAGAAAACCCGCTGTTTTTAAGAATTAAGAAAATGTTATTGTTAAAACTTCGAAAATAAATGCAATTTTTAATTTCGATATTATCAAATTCTCGTACGAAGTATACGCAAAATTATTCATTATTAAACAAACACTTAATACTCTACGTTTTAAACTAAAAAAATGTTTTATCTTGTATTATTTTTAACAAAATTTATATCTATATAGGGTTAAAGTTGTAATAAACAAATTTGAAATTTAAACAAAATGGTACTAAAACTAGAACGACGCCAAACATACACCTAATATGCAACACATATTTACATTTACCAAAAAAGACAAACATTTAACACTATTCACACCAGTGTTAATTATGTTTGCGGAGAAAACTTTTAATTAATGCTAAAAATTCAAATAAAAGGACTACTATAAAAAAGAAAGAAGCAAAAAGTTTATTTTTAAGAAACATTATATTTATCAATATTTTAGGTAATTTAATGAAAGAATAAAGAAACCCATTCACAATCTACCCATTGTCTATGGTAAACCCTCAAGAAATGAAAATAATGTAAAGTAAACTGTGAAATATTAGATGTAAACACACTACACCAAACAACAAGAACAAAAACTTACAGATTATTTACATAAATTAACACATGACTTTACTATTTTAACATCTGGCACACAAAGTATTTACTTTTAAAAAGGTTCTTAGGTGACTCTATGAAAAAGATATATATATATATATATATATATATATTTGCACAAGGTTTCAAATTGACGAGATCATTTTAAGTATATGGACTGGTTGTTTGTAGTGTTATTTACGTTCATGGCTAAATTAAGCTTTACTGGTATTCCATTTAATTAAACGTGTATTAGTTTTAACTAACTTGTATGTAAAGTAAAGCAAAGTAGTATTTCATCCGGTCATGTAAGACAATAGTATTTTAAGAATGGTTTAGTTATGGGTCGTTTACAACCACAATTGTGCGAAGTTTATACGAGTCAGAGCTTTCTCTTCTTCTCTCGCAACCCCCTCCCCCACATCCACTGTAACCCCCACAATGTACCTGCGGCTGGCATATTGTCCGGCCCCTGCTTCTTGACAGGGGTCATAAACCGCCGCTGTCAGACTGTCCGTTTCCCAAAATATTTGCACCAACACTATAACTATACAGACGAATCATAGAGTGTCTCCACCAGGAGTGCTTTTGTACCAACACATTAAAAAATGTCAATCGTTTAAACACTACATGCAGTATACTCCTTTACAATATGCCAACTAAAAAACTTAAACAAATGTTTGACCAACTCGTAACCTTGGTAATAACATTAATTTTAACACCTACAATAATATTCATAAAATCAGATTCACATATATGCTCTTACATTAAGTAAATATTTTTTTTACAAACATAGAATAATACATAAACTGGAAATTTACTTACTGATATCCAGTGCTATAGTTACTTCATAGCCTAATAAAGCTAATTAAATAATCATTTTAAAGCCGGAATGATTTTCTCAGGAAAAAGGGAAAATAGCGTTGAATGACGTAGTTAGGAGGGGAGACGCACAGAGATGGATGTTGTTCATTATCTCTGGATTTTGTCTTTTTTTCTAATTAATTCACTGCAAACTTCCTTTGTCTTCATTTACTTTTTAAAAAGTGTCTTTAGTAATTTAAATATTGCTAGTCTTAGGGTTACGCAAGATGGATGAGGGATTGGCTAAAATAACAGAAAAGCCCAAGATTATTTAAAGAATTCATTATCTAATCGATTTAAATTTTATCAATACGTATTGCATTTAAGAATATATCCAGTTTTTTCAAGGGCAAATACAGCGTTTTCTTTGCATAATTTTAGCTAAAATACTTTTATTTCTTTTAATTATTTAAAAACTAAACAAATTATTCTAAACAATGGTACATTTATAATAAATTAGGTTTTAAATCTTTCTTTTACAGTTACGAATATATCATGTACTTTTAGTTATGTTAGGTTATTACCAAAATATTTGCACGGACAAAACTCACTTGGTATGACTACTTGTACAGACAGATTTTTCAGTTTTGACTGAGTTTTAACTTATATTTCACTGATTTATTTTCTTTCTAAGTTAGTTCAAGTCTGCTTTAGTGCACATAATCTATATTTACATTCCTTTTTCCGATTTCAGTGTTTGATTTTTAAATTGGATGTTTTTGTAGCTTAGTTTGATCTTATGTTCACGTTTCACTTACGTGTGTGTTTTCACAGCTATTTTTACTTTTCATCGATTACGTTTGGCTCACTGGCTTCATTTTTCTTCGAATATTCTGCTTTTTTTAAAATTTTATCTCTACTTCTGCACGTTTCTTCTCGGGAGCCACTGAACTAGAGATGCTTATGTTTCCTGTTCGTTTTTTTTTGTTTGTCGTTTCAAGCAGGAGTCCCACTAAATTCTTCCTTTATTACTTTCCCTTTATATAGGCTTTTGTGGTGGAAAACCTCCACCGTTACAATAATCTATTCACAATTTTCATGCCATTTTCTTTACATATATTCCGTTTCATCCCGTGACGTGGTTAACGGCTTATTTGGATCTTGTTCAAGTGAATATGCCTTGCACATTTCAATAGTTCTAAAAGACGGGCTGTAATGTAACTCAGAATACATTTATCGAGCCAATAGTAACAAAATCTTTTTTTGCAATATATCAACTTTGTGCGATTGGGTTCAATGCAATGTTGCAAATTATGGTTGCAATTAATTTCAAATTATAATTTGTTTCGTTTGAATGAGTTATTTTATACCCATAAATTGGCGCGTGCTGATGCATGTGTGTGTTCGCGCGCGTGGAAGCGCGATCGTTCGCCTTTACAGTACCCACACTTTTATTTTAAAAATTTGTTTCTTCCTCACGTTATCTTAGTTATTGGATATAACATTCAATATGTTTTCTTTCACTAATGATCTTTCATTTTATCCTTAGTTCATATACTTCATTATTTTTTATTTTACATTTCGTCTTTACCATATCTTTTCTTTGTAAACCTTTTTATTTATATTATTTTGCTGATTTTTTTTCCAGAAACACCTATTCAATCATAATATTCCAAAAGTACTAAAAACTTATGTTGTAAAATAAACCACTATTTTTGTTCACAATTTTTGTTTATTTTCTCCAACATGTGTTTAACATTTTATTTTTTTTTACGAAATTTAACTTGTTTTTTCTAAAACCGTATTCATACGATTGCTGTGTTATTTCCGATAGTAAATATATCGTACATATGTTTCTTCTTTCTACACTCTTTCACTCAAACAATATTAAAATATCTCTGAATCATTCATCCTTAGCTGATAGCCTCACTACGCGGGCCATAGAACGAGTTTTTTGCGGCGCTCAGCGTGTTGGGAATTAGAACAGCATTTCGGTGGCGATGCTATTTCTGAAGAAAAATAGGATAAAGCTCACTATTAGTTTTGGAAAGTTTTGGAAAGAAGTTGAAAAAGACAAATTTCCTAACTTAAGGGACTGTGCTCAGAAAAGTTTGTATGTACATATGTAGGCTATGTGAATCTACAAGTACAAATCTGGTTTAACAAGTGAAAACGATGAAAACATTTTAGCAGTTTTAGTTTCTTCCTAACCTGCTAACATAGATGCCATAGAGAACTGTGAAAGATTTCGTCCTTCGGCTTTAAATAATTAACAAATTTAGTTGTTCCTGTAGTTAAGTAAAATACATTTTCTTAAATGTTTATATCCAAAACAGCTGATTCGTTTCAGTGATGTATCAAACTTATAATATAATCCTACTGTTTGTAAATTATTGTTGTGCCACTTGTACCTTCGGCGTTGAGGAAACCTTTATGCAAACTGTCTGGCACTCTAATAACTTCTAGTGAAGACCGCTGTCCTCAGTCTATTATATAAACCGGTTACTAGTATCCTACTAATTTACCAACATTAAATTTTCCTTTAGTGTTTAAAAATGATATATAGCTATGTTTCAATAACTAATCTATTACTTGAGGCTGTTTCGTTATAATTCAGGAATATTACATTATTTTGCAAATTTTTATAAGTACAAAAAACGATAGCTCTATATAATGAAGCATTGGACAAAAGATTTCAGTTTGTCTAATTTTAGAACGAGTCAGCATGTCTTTATTATTTCTAGCTTAGCTGTAGAACGTAAGGAGGTAAAATTGTAAGGAAATGTTTGCAGAGTTGAGACTTGCTCTAGAGTCATGAAAAGGTTTTATTTCTTAAGGTATCGTTTGCTTTAATGGCGCCCCTATTTCTATATCTCTATACAGCATTCCGTTTCCTTTTAATGCTATATCTATGAGTAAATTTTTCTCTGCAAACTCTGTTACTTTTCAAACTGAATGATATTTGAGTTGACTAAAGGAGGA
Organism: Prosapia bicincta; assembly: GCA_036971475.1. NCBI lineage: Eukaryota > Metazoa > Arthropoda > Insecta > Hemiptera > Cercopidae > Prosapia > Prosapia bicincta. Next base: position 54,291,004 of record JBAIZL010000010.1, on the reverse strand, counting down.
TCCTTCACTTCTATAGATATCTTTTGTATTCAAGTGTTTGACAAACAGATTTTAGAAATATACGTTCTATAGAAATTGATTCCTATTGAATTCTATTGTTTTTTGCTGCCAATTCGGCGTTTCTCAGCAGCTTTACCAGTCATGTATAACGACCTACTTTTCCTTATTCTATAGTCTTTCTAAGAACCATTCACAGGACACATTCAGAACTTTTTGTTACATTTATGTCTTTCGAAATTACTTTAAAGAAACTTTGCTGTGAATCGTCCATGCTCATCAAATAACAAATCCTTTAAAAACAAGAAAAATTGAAAAAACTACACCATTGCCATTAAAAAATTCGCAATTGAAATAAAGTTTGTGAAAAATATTATTAATTAAAATAGGAACAGTAGCTAAACGAATTCATTTTAACGCTTTTCGACTTGCAACCGTAATCTTTGAGACGAAACTGTAAATCTTAGGAATACAGTATTTGTTTTTTATTTAGGTTCGAAAATGACTAACTTTCTCCTTGAATTGCCATTATTCATTTCCTCTTTATTATACTCGCCGTCAAATAGTAGCACACAAGCATTATGCAAAACACATGTTTTGGGGTTTAAAAAATGGTTTTTCAGTATTTACAGGAAAAGTATTTTTCTATAACCGATTATAGATTTTTATCTTCTGTCAAAAAAACTTCAGTAGTTAAATGATGACATATTGTACAATAGTTTCTGTACTCTTCTATGTGGTGTAGAATGTTATCGAAATCTCGTCTTCTTTTCAGTTTCTGTATAAATTATTTCTTAAATTTTATTTAACTTTATATTTAGCAAGGCCTAACCTCTATAATTGCAAAGTGTTTATTTAGTTCTTGTATTAGGTACAATAATAGGCCAAAAAACTATTCAGTGTATAGTGTTAAGTATGCGCGCGCGCGCGTGTGTGTGTGTGCGTGCGTGCGTAAGTAATGTGCTTGTGTATGTGTTGAATAATACAAGTGTTTTATAAACATAGGCTATAGTTTATACGTATGCTGTAAAAATATCTAATAATTTAAACTTTAAAATTTTTATTAATTTTTTTTAAACTTATAATACATAACAAATTTACATATTACTTTTAAAAAGTATATTATTTCAATTAAATATAAGTTATAAATGCTGGTGATGATTTATAGCATATTCATAAAAGATGAAGTTATGTAGGAACAATATTTACTAAATGAATTACAGCTGAAGGAATATGGCAAATTTGTATTTACTTTGTCTGATATAATAGGGCATACGTTACGTTAAACTTACATAATACGTTAATACAAACCTGTTTCTGTTAACACAAAATAATGTGCAGTGATTATTCGGAACATAAATTACGCGAATCTGATTATCTAAAGTTCTATACACAATTTGAATTTACTGTTGTAATATAGTTTAAACCTAATTCGAAAATAAACATGGATATTCAACCACTAAAAGGTGTGGAATAAAACAAAATAATTACTTAATGTACTGCCTAACCAATGACAATTGGAACTGTGATCAATCCAATATCGGCACTGGCAAATGTGAAACTGAAAACGAACGCACAAAAATGGAAACTTCTTTTAGAAGTAAGAGATAACACGAATAAACTTTTAATTTCTATTAGTTTTCTACGATTCTACTTCGGCGACTAATGTAAGACTTTGGTTTTATTATTACGTACATTTTTAAAAGGACTTCCTGGATTGGGATCTAGAGAAAGGCCAGCCTCTCGTGTACAGGGTCGTTTTAAGTAGGCCTACGACTGAATTTAAGATTGGTACTAGATGGTAGGTTATAGTTACCGGAAATAATATACTGGCGGAAATGACTTGACTAATTGCCAATGGCGTACCTGTAAAGGTATGTGGCAAATCACTGTTTAAGTTTGCGCAAAGGTGAAAGTGAGGTTACGTTCGGTTTGGTGAGCTCCCCATTGCTGGTATTGTGTTGAATTCAAACTCCACAAAGTTTGTCTAAAACTAGTTACTATGTTAAGTCCGCACTTGACAAAAGCAAACATATATGACAAGTGTATGATTTCGTCACTCGTCACTATATTGTATTGTGATCCAGGCCAAAATTTATTGGGTAGAAAATAAATTGATAAATTATTATTTCGTTTGAGAGCGCTATTAGTTCCGTTGTCAGGGTGGTTTAACATGGCCGAGAATTTAAGCAGTACAACGTCGCGGTACATTTTATTAATACCTACAGAGATTTGTCGTTCATTTATTTTAAACATACTTTAAACAATCCAGACTTAATTAATAAGTTAATGGCTTTGGTTATTTATTATATTTATGTACGTATTATAAACATGCACGTTGTAGCGATCCCATAGTAAATATCCTCACAAGTAGACGAATCCTGGACATGATTAAAGTAGTCAACGAAAGCAAAACAATATAATGCGCGTTGTGAATATATCCGGGCAGTTAAGATTTTATCAGCTACAAAACCTATTAAACAGTGACCAGGATATATTTTGGTTTCCTACAATGTCATATTTACATAACAAATATAATACTTTATACTTGTTAAGAGAAACTAACTTTACAGGAATGAATACCCGAGATTTCAAATTTTCATACCATAATCTAAAAGCCTTTAATACCCTATTAAATATTAATGATCATGACGTATCATGAAGTGACTTATCACAACAGCCGGAAGTCATAGTGAGCCTAAATAAGACTGACAAAATCGTAAATATTTACTTTTTGTATTAAATTGATAGTAGTAATATTCATGTCAATTTTGTTCTTAATTTTCAAATCGCTTAATTATAATTTGATAGCAATCCCTGTTTTATTAATGTGATTGCAATGCTGTATTTGATATGAGCGGTTGTGGCAGCTGAGCTGCTTTATTATTTGTCTTTTTACAAACAAGCAAACGATGACACTAAAACAAAACTTTTTAAAATATTTATATATAAATTAGAGATATGTAAATGCAATATTGTTAAAGACTGCATTGTAATTACTACTTCCCAGAAGTACGAGTATTACGTATTTGCTCGGCCAAGCATTTGCATTCAGGAATAAATTAATAAATTATGCGAGTCCTGATTATAGCATGTGAACAAAGAAGTAACATGTAGTGGGGCTTTGTTGTGAATTAGGACACCTAAGAACGGTAATACACTGATTAAGTTCATTTAGTTTAAATTTATTTTTCAATAAAGCAGTGTTCACAACACAGTAAGAAATCCATGCGGGCTGAACTGTCCAGGGGTGGAAAGAGACATTTGTAAACTGTTATATTAACAACGAGCTTTTGATGGCATTTTTGACATAAAAGAAAACACAAGAACTTTCTTTATTGAATTTTCTGTCTGACAGGAAGAGGGCCATTTTGAAGGGGAAAACAACTGATAGCCTGAGGGGAGAATTTAATGAAGGGAATAATATAGGTGGGAGAAATCTGGAGCGTATGTTTTTACTTTCTCATTCTGTGCGGAAGTACGAGTTTAGGATAAGTTATTCATTAAAACACTTTTGACTCGAGGAAGAATTGAAGGTAACTGTAGGCGGGTTCTTTTACAATTTGTTTCTCTGCAGGCCATTGGCAGTACATGTTGAAATTGAAGATTGCTATTTATAATACTATTGCACTTTGAATTACATTCATAAAACACTTCAAGGTTTATTTTTTTCGTTTTGGGTAGAACTCTAGAACCGTTTTAGTTAAGGTCTTGTTTGCGTTTTAGATTTTTAGGAAATTTTTTATGAATATGTAAGTGACAGTTTAAACTTTATATTCTCTTCGTTTTTCAACGTTGTCCGCACATAGATTGAATTGTAGTTTCATTTTTAAGTGCAGATACATTGGGTTCTTTCTGTTTCGGACATTATGATAAATACTTGAACACTTATTAAATACTTACTACTCATTATGACTTATCACAACACTATTATGCTAGTTGTATTTCTTGTCCTTAAAGGATCATGTCCTTCAATCACGGTGTTAATGTTAGCCTTAACGTTCCTTTTCACGACTGTAAACGCCAGGAAATATTGCTGGTATTGCTTGATGCTTCAGGATACTTCTTGTTTTTCAGAAAGATTCCATAAGTACGTCACCCTCTAGACAGTTAAATACTTTGTGACTTCAATGTTTGCAACAAACATTGTTTTCAAATACATCTTTCATATTAAGATAGAAACCAGACTTTTAAACACAATTTTAATATACTCAAATACTTTCTAACAAATATATAAATAAATTGACCAAATTTGTAAACTTACAATGTATTCTTATAGCGTTATTGACTGAATTTGTTATTTTGTTATGCAAAACTATTTGAAGATGATAAGAGGTCAAAATGGTGTTTAAGGGTGTATTTACATATAATTCATGAAACTTGTTTGGCCTTTATAGATATTATTTAATATATAATTATTGTTATTGTAGGTCTGGGTTTTTCTATTGTATAGGTCGTTTTTAATGTAAACACCTGTTCTCAAAATCATGTTCATAACGGTTATTAACTTGCGTTCCTTTTTCGAATTAAGTGATGTAAGTAACTCTTTCCACTCACAGCTGCAAGAACGATTGAATCATACTCTAGAGACGGCATTCTGTATAGTGACCAAATAGAATAAAATCAGCTTAAACATAATGTAAAAATTATTACTTAGAGGAAAATGCTAGTTTTTTTTCTAGTTAAAAGATCTATATTTTACCTAAATTGTCTTTATCCGTTGTAATTTTATCTATTTTATACTAAAAAAAGAAATGTATTCCAACATTTATATATTTTCAATAAGACCTTTTTTTAAACGACTTCAAAAAAGGATAAGGTTTAATATTCGATCCGTTTGTTTTTTTTCTGTGTGCTCCACCATTTGGAAGTATTTAACCGACCATAGTGTTTTTTTTTTTTGCAAATGAAAGAGTAAACTTTCCCGGTGGCCCTATTATAGTTACGTTTGGAAACAATTGTTTCCTGTCTGATTTGGAAACAATAATCTAAGAAAACGTCTTGCCTGCCGGATGATAAATTTTAAGTAAATGAGCCTTAACTTTAATGAGGGACGCTTACTTTGGACAGGAACTCATGGTGGTTGCATTCCAGTGCTAACACTGAGGAACAATTACATCCACTTTGTTTTGCCATTGAATTTGTCCTTCCATTAACTACATTCTAGCCCCTGTAATTGTAGTAATTTGTCTTGAAGCATATCATAGTATTGTACTAATGGTTTTAAATCTTGTCACCGTTTTAGTTTTTTATGTATTTTCTTTTTTAGTAATGAAAAAGAAATTCAGTATTATAAAACTACGAATTTTGATTCTGAGATTGTTTTAAAGGCTTTCATACAAATGATTAAATCTATCTAGGTTTCTCGAGGCCTCTAAAATTAATTTTAACAATTTTTAATGATATTATATATATATTAAGTAAGCAAAATTCTCACTTAAGAAATTTTGAAAGTCGACCTTCGAGAGCTTATTAATAACAGTGCTATTATTTGCAATTAGAATGCTTACGAAAGTTGACTCGCAAATTTACAAAGTTCGATTCTCGTTTAAGTACATTAAAGAGTAAGTCGTAAGAAAAAAGTGTTGCCAAGTTTTCAAAAATAATAGTAATAAAATAAATTTATATGATATAATAAACACTTTTAAATGTTTTAAACTTGCCTATAGTAGCACTTACTTTGCTTGTTGATTACTAGTAGCTCACGCGAAGATGGAATCAACAAATGTTGATAGTTATAGATGTTATAAGCTACAGAAAAAGCTATTCATTGTTACTGGCTAAAATGAATATCGAATATTTTTACTGAGAACTATATTTACTAATTTGTATACAGTTTCCCTAAATATTTTGTGAAATAACTTTGAAATTTTTTAGTTAGTGCTATTTCGTCTCTTGACCATTATACGTTTATTTTCCATGGCCTATTGAATAACCGCTTTCTATACCTTATTGTTCATAGAATATTTTAGTGATACTAAAAATGGAATTACAGTTTTTTTAATAAAAATATGTTTTAACGAAGAATGGATTATAGTGCTTAAAGAAAACAAATGAAGCTAACAATTTTATTCGTTACACTTGTTACACAAACAAGTGTAATTTCTAAAAAAAACCTCAAGGTGTACAACACTAAAACTGCAAATTTTATTCGAATCAGTTTTTGCTCTAGGTTGAGTTTATTAATTATTAGAATTTGTTATATTTTACATGCATAATTTTCGTTACGGAAAGACACAGTTTTTCTTACTCGTAGTTATAGAATAGTTTACGCATTCCTCCCAAGTTGGTTTACGTAGTCGAGTCTTTCACTTTAGTCGGAGCAGTAGTGCAACCCATAACACGTGTTTCAAATTATAACACGAATCTCAATTTACCACTAAATGCGTATATAGAAGTACGAAACAACATTTCTCCGAGAACACAATGCTATTAAGGGAATAGACGTCACGGATTCACCGATCCCTCTTTATCTTTCCTCATACAATCTGACATTTTATCTTTAGTTTCGGCAGTAATGACTTTGTTTTCCCAAACAGAAGGGAAAGAATAAAGTTTTATTGGTCGCCAACATATAGGCAGGCCAGTTGTTTCTTTTTATTGAAGGGTGATCCTGAAATAAAGCATTGTCGAAAGAGTGGAGAAAACAAACTTTTACTCCTGGCTGTGGCAAACATTCTTTTTTGTGTATCTATTGTTAAATTTAAAGATGTAGACACGATCACCTTTTATCGTGGAAACTCAAGTTAAAATTTTTATTTTCTCAAACATATCAAATATGTTTATTTTAAAACTTAACTATTTTTTTAAAGTTAAATATTTGTTCTATTTATAAAGCTTTTCGTCTACTTTAATATATCATGTTGTTAAAAGATCCTAATTCTGTAAATGTTTGTATTACGTATGCTTTATTAGTTCTTACACAAGCTTAATATATGACGGTAAAGCGAAGAAGTATACAAATATCTATTTAAAATATTTGGATAAGGTTCTTTAGGTATAAACAGTCTATTCTTTAGAACCAACTAGCGGCCCGTGACCTGGTTTATTGGCTCCAGATGAATGTTAAAACATTAGATTAATAAATGTGAAACATAATAATATAAGTAGGAATAGACTGTTAGATTTAGGTTGAACACGGCTCTTACCCCCCAGTAAGAGCTGTGTGACTTGCAAAGTGACCCATTTTTTCAGACAAGGTCGGAAACTGGTACTGAATTTTGGTGTCAAGTGCCTGAGGGGAAATATCCCAAACTATGTGACTTCTTTAGGAAAATACTTTCAATGTTTATAAGTACATAACTTTATGAGTTCACCTTTTCAACAATGACATTTATAAAATCAACTCACCGCAAGAGACCAACTGACAACTATCTTCGAGAACTGCTAAACGGTTCCATGACTTTAATTCAGATTGATTTTGATGAACTGTTGAACGATTGTGCCCGCCTACAGTGTTCTCAATAAGCGAAGTAGTTACATACTTATGGATGATTTTAAAACAAAATTATAGTTTTTTTTCCAATACTGTGTTCTGATAAGCGTAAACCTAATTTGATCCTTTGCAAATTGAGCTTAATATTAAAAATATATGAAACTTGTTGCGTTGCTTTTATTGAATCACATTATTTCACATACGACGCATATTATACGATATACGTATTGCCTACATTTGGCTTATTGATGTGTGTGTGTGTGTGTGTGTGTGTGTGTGTGTGTGTGTGTGTGTGTGTGTGTGTGTGTTGTGTGTGTGTGTGTGTGTGTGTGCGCGCGCGCGCGCGACGACGCGCGGGTGGGCGTGTGTGTGTGTGTGTGTGTGTGTGTGGAATTAGTTGTGCGGCCCTCGTCTTCACTAAAAATATTGAAGTGGCCCTTTAGGGTTAAGAAGATGGATATCCCTGCTTTATAACATAAAAAACGCAATATAAGTATTCTACTTTATGGATTGTTTTGTGCTAATAACGGAGTATTGTTTGAAGTGTTTGTGTCGTTGTCACAATATGTTGGGTCGTTGTTACAAGATACTTGGCAGCTTTTTAAAGCAGGGGTTTGAAATTCCCCCGAATCATGTGTTCCCTCTAGGCTTTATACTGGCAGTTCTCTTGGTATTTCTACTGGTACAACTGTATCTACGGACTTTTCCTTGTAGGAAACAAAACTCCAACATTTTTCTATAATCTACCATCTAGATATAGTTTTGGTTTCCGTATTGACTCCAGTTTGGGCTGCTCTTCGTATCATTTATCGTTCAGTTTGTCGAGTTTCTTTAGAGGTGGTAAATAATACATGATTACGCCAGACTGTATTAAAGACTCACTTATTATTACCAGTCTCGTTTGACGCCCGAGGTAATATATTAACAAAATACTGAATTACATTCCAAATTTTGGTTCCTTTAATGTCCTCTCAGATAAATTAAAACTAGACTCGCCATTGAACAAAAATTAATTACACCTAGTCAGTATACAGACGTCGTCTCATCAGTAATAATGAAAAACCTCCCCGAGGCATCGTTTCTTTGATGAAACTAACAACTTTATAAAACGATAGCGTACAGTACCGTAGTTGCTCCGGAACAAAGGATGTTTATGAGTAAGAGATATTCCCTGTAGGGCCCAAATTTAATTAACATTTTTGTATATTGGAAGTATAAACATTATTTAGTTAATGCTTACGTCCCCCAAAAATATGTAGCTTATGTAAAAATATGTAACGTATTTAAATACTATGTGATAATATATAGCCCTGCCACGTATATTTATACACACGTACAAATACGTTACTTGTAAAAATGTCGAGCTTCTTTACTTTGACCTCGTTTGCCTATACGTTATTTTTAACAGCTCATTTTATAAAAACTTACTGGAGTTAATATAAACCAAAGGACCCTTGTCATATTAACTTCCAGGTCAGGCATCGAGGGTTTTGCTCCTTACATTTTACATGAGGGATGAAACTCACTCTCTGTACCCTTGGGTTCCTTTCAATCTGGGAATTATTTATTTAGCGGTGTCCCCGTACGTTTTGTCTTGTACGAGTATTTGTGAATTTATTTTCCGATCAGTGTATCTTTGCTTTACGTGTTCCGCGTTATATATTACTGAAATATACAACCATGATGATAGTGGATATGCACCAGTATCTTAGAAAAACAAGTGAGAAACTTACAAGTTATGCCGCCCGCCCATTCACACTTGGAGCTTTGCTAACTTTTAGAACAGTTTTATTTACACCGTAACAGGGGCTACGTTAAATTTTTTTGGATAAATAGGGTTAAATTTTGATGTGGATATATTTATGTAGTGAACGTGTTCATTATAATTAATAAACACCAACTCACAGTCTTTCTCCATAACTGGAGTTGTTGCCTATATTATGTACACTATAATCACTGTATGAGAAAATAAATTATAGATTGTTAGTTGGTGCCCCGTTACTATTCAATTATTAACTTTTCGCACACTCGAATTATGTTGAGCGTACGTGACTAAGAGTTGCCACAACTCATTGGATTATCAACGTCTTCACGCCTGAAATTAATTTAGACAATCAGGTGATCCATAATATTAATTGCAATTGTATTAGGGTTCTGATTAAAAATGTATAAGTTTTAGATGTAGCTACGAAGGTTGTAACTTTTTTTTATTTCTAAAAACTGTTCCAAAAAAACTCTAGATATAAATAATCCACACATGTAATTATTTTATATCAATGTGTGTACCTGTATGAAAAAAGTTTCTTGGGCGAAAAGTTGGACGAAACCACCATAATTTTGTGAAACATTTTTAATCTATGCAATTAATAATCATAGGTTAAAATAATCGTAACTTAAAAGTGTAATATGTAGTTGACGTGTAATTATATTACACACAAAATAAAATATTTTCTAGCGTTTCCATCTTGTCTGTGAATGCTGCTTCTGAAATGGCCAAGAAGCTGTAGTAATGTGCTAAAGACTAGGCACCCCGCATAGCATTAGTCTCCACCACAGTTACATTTAAAATAGCAATAATTTCCTCTATATGTGTCCTTTCTTGAGCAAAAATCATTAAATTTTATTTAAATATTTTAACTTTATATGCATGGACGGTGTATGATGCATTTCCATCAATAAACCTGCGTTTATTGTGAGTAGAGTCTTGCTATGTTAACAGGTGCAACAAGACGAGCGACCCCTAACTATATCTAGCTCTATACCTGCGCCTATTGTGAGTAGAGTCTTGCTATGTTTACAGGTGCAACAAGACGAGCGACCCCTAACTATATCTAGCTCTATACCTGCGCCTATTGTGAGTAGAGTCTTGCTATGTTTACAGGTGCAACAAGACGAGCGACCCCTAACTATATCTAGCTCTATACCTGCGCCTATTGTGAGTAGAGTCTTGCTATGTTTACAGGTGCAACAAGACGAGCGACCCCTAACTATATCTAGCTCTATACCTGCGCCTATTGTGAGTAGAGTCTTGCTATGTTTACAGGTGCAACAAGACGAGCGACCCCTAACTATATCTAGCTCTATACCTGCGCCTATTGTGAGTAGAGTCTTGCTATGTTTACAGGTGCAACAAGACGAGCGACCCCTAACTATATCTAGCTCTATACCTGCGCCTATTGTGAGTAGAGTCTTGCTATGTTTACAGGTGCAACAAGACGAGCGACCCCTAACTATATCTAGCTCTATACCTGCGCCTATTGTGAGTAGAGTCTTGCTATGTTTACAGGTGCAACAAGACGAGCGACCCCTAACTATATCTAGCTCTATACCTGCGCCTATTGTGAGTAGAGTCTTGCTATGTTTACAGGTGCAACAAGACGAGCGACCCCTAACTATATCTAGCTCTATACCTGCGCCTATTGTGAGTAGAGTCTTGCTATGTTTACAGGTGCAACAAGACGAGCGACCCCTAACTATATCTAGCTCTATATGTTCTAAGTCTATCAGGCTCTGACATTTTTAAAGTATCGTTGTTTTAGGTATAGATGACAAAACAAATGGCCTTAATTGTATTTTTAAAAAACATATAATTATATTAATCACTTTAACAATAGTTTATGACTAACCGAACTTTAAATTTAGTAAATTTATTAAAACTTACCGAGACAGACGTTTTCGATCGCTATGTGCCGATCTTCATCAGTGTCTTCTGCTTGGAGATGTCAAGGGGTGAGGGTTTTAAAAGTAGTTTTTTTTATAGTATCAAATAGTATGTGTGATTTTGTATTGTGTTTGTTCGTTAAATATGTTTGTATTTTTTGTTTTTGTGTCCGTAAATTTCATATTGTTCTAGTGTGTTGAGATGTGGTCCTTTTTTGTTAATGTGTAGGATTTCTAGGGTTATGGTAAATGTCTGTGTATTTGTGTCCTGTTTCTTTTATGTGATTGTAAAATGTTGAGTTGGTGTTCTGTTTGTGTTCAACTCAACATTTTACAATCACATAAAAGAAACATGACACAAATACACAGACATTTACCATAACCTAGAAATCCTACACTTCAACAAATTTACAGACACTTAAAAATACAAAGTACAAACATATTAAACGATCAAACACAATACAAATCACACATACTCTTCGATACTATCGAAAACCTACCTTTAAAACCGTCACCGCTTGACCCGACATCTCCAAGCAGAAGACACTGATGAAAATCGTCACATAGCGATCGAAAACGTTCTGTCTCAGTAAGTTTTAAAAAATTTACTGAATTTAAAGTTCGGATAGTCATAAACTATTGTTTAAGTGATCAATACGATTCACCGAACGTAATCAACTACAAAATTCAAGTATATAATTCTAGTTCGTAGAATATAAAGCCCACTACATTAAGAACAAACAAACACTGAAATAAGTCCTAATTTAAATTATTTTAATAAATAATAGTAGGCCTAAATTAAAATGTAAAAGTAAATGTAATGTAAATTAAAATGTAAGTTATGATAATTAATAAAGTTATTAGTTCAAAATTTTATGCTTTTATGTATTTTCGACAAAAGGGGACATTAGAATACGTTATACCTAAATATTTATAGCAATATTTCCGTAATAAGTATTCACTTCGGTCGTTGCAGTTAGTTGCTACTGATGATGATGACTTTGTCACTGAAACGCGTATTTGTCAATAAATGATTAATTTGTGAGTCTTGTGTATGTGTTTTATATGTGAGTGCGTTTATTTTGATTTAAACAAAACTATAACTATTTATCTGTACGCAACAGATGCCGTTCCGTAATTAAACTTTTGTACGTGGATTACGTTTATGTCAATATATTATTCCATATCTAATCTATATTTATTATCTAAATACATCCTAACTTGCCTCACAGATTTCTTAATGTTTTCTAAAGTAATTTGCGTAAAACGTCGATGTGAGCGACACATAAAGCATCCCCTGCCACAAGGGGTGAAACCTTCAAACTCCCCTCCACTTACCCCATTGCTATAAGTTATTTTATGTGTAGGCCTACATTTGCCCAATTAGGCATGTCCTGGGGGACTCTGGTAAGAGATAATTATTGTACAAGGACGGCATGTTCTTCCAATTTAATGACGCCTTTCCTATCCATCTGAAATAATGCAGTACATTTATATCCTCAGGAGAAATTGTTCTAATTAAATAAATATGCCAAATATAGGCCCCATGATAAACGTCCAACATGCAGTGCACACCAAAGACTAATCCATTAAGCTTCTTTTCTAAACTTGAATAAACTCTTCATTCATCAAGGCTGAAACGTTTACCAACAAAGGTTGTCATTGTCTGTTTAATTTTTCTAATGGAAGCTCTGAACGCCCTTTATAGATTCTAATCGTAAAACCATTCCCTTAACAAGACTAGGCACAAATCAAAAGGTTAATTTTATCTACAGTATGACCCGAGAATGGAAATTGTTTTTTTTTAAAATAAAAACAAAATAGCTTACCGTACATAAAGAGGTCTGAGTAGCAAAAATTATAAACTAAGATCCCATTACTTAAAAAGTACAAACAGAATTAATTTTATTTACAGTTTGATGTTGAATCTTGTTTGCCCAAAACCTTTTCTTCATGTTGCAAAAAGCAAGTATAATGTGACTTCGTTTACTAAAGTTGCTCACTTCATCTAACTTAAAATAAAAAGGATTTTGTCTCCAACTTGACTTACTTACTTACCAGCCAACGCCCACCCTTGGCTGTTGAGTCATTTGGTAACGCGCTGACCAGTAGAGACGAGCTGCCCGGTATACTTCTTCTTCTTCTTCTTCAATGGAATGGTCAAGTGCCGGACATGCAGCGAGATGTTCTGCGTCCACTGTAGTGTAGCCGCACAGTTGACAATGTGGTGTTAGGAGAACTTTGATGCGATTTAGATGGGCTGCTAGGTAATCATGACCTGTTTTCATGCGGAATGCAGCAACAGCAACAGCTCGCGGGAGATTGCCTCTAACAGGCCCAGCGGTGACAAGGCTTTCCCATTTTTTACCAGCTGCCTCTTGGGTTAGACGCTGCCGGACCCACTTCTCTGTTGCAGCACTTATTTGCAGTTTAGAAGATTTTAGAGATGGCTGGCACCCAGGTTGCTGGAGTGTAGTCCCTTTCCTTGCTAGTTTGTCAGCTCTTTCATTTCCGAAAATGTTGTAATGGCTGGGGATCCATTGAAGTTTGATAAGCCATCCTTTTTGTCCGTGTGTATGTAGAATTCCTCGGCGCTCTAGTGTTCTTGGGCAATCTGTTTCTGTATTATTTCCCCCAACTTAACTGAAAGTATTACTGGTTACTTCCAATCACTCGCCCTGGCAAGTATTAGTGAAAGCTATTATGTTTGTTGCTACTGCTACCTTGTAAAAATGTTAAAATATATATAAGTGTTGATGTTTGTTTATTTATCTTAACTTTGTTTTTAGTTTTAATTTTGTATAAACTGATTATTTTAGTGAATTGTTTATTACCTGTATTTTTATATGATATATGATTGTTATTTTTTAACTGTGTAAGCTTTATTTAGTATTTGTTTATTTATGATAGTGTGAAATAAGGGGAGGGGAGTAGAGAACAAAATAATAATAATAATGATAATAACAGCTATGGAAAATATATACCTCTCCTGAGTAAGAAGTGTTTTGCTATGTAATAGATTAATTTTATTGCTTGACTTTGTATTTTTATCTTCTTTGTTTTATTTGACTTCTATGATAGCTCGACAATTTGTTAGTAGTAGCCAAGCATGAGGAAGGCGATATCGTCACCGAAACTAGTTTGTGTGTGTGTGTGTTTATTAAAAACTAATTTTTTGTGAGATTTTGAGTTCACTATTTTGACTTATACCTTAGTGAAAGCGTTCGGAAATGTGATTTACAAAAGGAACCTTCATAAAATATTAATTTCTTGGAGAGAATAAATAGAATCGCAAGCATAATGAAACATACGATAGAAACTATATACAGTATAAGGTGGAACGTTTTAATTTTTATCTGTTTGTGCATTTCGATATGAATGGTATCATCTTTCGAGCGAAGTGACTCTTATCAACTGAGTTTGTAGTCAGAGTTTACTTAACATCAGTCGTGTCTTTTTCTTTATTAAATATTTCTTTTACATTTTTTCTTGTATTTTATTTTATTTGGTGTAAAATCGAAACAGACTTCCATCCTACAATAAACCCTCTTTTAGCAATTAACTTTTTTGTTGTTTCAATTAACTGTTTGTTAATTTTCTATTCAACAAAATATTACAAATTGTGAAACTGTATCAGTTTGTTTATATTGAGTTTTGTTACTAATAAATATTTTTAACGCATTATAGTAATTTTCCCCGTTCTTGCTTCAAATATTTGCAAAAGTGTATTTATTTTACAAAAATTGAAAGAACGTAATTTCCTAACTTCCTGAACTAGTAAAACAAAAACTAACATTAGAAACGAAAAAAATTGAATGTTGCAAATATTAGAGAAATGGAATTTTTACTAGTTCTATACATTTCTACTAAAATGTATTCAGAAACCGTATAATGAGTGAACTTGCTTGTCCTTGAGCTTAATATCTCGTAAGTCCAAACGTTTAACTAAGTAGCAGACGTTTTGCATACTGAATATTTAACTAGACATTTTACGTCCCTTACATGTAATACTGTACCAAAAGGTTTCCTTCACTGACCTCGTTCGTATATCCTTGACTTTAATCGCAGTCTTTACTTCTCCCTACATTGAAATTATTACTCATTATACGTTTCAATATAGAAACCAGTTCATGCTAACATGTTGAGTGCTATTACGTCACTATGACTCTGATCTTAAATTTTATTTGTTGTCTCATGTTTACCCTGTGATTGTAATCATTGCAGACAAAAAGTCCATCTTTTATTGGTGACGTTCTTGTCTTTGATGTTTTTAGGCTATTTATGACTTGAGCCGGGTAGACCAGTACATTTCACTTGTATTTTAAACTGGTGACCAATTTAAAACCTTTTTTATATTTATTTGGGTCTGTTACTTTAAGCCGATTGTTTACTTTATATATATTGTTTATGTTTTCGTATAAATATACATATTTTTTACCTGTATGAACCACCTAATAACGCTTAGCTAAAGGATATTTCATGAACATTTTATTTAAATCGGAAAATTGATGCGTTGTTAATATATTCCGTGACGAACAAGCTTTGATTTATAAATATCAATCTTTAAAAATAATATTTGGGTGTGCTCCCAAATATCTGTTACTATCTTACAAAGATCTTACAAAGAGATAATTTAAATATTTATTTCATTTCATATTAGTTATTAATTGTATATGCAAATTTCGTTTCTATAGTATAACAAAGTAAATACGAACCGCAGGTATTCAATTGGCCACTAGTTTAAAAACACACAAGACCGATTCATAAATAAATATTAATATGAAAGGACAACCGTCGCTAGAAGAGTGGTATTGCCTATAGGTTTAGCATACTGGGAGTGCGACTGGACGCCAGTTAGGCTCCCCATGTACACGCAGACACAAATGCAGGAGATTAAAACCGACTCTTCAAAAAGGGATTCTGTATATATTTTGATTTTTTTGCATCTTTGTAATGGCAGATTACCTACTTAATTGTATATTATAGCGTTCATTATTATTATTATTATTTTAAATATACATCTGGAAATATTTTTTTCACATTGTATTCTATTTTTTGAATCGTGAATTTTGTGTTAAATAGTCACAACTATATGGAGAGTATGCAAGCTGTTGATCGCTTTGTATATAAACTACAGAGGACTGAAGTCGGATTGGTAGAAATAATAGAAAGAAAACATCCACGGCGTTTGGTAGTCACATATTTTGGTCCATCTTTAATGTTCCCTTTATTTCACCAAAACTACTTTGGTGGGATCCCAAATGTAAGCAATAGCAAAGATGATTGGTATAGAGCACATTAAAAGGCGAATCACATTTACCATAGCGACAGATGCTAATTGGCAGATTCATGCATCAGATAATCAACTGGCCAAATCAAATCCCGTTTGTTAAAATAGATGTTACATAGATAGTTGACAAGGTAACCACTGCTTACGGTGTGCTCAGGAAATGAGTGGGATTTTTAGAGCGTTTCGGAATTTCGGGTGTTTTCTTTTAACGGAGCTACATTTATTGTCGACCTCATATCATAAATAAAAAACCATCTTGGCAAATCATCGACTGTAAAATTCTCTGAGACAAGATATATGTATATCTTAAGATATTGTCTTATATCGAGTTTAGTGAAATATGAATATATATATATATATATATATATATATATATGTGTGTGTGTGTGTGTGTGTGTGTGTGTGTGTGTGTGTGTGTGTGTGTGTGTGTGTGTGTGAGTGTGTGTGTGGTGTGTGTGTGTGTGTGTGTGTGTGTGTGTGAGTGTGTGTGTGGTGTGTGTGTGTGTGTGTGTGTGTGTGTGTGTGTTCTAAGAAATAAGGAACTGATAATAACAATATTCTACCGTATTGTCCAAAATTTTTGGAAAACTTGTATAATGTAATGGAACTGTTGTTTATAGCGGAGCCAATGCTTCACTACTGTCCAATAAAGTGAACTGCCTAGAGACTCTGTTATTGACTTTTCATGTTTACTTGGCTCAGTTTATTGCTAAAGTTTTATCGCAGTTAATCAATAAAAACTTTACCTCCTAAATTCTGGTCAAACATTTCCCGCCGTCTCGCCGTTCATTTCAATCTGTAGGAACCCTAAAGTAACGCCTGGTTTACGATGTAGTTTCCTTTGAAACGTAAAGTCGCGAGTCGTCAAAGTAATACAGATTAAAACAATAAGGGATATACAGTAAGGTTGTTTAGCATACGCGTTAACTTTAAACCACAAACACGCCCGCGATCTCACATACGCACACATTCACTTGTTAAAATTATCATTTAAACTTTCTTAGTTATTACCCTCTCTAACACTATTTACTTCATCCTTTCCGTAATTCTATTTTTAATGAAATTTTCTTGATAATTTTGTAATAAAAGAACCTAATATTATATCATATATAAAAAATTACACACATTTGTTACGTTTTATAATTGTACTTTTGCAATTAATATTTCTAATGCGCCACTTTATAATTATGAAAGTTATAAAACTAGTTTTAAAGGATTTCAAAATTAATCTGTAGGGAACTTTTAATACATATTAAAAAAAATATATATTATTTAATGTACAAATGCAATCCCACAAGAGAATATTTAAAACAAAACAGTAACAATGCAAACGATAGATTATAATCGGCAACACTGCAATAACTTGAATGAGTTATGAGAAATGAGACGATGTTACATAGATGTTGTTCTGCTAATGCGATAACGAAGTACTTTCTAAGTGCTCAAGGGCTGAATGAAAACTGTATGAGCGCGCGCACGCGTGAGCATGTGTGTGTTGTGGGGGAAGGTAAACGTTCTGGAATCTAAAAGAATTAATTTGTGCTTTTTCCAATTCTTGTTGCAATCATCCTTAGAACATCGTGTAAGAATCGCATCAAATAATAATACAACTTGCTAAAATATGGAATCTACCACAGGGTGTCTAGTGATAGGGAAAACCTGGAAAAGTCAGGGAATTTTAAGATTCTGGAAAATTCAGGGAAACGTCGGAAAATTTTAAAAAAATCAGGAAAATATTTATTTTGATTAGAAACAAAACTAGTGGCTATTGCTCTCGAATATTTGGTATTGTAAGCCAGCGGGCTGGTTTAGAGGCAGGGCAGTCAGGAAATAACACTTCTTTATTTAGATGCCCATTATTTATTTTATAAGCCCATTGCTATGACTTCAGGACTTATGTCTATAAATATTAAATGTGTCGAGTTGGTACAGCTGGGAAGTTTTAGCCTGGACAGTGGCCTTGGGGTACGCAGTGGTTCTGTTATCATATGGACGGGTGGGGATAACAGATAACTCAGTCTGTTTCTGACCACACAGAACGCTGTGTAAACATTCGTAGCCAGCTATTTGTCTAGACTCGTGATAGTATGTGTTTTATTTGACGGTGATTATTTTTACACTGTTTATTTCAACATGGAAGGTTCCGGTTTTCATTGCCGTAGCGTTCAATCGCGTCATGCAGATGTCGTAACTACCTCCCCTCCTTCCTTAGGATAAATATAAACTGAAAGATGAAGTGACCGAAGCAGAGATTATATGGTGCGTGAATTTAGTAATGCAACACTTAATTGCAAAAGCAATTGCGACAGTAATGCAAAAGCAAAAGAGTTACTCAATTCGTTCTTAAAAGGTGTTCAAAGTCTGGATTTATCCAAGATCCTTCAGATATCAATGGATGGGCCCAATGTAAACTGGGCTTTCTATAGACATCTAAAAGAGGAAAAGTCAGGGAAAACTCGGGGAATTTCTTCAAGCTATTTTACTAGACACCCTGTACCAGTTAATTTAATTATTCGGGAATCAGTCATGGACAATATTAAGAGATTCAAACCCAAACGACAGAATTTGTCCTATTCTTAAATAGAAATGTTTGTATAAATTTTGTCGTAATAACGACGATAGTCTTCGTATAGACTATCCAATGGGCAGTGACAAAGGAACATCCCAGAGTCGCTGACATTCACCATCGCCTACGTCGTACACGTTGTAAGAAGTAATGGGAAGTTACATTGAAAAAGTGAAGGCGAAGATTTCAGATTCAAATATAAATAATTATTCTAGATACACTACTAAGCTAATCAGGAGCCTATTATTTCCTCAAGTCGACGTTAGTCGAAACTACATTGCAAAAGTAAATAGGAATATGGTATTTTTGGATTTAGATGTTCATTCAGGTCAGATAGGAAATCGCCAATAAAGAGTTTGGAAATTGAAAACAGAGTGAAATAAATGTATGTGGTTAATTAATGTAAGCTACCTTGGTTTAACTGCCTCATGCCAATGACGAAAACTACCATAGCATATAGGGGCAATTCGGTCTCGGTGATAGAGCTTTTATAAAACACTTGAACAGTTTATAATTTCGTTGCTGAAAAACGTATTATAAAATAAATAAATGCATAAAACAACAATTGAATCCTTGAAGTATTACTTGATTCTTATGTTAACACTAAAGAGGAAACTAACATGATTTGGCGGCATAATAAAAATCCGACGGTTTTATAGCGAAGAAACAAATTAGTGAATATAAAGGCATAGAGAAAAAGCCACACTTAGGGGTACGAATCGGAAGAAACACTGGAGAGTATATATGTAGGAGATGGAAGAAGGAAAGTTGAAGCAAATTTGAGTAGAAAACAATAATAACTGGATATTTTTTTTAATAATTGACAGTAAAAGTTATTATTCAGTTATATACAGTACATTTAATATAGCTCCAGTAGATGCGGCGTTCAGTAGTATTATTTTGTTTCTGTACTCGGTAGAAAGTGATTATTCTGTTATATACAGTACATTTAATATAGCTCCAGTAGATGCGGCGTTCAGTAGTATTATTTTGTTTCTGTACTCGGTAGAAAGTGATTATTCTGTTATATACAGTACATTTAATATAGCTCCAGTAGATGCGGCGTTCAGTAGTATTATTTTGTTTCTGTACTCGGTAGAAAGTGATTATTCTGTTATATACAGTACATTTAATATAGCTCCAGTAGATGCGGCGTTCAGTAGTATTATTTTGTTTCTGTACTCGGTAGAAAGTGATTATTCTGTTATATACAGTACATTTAATATAGCTCCAGTAGATGCGGCGTTCAGTAGTATTATTTTGTTTCTGTACTCGGTAGAAAGTGATTATTCTGTTATATACAGTACATTTAATATAGCTCCAGTAGATGCGGCGTTCAGTAGTATTATTTTGTTTCTGTACTCGGTAGAAAGTGATTATTCTGTTATATACAGTACATTTAATATAGCTCCAGTAGATGCGGCGTTCAGTAGTATTATTTTGTTTCTGTACTCGGTAGAAAGGGATTATTCTGTTATATACAGTACATTTTATATAGCGTCAGTAGAAGTGGTGTTCAGTAGCATTATTTTGTTTCTGTACTCAGTAGAAAGTGATTATTCTGTTATATACAGTACATTTAATATAGCTCCAGTAGATGCGGCGTTCAGTAGTATTATTTTGTTTCTGTACTCGGTAGAAAGTGATTATTCTGTTATATGCAGTACATTTAATATAGCTCCAGTAGATGCGGCGTTCAGTAGTATTATTTTGTTTCTGTACTCGGTAGAAAGTGATTATTCTGTTATATACAGTACATTTAATATAGCGTCAGTAGATGTGATGTTCAGTAGCATTATTTTGTTTCTCTACTCAGTAGAAAGTTATTTTTCTGTTATATACAGTACATTTAATATAGTTTCAGTAGATGTGGTGTTCAGTAGTATTATTTTGTTTCTGTACTCAGTAGAAAGTTACTTTTCTGTTGTATACAGTATATTTAATATAGCGTCAGTAGATGTGGTGTTCAGTAGCATTATTTTGTTTCTGTACTCAGTAGAAAGTTATTTTTCTGTTATATATAGTATATTTAATATAGTTTCAGTAGATGTGGCGTTCAGTAGCATTATTGTGTTTCTGTATTCAGTAGAAAGTTATTTTCTGTTATATACATTATATTCAATATAGGGTCAGTAGAAGTGGTGTTCAGTAGCATTATTTTGTTTCTGTACTCAGTAGAAAGTTATTTTTCTGTTATATACATTATATTCAATATAGCGTCAGTAGATGCGGTGTTCAGTAGCATTATTTTGTTTCTGTACTCAGTAGAAAGTTATTATTCTGTTATATACAGTACATTTTATATAGCGTCAGTAGATGTGGCGTTCAGTAGCATTATTTTGTTTCTGTACTCATTAGAAAGTTATTTTTCTGTTATATACATTATATTTAATATAGCGTCAGTAGAAGTGGTGTTCAGTAGCATTATTTTGTTTCTGTACTCAGTAGAAAGTTATTTTTCTGTTATATATAGTACATTCAATATAGCGTCAGTAGATGTGGCGTTCAGTAGCATTATTTTGTTTCTGTACTCAGTAGAAAGTGATTATTCTGTTATATACAGTACATTTAATATAGCGTCAGTAGATGTGGTGTTCAGTAGCATTATTTTGTTTCTGTACTCATTAGAAAGTTATTTTTCTGTTATATACATTATATTTAATATAGCGTCAGTAGAAGTGGTGTTCAGTAGCATTATTTTTTCTGTACTCAGTAGAAAGTTATTTTTCTGTTATATACATTATATTCAATATAGCGTCAGTAGATGCGGTGTTCAGTAGCATTATTTTGTTTCTGTACTCAGTAGAAAGTTATTATTCTGTTATATACAGTACATTTTATATAGCGTCAGTAGATGTGGTGTTCAGTAGCATTATTTTGTTTCTGTACTCATTAGAAAGTTATTTTTCTGTTATATACATTATATTTAATATAGCGTCAGTAGAAGTGGTGTTCAGTAGCATTATTTTGTTTCTGTACTCAGTAGAAAGTTATGTTTCTGTTATATATAGTACATTCAATATAGCGTCAGTAGAAGTGGTGTTCAGTAGCATGATTTTGTTTCTGTACTCAGTAGAAAGTTATTATTCTGTTATATATAGTACATTCAATATTAGCGTCAGTAGAAGTGGTGTTCAGTAGCATTATTTTGTTTCTGTACTCAGTAGAAAGTTATTATTCTGTTATATATAGTACATTCAATATTAGCGTCAGTAGAAGTGGTGTTCAGTAGCATTATTTTGTTTCTGTACTCAGTAGAAAGTTATTATTCTGTTATATATAGTACATTCAATATTAGCGTCAGTAGAAGTGGCGTTCAGTAGCATTATTTTGTTTCTGTACTCAGTAGAAAGTTATTATTCTGTTATATATAGTACATTCAATATAGCGTCAGTAGATGTGGCGTTTAGTAGCATGATTTTGTTTCTGTACTCAGTAGAAAGCTATTGTTGATATAAGACACTTTTTTTGTTTATTCTCATACTTTAAAGCAGTGTTGGCTCCAATTTCTCAAAAGCTCGGAATTACATTCTATGTATGCTAATATTTTTTTCGGTAATAGAAAGCTTTCATGTGCGATATTTTATTCAAATACTTATCAACTAGGCTTTGAACATCATGCAAACATTTATAAGCCCCATATTTCCCAATTCCAAGCACAGGGAATGAGATTATATATATAATGCGTTCGCTTGATATTGATTTATTCTTGAAAGCTGCGTTGTGATTAAATCCAATAGGCGTTGGCTTTTATACA
>JBAIZL010000010.1:54178299-54263299 GCA_036971475.1 Prosapia bicincta | reverse complement strand
TACATCAGCTCACTGTTATGTCAGTATACCAATAACATAGTTGGAGGTGGTACCAAATAGCTGAATCTGAACATTTTGCAACAAAATTGTCAAGAGACATGATAGTAAAAAAATAACTTTTTAGAATTTCTTGTGACTCAAAAACATATAGTTTTATTAGAAACTTCTCTAATTTAATTTCTTCTCAGAAGCATAGGGTTTGATTATAAGCTTCTTAATACATTGCATTGAAAATGGATATCGAATTATTATGTAACTCTTCTCTTGCAGTTCTATCTAAAAACAATTTATTTTAAGCATAAAGGGATATTATTAACTTCCTTTCAAAAGAAAAAGGGAATTAATGTAAGCTTTTATTTCAATTGCAGCGCAATTTTTTTTGTGTCTAGTGAAAAGTTAATTGTGGTTATCATCGCCAATCAACGTAAATGACTAATACAAAACATTTTAAATAAACCAATAAATATCATATTAAAAACCAAAATACAAAACCTATCAAATAAATATTAAAAAAAAACTATAACAATAAGGTGTAACAATAAATATACAAATAAATATAGATATTAAATTATAAAACCATAAATAACACAAACGTACAATATAACAGTAAATAAATAAATATAACATTAATTAAAACAACAATAATTAAAACTTTAACAATAAATATTTATAGCCCTGTAACAAAAGCATAAAACATACTAAGTTTAAATAAATAATCAACTATACACAAAACACACAAAGAAATATAAAAAAAACATAATATTTTTCAATATTATATTTCAAAAAATATGTGTAAGTGGTGCAAAAAAGCGATGTATCGTCTCTTAACACCACTTTTAAACTGCCTTCCACATTAAATAGGGCAGGAATTTTGTTAAACCAACACAATCCACCAAAATTTGTTTTATAGTGAAGATATCACCAGAGTACTGACATATTGGTGGATCTTCACGACGCATCAAATATCCATGAGTTTCAAAAGAGTGGCCAACGCGAAGACGTGTAACCACCACTTCTTCCCTACGTTTTGAACGTATAGAAGACCTCCATGGACGGATGGTATCTTTAATTCCCTCAGCAATTGCAGCCCAAAAGCATCTAAATAGACTTAGTTGTCCCACTATATGCAACCGTAGTGACCTGTTTTACTTTAATTCCCTCAGCAATTGCTGCTCAAAAGCATCTAACTAATTATTACTTAGTTGTCCCACTGTATGCAACCGTAGTAACCTGTTTTACTTTAATTCCCTCAGCAATTACAGTTCAAAGCATCTAAATAATTGTTACTTAATTGTCCCACTGTATGCAACCGTAGTAACCAGTTTTACTTTAATTCCCTCAGCAATTACAGTTCAAAGCATCTAAATAATTGTTACTTAGTTGTCCCACTGTATGCAACCGTAGTAACCTGTTTTACTTTAATCCCCTCAGCAATTGCAGCTCAAAAGCATCTAAATAGTTGTTACTTAGTTGTCCCTCTGTATGCCACCGTAGTAACCAGTTTTACTTTAATTCCCTCAGCAATTGCAGCTCAGAAGCATGTAAATAGTTGTTACTTAGTTGTCCCTCTGTATGCAACCGTAGTAACCTGTTTTACTTTAATTCCCTCAGCAATTGCAGCTCAGAAGCATGTAAATAGTTGTTACTTAGTTGTCCCTCTGTATGCAACCGTAGTAACCTGTTTTACTTTAATTCCCTCAGCAATTGCAGCTCAAAAGCATCTAAATAGTTGTTACTTAGTTGTCCCTCTGTATGCAACAGTAGTAACCGGTTTTACTTTAATCCCCTCAGCAATTGCAGCTCAAAAGCATCTAAATAATTATTACTTAGTTGTCCCACTATATGCAACCGTAGTAACCAGTTTTACTTTAATTCCCTCAGCAAATACAGTTCAAAGCATCTAAATAATTGTTACTTAGTTGTCCCACTGTATGCAACCGTAGTAACCTGTTTTACTTTAATCCCCTCAGCAATTGCAGCTCAAAAGCATCTAAATAGTTGTTACTTAGTTGTCCCTCTGTATGCAACAGTAGTAACCGGTTTTACTTTAATCCCCTCAGCAATTGCAGCTCAAAAGCATCTAAAAAGTTATTACTTAGTTGTCCCTCTGTATGCAACAGTAGTAACCTGTTTTACTTTAATCCCCTCAGCAATTGCAGCTCAAAAGCATCTAAATAGTTGTTACTTAGTTGTCCCTCTGTATGCAACAGTAGTAACCGGTTTTACTTTAATCCCCTCAGCAATTGCAGCTCAAAAGCATCTAAATAATTATTACTTAGTTGTCCCACTGTATGCAACCGTAGTAACCAGTTTTACTTTAATTCCCTCAGCAATTATAGTTCAAAGCATCTAAATAATTGTTACTTAGTTGTCCCACTGTATGCAACAGTAGTAACCGGTTTTACTTTAATTCCCTCAGCAATTGCAGTGCAAAATCATCTAAATAATTATTACTTAGTTGTCCCACTGTATGCAACCGTAGTAACCAGTTTTACTTTAATTCCCTCAGCAATTGCAGCTCAAAAGCATCTAAATAGTTGTTACTTAGTTGTCCCACTTTATGCCACCGTAGTAACCAGTTTTACTTTAATTCCCTCAGCAATTGCAGTTCAATAGCATCTAAATAGTTGTTACTTAGTTGTCCCACTTTATGCCACCGTAGTAACCAGTTTTACTTTAATTCCCTCAGCAATTACAGTTCAAAGCATCTAAATAATTGTTACTTAGTTGTCCCACTGTATGCAACCGTAGTAACCTGTTTTACTTTAATCCCCTCAGCAATTATAGTTCAAAGCATCTAAATAATTGTTACTTAGTTGTCCCAATGTATGCAACCGTAGTAACCAGTTTTACTTTAATTCCCTCAGCAATTATAGTTCAAAGCATCTAAATAATTGTTACTTAGTTGTCCCACTGTATGCAACCGTAGTAACCTGTTTTACTTTAATCCCCTCAGCAATTGCAGCTCAAAAGCATCTAAATAGTTGTTACTTAGTTGTCCCTCTGTATGCAACAGTAGTAACCTGTTTTACTTTAATCCCCTCAGCAATTGCAGCTCAAAAGCATCTAAATAGTTGTTACTTAGTTGTCCCTCTGTATGCAACCTTAGTAACCTGTTTTACTTTAGTTCTCTCAGCAATTGCAGCTCAGAAGCATGTAAATAGTTGTTACTTAGTAGTCCCTCTGTATGACAGTAGTAACCGGTTTTACTTTAATTCCCTCAGCAATTGCTGCTCAGAAGCATGTAAATAGTTGTTACTTAGTTGTCCCTCTGTATGCAACCTTAGTAACCTGTTTTGCTTTAGTTCCCTCAGCAATTACAGCTCAGAAGCATGTAAATAGTTGTTACTTAGTTGTCCCTCTGTATGCAACAGTAGTAACCGGTTTTACTTTAATCCCCTCAGCAATTGCAGCTCAAAATCATCTAAATAATTATTACTTAGTTGTCCCACTGTATGCAACCGTAGTAACCAGTTTTACTTTAATTCCCTCAGCAATTGCAGCTCAAAAGCATCTAAATTGTTGTTACTTAGTTGTCCCACTTTATGCCACCGTAGTAACCAGTTTTACTTTAATTCCCTCAGCAATTGCAGTTCAATAGCATCTAAATAATTGTTACTTAGTTGTACCACTGTATGCAACCTTAGTAACCTATTTTACTTTAATTCCTTCAGCAATTGCAGCTCAGAAGCATGTAAATAGTTGTTACTTAGTTGTCCCTCTGTATGCAACCTTAGTAACCTGTTTTACTTTAGTTCTCTCAGCAATTGCAGCTCAGAAGCATGTAAATAGTTGTTACTTAGTAGTCCCTCTGTATGACAGTAGTAACCGGTTTTACTTTAATTCCCTCAGCAATTGCTGCTCAGAAGCATGTAAATAGTTGTTACTTAGTTGTCCCTCTGTATGCAACCTTAGTAACCTGTTTTGCTTTAGTTCCCTCAGCAATTACAGCTCAGAAGCATGTAAATAGTTGTTACTTAGTTGTCCCTCTGTATGCAACAGTAGTAACCGGTTTTACTTTAATCCCCTCAGCAATTGCAGCTCAAAATCATCTAAATAATTATTACTTAGTTGTCCCACTGTATGCAACAGTAGTAACCAGTTTTACTTTAATTCCCTCAGCAATTGCAGCTCAAAAGCATCTAAATTGTTGTTACTTAGTTGTCCCACTTTATGCCACCGTAGTAACCAGTTTTACTTTAATTCCCTCAGCAATTGCAGTTCAATAGCATCTAAATAATTGTTACTTAGTTGTACCACTGTATGCAACCTTAGTAACCTATTTTACTTTAATTCCCTCAGCAATTGCAGATCAGAAGCATGTAAATAGTTGTTACTTAGTTGTCCCTCTGTATGCAACCTTAGTAACCTGTTTTACTTTAGTTCTCTCAGCAATTGCAGCTCAGAAGCATGTAAATAGTTGTTAGTTAGTAGTCCCTCTGTATGACAGTAGTAACCGGTTTTACTTTAATTCCCTCAGCAATTGCAGCTCAGAAGCATGTAAATAGTTGTTACTTAGTAGTCCCTCTGTATGACAGTAGTAACCGGTTTTACTTTAATTCCCTCAGCAATTACAGCTCAGAAGCATGTAAATAGTTGTTACTTAGTTGTCCCTCTGTATGCAACAGTAGTAACCGGTTTTACTTTAATCCCCTCAGCAATTGCAGCTCAAAAGCATCTAAATAATTATTACTTAGTTGTCCCACTGTATGCAACCGTAGTAACCAGTTTTACTTTAATTCCCTCAGCAATTGTAGTTCAATAGCATCTAAATAATTGTTACTTAGTTTTACCACTGTATGCAACCGTAGTAACCTGTTTTACTTTAATCGCCTCAGCAATTGCAGCTCAAAAGCATCTAAATAGTTGTTACTTAGTTGTCCCACTGTATGCAACCGTAGTAACCAGTTTTACTTTAATCCCCTCAGCAATTGCAGTTCAATAGCATCTAAATAATTATTACTTAGTTGTCCCACTGTATGCAACCGTAGTAACCAGTTTTACTTTAATTCCCTCAGCAATTGCAGTTCAATAGCATCTAAATAATTGTTACTTAGTTGTCCCTCTGTATGCAACAGTAGTAACCGGTTTTACTTTAATTCCCTCAGCAATTGCAGCTCAATAGCATCTAAATAGTTGTTACTTAGTTGTCCCTCTGTATGCAACAGTAGTAACCGGTTTTACTTTAATCCCCTCAGCAATTGCAGCTCAAAATCATCTAAATAATTATTACTTAGTTGTCCCACTGTATGCAACCGTAGTAACCAGTTTTACTTTAATCCCCTCAGCAATTGCAGTTCAATAGCATCTAAATAATTGTTACTTAGTTGTCCCACTTTATGCCACCGTAGTAACCAGTTTTACTTTAATTCCCTCAGCAATTGCAGTTCAATAGCATCTAAATAATTGTTACTTAGTTGTACCACTGTATGCAACCTTAGTAACCTATTTTACTTTAATTCCCTCAGCAATTGCAGCTCAGAAGCATGTAAATAGTTGTTACTTAGTTGTCCCTCTGTATGCAACCTTAGTAACCTGTTTTACTTTAGTTCTCTCAGCAATTGCAGCTCAGAAGCATGTAAATAGTTGTTACTTAGTTGTCCCTCTGTATGACAGTAGTAACCGGTTTTACTTTAATTCCCTCAGCAATTGCTGCTCAGAAGCATGTAAATAGTTGTTACTTAGTTGTCCCTCTGTATGCAACCGTAGTAACCTGTTTTACTTTAATACCCTCAGCAATTGCAGTTCAATAGCATCTAAATAATTATTACTTAGTTTTCCCACTGTATGCAACCGTAGTAACCAGTTTTACTTTAATTCCCTCAGCAATTGCAGTTCAATAGCATCTAAATAATTGTTACTTAGTTGTCCCTCTGTATGCAACAGTAGTAACCGGTTTTACTTTAATTCCCTCAGCAACTGCAGCTCAATAGCATCTAAATAATTATTACTTAGTTGTCCCACTGTATGCCACCGTAGTAACCAGTTTTACTTTAATCCCCTCAGCAATTGCAGCTCAATAGCATCTAAATAATTATTACTTAGTTGTCCCACTGTATGCCACCGTAGTAACCAGTTTTACTTTAATTCCCTCAGCAATTGCAGTTCAATAGCATCTAAATAATTGTTACTTAGTTGTCCCACTTTATGCCACCGTAGTAACCAGTTTTACTTTAATTCCCTCAGCAATTGCAGTTCAATAGCATCTAAATAGTTGTTACTTAGTTGTCCCACTGTATGCAACCGTAGTAACCTGTTTTACTTTAATCCCCTCAGCAATTGCAGCTCAAAAGCATCTAAATAGTTGTTACTTAGTTGCCCCACTGTATGCAACCGTAGTAACCTGTTTTACTTTAATATCCTCAGCAATTGCAGTTCAAAGCATCTAAATAATTGTTACTTAGTTGTCCCACTGTATGCAACCGTAGTAACCTGTTTTACTTTAATATCCTCAGCAATTGCAGCTCAAAAGCATCTAAATAGTTGTTACTTAGTTGTCCCTCTGTATGCAACCGTAGTAACCTGTTTTACTTTAATCCCCTCAGTAATTGCAGCTCAGAAGCATGTAAATAGTTGTTACTTAGTTGTCCCACTGTATGCAACCTTAGTAACCTGTTTTACTTTAATCCCCTCAGCAATTGCAGCTCAAAAGCATCTAAATAGTTGTTACTTAGTTGTCCCACTGTATGCAACCGTAGTAACCTGTTTTACTTTAATATCCTCAGCAATTGCAGCTCAAAAGCATCTAAATAGTTGTTACTTAGTTGTCCCTCTGTATGCAACCGTAGTAACCTGTTTTACTTTAATCCCCTCAGTAATTGCAGCTCAGAAGCATGTAAATAGTTGTTACTTAGTTGTCCCACTGTATGCAACCGTAGTAACCTGTTTTACTTTAATCCCCTCAGCAATTATAGTTCAAAGCATCTAAATAATTGTTACTTAGTTGTCCCAATGTATGCAACCGTAGTAACCAGTTTTACTTTAATTCCCTCAGCAATTATAGTTCAAAGCATCTAAATAATTGTTACTTAGTTGTCCCACTGTATGCAACCGTAGTAACCTGTTTTACTTTAATATCCTCAGCAATTGCAGCTCAAAAGCATCTAAATAGTTGTTACTTAGTTGTCCCTCTGTATGCAACCGTAGTAACCTGTTTTACTTTAATCCCCTCAGTAATTGCAGCTCAGAAGCATGTAAATAGTTGTTACTTAGTTGTCCCACTGTATGCAACCGTAGTAACCTGTTTTACTTTAATTCACTGTCGGATGTTTGATGTACTGTAGATGAAACCAATACACGTTAAAGTATTACGCCCTACTTCTATTTTACAGACGTCTTAGATTCATTAAAAATAGAAGTAGGCTAGAGTATTTGGTGTAGAAATTTCAGTAATGTTGGTAATTTGGTATTGATGGCTATTGTTCTTCTTGCCTACTGATTTTTGTCAGCTGGTCTGTATTTGTCATCTATTAAGACTCATTAAATTGTGGCACAATATTTTTATTGCTATGCTTGTCACTAGTGGCAAAGTATTGTCAGTATTTAACAAATAGATGTTTGTACATGTTGTATCAAACAATGATGAAATCCTATTACGCAATACTTGTTAAATATTTAATTGTTTCTAGAAGATACAGTAAAAGACCGAAAGAGTAAAATACGTTAGCTTTGTTCTTACAAGAGTGGAACGCTCATCGCGTCTGGAATCTTTGCATCCTAAACGGATGCATTTATTCACTGCCATATCCATACGCTCCCACAATACAAACATAATTATCCGAACGACCTGTCATTCTCAGTTAGGCAATTAATGCGTCATGAATAATTCATAGGGGTGTTTTTAGCGGGGTGAAATACAAAAGAAATGTTTTTTTTGCAATTTTTATCAAATAACAACCTAGAATTAAGCTATAAAAAAAGTAAACTGTTGTTATTATTTCAAATAAGGTATTAAATATTTTTTAACGTTCACTAATAACTATATTTTATATTGCATTACTTGACCAGACCACCAGTGACTATAAAATACAAATGTGATCGTTTCACCCCATCTAAATTGTTTGTTTTCAAGAGCGAACTTGCAAATATACAAACACATTCCTAATTATATCTCATTCATCATAATACACTGTGACTGTATTATTCATGTTGACCAATATATATATATATATATATATATATATATATTGGAGTACATCCGTTCATTTTCTGCAGTGCATACAATCGTAGTTCCGACGTTTCGCTAGAATCTCATCCAGCATTGACGAGGTGAACCCAACAACAGTTGAAGAGTGAGTCAACTCTTGTTGGGTTCACCTCGTTAATGCTAGATGAGATTCTAATCGCGGTTCGAAACGTCGGAACTGCGATTTTATGCATTGCAGAATGAACGGATGTACTTCAGATAATAACTATTCATCATATTTTTCTATCCGTGAAGGAATACGTATCAGGATATATATAACATATAAATATATACATATATTATATAATATATGTATATATAAATATAAAATATTTACAGCAACAAAATAAACTTGGCAATTTGTATAAATTTAACAACAATTCTATTTCTAATTTAACTTATGTGTTAGGCCTATAGCTTGCATTATTGTAATTTTCATTCCTGATGATGTTAGTACTGTTTACCAACGAAAAGCTTTGAATATAAATTAATAAATATTCTTGTATTTGAATAACTTATGTTGTTTTAATATATATATATATATATATATATATATATATATATATATATATATATATATATAATATTTTGGGCAATACGAATAATGTAGTCACAGTACTGCATATCAAATGAGGAAATATTGAAATATTGACCAATAGATAAATAGTTTATTCATTCAGACAGGTTATAGTTTATCCAACAACTATGCTATAGGAGGAGTCACAAGCAAAGTAAAAAAAAAAAATCAAAATAATTAGAATAATATAATAAAAATGCCACTCAATTTGGGAATGTGTATATGGCAAAAAGAGTGAGTCCATGCCTTTCTTTATCTGTGCTCGATTTGCATTACTTTTGTTTTTATTTATTCTTAGTGTTTAGGAAAATGGAGTAATATAGTGTCAGCATATCTAAAATGACGAGCTACTTTGTGTACCCAAACGCAAAGAATTGTTGTGTCCCATTCTATAAATAACACACTTACCCTTATTTTCAAGTTGATGTTTGGTTATTGTCATTCAAAATAAATTTAAACCACAAAAGTATAAAAGTACTTTAAATTGTGGATGCAAATTCACTAGAGTTAAACCCTGTTAACAGAATCTTTCACACCAGATTACTTTTCTCAATAATTGGCAATAATATTTCCTTCAGAAAAACCCTTTTAAAACTATTAAGAAAACACAACAGATATTTAATTGACGAAATATCTAGATTCTAGCGTAGTTTTTCTTCTCGTAGCCATCAATTCCGTTGACTGGTTTCTTGCTACTGCGTGTGCCGAGCATCTAGATTCTGGGTCACCCATTAAACTTCTTGCTATGATTGGCAATTTATATCTTTCATCTTGGATATTGTAATGTTGCTTGTCTGAGTGTTTTTTTGCCCTGTATCATTTATTCAAACACTATTGTCAATCCCATCGCTTTTTAATATCTGTCCTAATATATTGTCTCTTCTCTGGTAATTCATTTCCACACAGGTTTTTCTGTTCCTAGATATTTCATACTATTTGCAGGTTTTAATGAACTGATTTCCATCACCCATTATCATAACTGTTAGGTAATTATCAATCGCCCTTAGGCACACTAACTTAGTGACCTAAGTGATTCAGGGCAGAGCAACATATTCAAAAGGTACACTGTTATTATTTCTATTTGTAAAATCATACTTGTAACTTTTAAACACACTGAAATCACTTTAGATCCCTCTTTGTTTATATAATGTTATACTTTCTAATCAACGATTGTAATCTGATACTTTAAAAAACTGCAGTAATTAAACTTGCATAACACTCTCATCTTTTTATTTTAGGGTGGAAGCAATGAAAAAGATCCAAACGGAGTTGAAGCAAGGGAACTTTGAGGAGGCTGTAGGATTGCTCCGCGCAGCAAGGTAGGCTATGTTAATATTTTCATTAATTATTAATTGTAATAGTAAACGTTTTGTAAAGTGGTTAGTTTTTGACAAAATATATGTTATTTCACAGGGAAGTGTGGCCGGAAAATGATTGCTTTGGAAATTCTGCAATGCAAGCAGATGAAGAATTTCTGGCGATGAGGGAAATTTTCATGGCAGATATTGGTCGGCCTATTGGTGAGTGTTGTGACATTATTATTGTTTTAAATCTTTATTCCCTTCTTTTACCTATTCTATATCCGATGGACGTACGTAGATGATTATGAGTGTCGGTGCTATGCAATCATATGTAAGATAGAAACATACTTGGTATGTCTGGAATGTTGTAAGCAAGTTATTTTTTAAATTAATTTCGATCTTTTTACATAAATAACATGACATATTTATTTTTATTTGTTTGACTACTTGAAAAAATTAGAACATTTTTTCTTCACGCACAAAATAGTAAACCCAGAAAATATTTAAAAAAAAACAATGAAGTTTTCTGCTTTGGTAACTTTTCCTTGAATCTATTACCAGGTGATCACTATGCCTTTTCCTACACATTACTTAATGCAATCTACCCTTACATGCCTTTCTTCTTTACAAAGGAACTCTTTACACAGCAGGTCTGCTTCAGGTACGCTACATTGATCACGTAATAGCTCGAAAAGGGAGTTCTGCATAAATACAAACTAGTTTGTTAATACATACAGATACGTTTCGACGTCGCCTTCCTTAGTGATTAGCTGCTACTAAAAAATTTCATTAAACTACGTCAACATATATTAACGACAGACTTCGTATCTTACAGCTATTAAGAAAACAAACAACATAATTCATTTAAAAGTGAAAGTATAAAAGCGCTCCTAACATACAGTAACAAAACTCCTATGCTCTAATCAACTTCATAATGTGACATTCCCGTCTAAAATGCTTAAGCGGCTAATTAATTTAAAAAGTTGAACTCTTTTAATATTTTTCGTTGTGAATTGTTTTCACTAAGCTCTAATTAATTCAATACTATGACATTCAAGTCTAAAGAGCTTACGTGGCTAATTAATTTAAAAAGTTGAACTCTTATAATATTTTTCGTTGTGAATTGTTTTCACTAATCTCTAATTAATTCAATACTATGACATTCAAGTCTAAAGAGCTTAAGTGGCTAATTAATTTAAAAGGTTGAACTCTTATAATATTTTTCGTTGTGAATTGTTTTCACTAAGCTCTAATTAATTCAATACGATGACATTCAAGTCTAAAGAGCTTACGTGGCTAATTAATTTAAAAAGTTGAACTCTTTTAATATTTTTCGTCGAGAATAGTTTTTACTAACTAAGCTCTTATTAATTCAATACTATGACATTCAAGTCTAAAAAGCGTACGTGGCTAATTAATTTAAAAAGTTGAACTCTTTTAATATTTATCGTCGTGAATTGTCTAATTAATTCAATACTATGACATTCAAGTCTAAAGAGTTAAACGGCTACAAAAGTTAAAATGCTGTACTCTTTAATATATACCGTTGTGAATTGTTCTCATCAGCTGAGCTCCAAGTAATCGTTATTTTTTCTTATTCTTCTAGTTAATATTAAATTTCAAAAATGTGGTCCTGAGTAGCTACACATTACATGCGAACAAGATACCCTGGGATTTTAACCTTTTCTTTTCCATTATTTAAGAGATTTGAAAATAAATGTTTATTTAAATAACATTATAAGTGTGAGATGACGTGACAACATTTGTTTTTTCCAGTCAAACTGAAAATATTGGGAAAAATGCATAATAAAAATATCACATCCATCTTTTTTTTAATATGTTCTTTTTAAAGTCTGTCTTTACATTACTTAGCCAACAGATTCGAATATTGTGATATAGGTTTCTATCAGCTGATTCTAGGCTTGTATTTCTGTTAGTAGCAGTGACATTATATTTCATAAGCCCAATAGTTCTTAGCGCTATTTATTAGGTACAGAAGAGTGGCACCTGCACAGTAGTTTTTAACTAAATTTAAGTTTAGAAATTTACCGCGTTTTCATATCTTCTACTTCTGTAGATGATCCTAATATCGTTGGGATTTGACATTCACCCGTATTATACTTATTTTATGTATGACCTTTCGAAACAGAGAGATTGCATTCTGCCCAAACCACTAGTGTAGGTTTTACAATAATATAATCTACGTCCATGTGTCCGTTTTGCGATAGTATATATGTTTGTACTTCATGCTCAATATATTCCAGTTTGCTCTTGCTACTGGTAAGTAGTAATACACATTCGAGGTTTTCTGCAACTGGGGGCGTTTTTATTTCATCAGTCTATGGCATACGTAACATTCTTCTGTATCTGCGCAATATTCTAGATTTGGTTTCAGTGAGCGTCCATGTTTCCGTCCCACAGATATGTAGGGAATGAAAAACTTAGCAGAGGAATGCTCGGTGGGCAAGAATGTCTTGGATTCCCTGCATGTTATTCCAGTCTCAGTTACAGAGTGGCAATGTCACTGCACTCGCTTAACCGCATATTATTCACAACTAAAGTTCCAGCAACACTAGGTTTATCATCGATCACTATCCACATCGTCTTATTATTAATTTAATTACTCTTCCTGAAGGCCTGTTAAGAAACTGAAGTAACTATTAAACTACTTGTAGTCAGAACTTGGATGTATCGACTGCATACCTCATGTTATTGATCTTATACCGTTATTAGTTATGCTCGGTTTCTCGTCGCCCATAATAGCTTCCAAAGTGTTTCATCTGCATGTATGTTGAATGCCAGGGGCGAAAGAATGCAGCCAGGCAAGTGGGTCGTTTCTCTAGTATATGCTGAATACAATTCCAATAATGTTCGACTTTACCGAAACATTGTATCTTTTACAACTTACATCACAATGGTTTTGAATTATCACCTACAAACTAAAAAGCCCGTTCAGTGTTTCAATCTCATTACAGAAACCAAACTATTTCTTTCTAATAGAATATTCTGTATATTCTGTTATTAATTGTTTTTAACGCACGGCTTATTAGACCATTGTTTGTAATCTTTTTGAAGTTTAGTATTATTTGTTTGATTGTTGATTGATTGTATTTGATTGTTTGATTGGTAACGAACTGATTAGTAGGTTGATTGCAAAATTAACGCTTTAGTCTACAACCGGTTCTACGCTTAGGTTTACATATATATTTACGAATAATGAGTGTTTATCTCTATTTGTTTTACCTTTCACAAGTCAAAATCTCAGTATTAACATCATCTAGGTATGGATATTTGTTTTCAGAAACGTAGGCAAAACAGTGTATTTTTGTTTCTCGTTCTTTTTATTCTTCCCAATGTTTATTGGTCTTCAAAGAGATCTTTACAAAACGTTCCTACTTTATTAACAGGGGACTGGAATCGGAGAAGTAATTACTTTATTGTATTCGTCCTAAAAATGTCCTTTTTGATTGTGCTAGTTTTATATATAATCTGTTATTATCCAGATGTTTTATTTCTTCACCTGTTATTTCCACTAATTCTCATTGGCATCCTTAAACGTTCTTTTCCTTTTGCTTGTATACATTAATTTCACTTTTGTGCCATCTAAGATTTCTCGTGGTTTATGTTTGCTTCTTTGGAGATGGGTCATCTCCACTACTCATTCACCATTAGCATTCGGAAAAAAAATTATAATATTTCTGCTTTGTTTCTTGCTTTAACCAGTATAATATGAGGAGCTCTGAGCAGTAGCACAGCACTCGGTATAACAATCTGTAATATATCATCGTTTTCAAATTTTATTCTCATTGTTGCAACTACTTGTGATTAGAGTTGATCGATAATAATGGAATTACTTCTTAATTCCTAACTTTTTCGGCGTTATTAAGACAAGGTATCCACGTATTAATTTGATTGGTACTTACACTAACCAACATCTGCACAAGACAGGAGATTAGCCCAATTCTGTGCATGACAAATCAGTACCATACGGTTTCCTTGCTGATTTTGTGTGCCCCAACCATTCGGAATTGCAATGTCTTCACAGGGACATTTTTTATTGTTTATAATAAAGCATTACTGTGAAGTTAACATATGAAAATATTGTGTGCTATCTTATGATAATCATATGGCATAATAGTGTTGCCAGTTTCTTATCATTTTGCACATACACACAACCACACAACCACACAAAATATATGGGTTTTCTTTTCAAATTCTTCACAATTTCGTTATAACTTTAGGGGTGGAGTGGAGGAAGGCATCTACGTCGCACACACCCTTCACTCTCGCAGAGTTGTTAATATGACGTCCTATATTTCACTTAAATGTATTTCTAAACATTCGGCTACTTTTATAGGCCTACTAATCTGCTCGTTTATTCCAATATGCTAATATGCATTTCAAATATTTCATTATAATTAATAATCGCTTGGAAGTTGTCAAGGTCTTGTAGGTAATAATCCGAGTTAAAAATATTTTTTTTAAAATTATATAGATAACACTAGGATAAAAGGATAAAATAACACTTTATGATTTGCCAAAATATTGGTAAAGCTACTCTGGATATTGGTAAAGCTACTGGAGAAACAAATATATAATGCCATTTAATAGAGCCCTCTCCCAGTACCCACAAATCCTACTCTGCCGGATTTTCCTGCATACTGTAGAACTGGAGAAACAAATATATACTGTCATTTAATAAAGCCTGCTCCCAGTAAACACAAATCCTACTCTGCCGGGTTTTCCTGCATACTGTAGA
This sequence comes from Prosapia bicincta, assembly GCA_036971475.1. NCBI lineage: Eukaryota > Metazoa > Arthropoda > Insecta > Hemiptera > Cercopidae > Prosapia > Prosapia bicincta. The sequence continues at coordinate 54,248,477 of JBAIZL010000010.1, read as the reverse complement.
ACTGGAGAAACCTATATATAATGTCATTTGATAGAGCCCTCTCCCAGAACCCACAAATCCTACTCTGCCAGGTTTTCCTGCATACTGTAGAACTGGAGAAACCAATATATAATGTCATTTAATAGAGCCCTCTCCCAGAACCCACAAATCCTACTCTGCCGGATTTTCCTGCATACTGTAGAACTGGAGAAACCAATATATAATGTCATTTAATAGAGCCCTCTCCCAGAACCCACAAATCCTACTCTGCCGGATTTTCCTGCATACTGTAGAACTGGAGAAACAAATATATACTGTCATTTAATAAAGCCTGCTCCCAGTAAACACAAATCCTACTCTGCCGGGTTTTCCTGCATACTGTAGAACTGGAGAAACCTATATATAATGTCATTTGATAGAGCCCTCTCCCAGAACCCACAAATCCTACTCTGCCAGGTTTTCCTGCATACTGTAGAACTGGAGAAACCAATATATAATGTCATTTAATAGAGCCCTCTCCCAGAACCCACAAATCCTACTCTGCCGGATTTTCCTGCATACTGTAGAACTGGAGAAACAAATATATACTGTCATTTAATAAAGCCTGCTCCCAGTAAACACAAATCCTACTCTGCCGGGTTTTCCTGCATACTGTAGAACTGGAGAAACCAATATATAATGTCATTTAATAGAGCCCTCTCCCAGAACCCACAAATCCTACTCTGCCGGATTTTCCTGCATACTGTAGAACTGGAGAAACAAATATATACTGTCATTTAATAAAGCCTGCTCCCAGTAAACACAAATCCTACTCTGCCGGATTTTCCTGCATACTGTAGAACTGGAGAAACCTATATATAATGTCATTTAATAGAGCCCTCTCCCAGAACCCACAAATCCTACTCTGCCGGGTTTTCCTGCATACTGTAGAACTGGAGAAACCAATATATAATGTCATTTAATAGAGCCCTCTCCCAGAACCCACAAATCCTACTCTGCCGGATTTTCCTGCATACTGTAGAACTGGAGAAACAAATATATACTGTCATTTAATAAAGCCTGCTCCCAGTAAACACAAATCCTACTCTGCCGGGTTTTCCTGCATACTGTAGAACTGGAGAAACCAATATATAATGTCATTTAATAGAGCCCTCTCCCAGAACCCACAAATCCTACTCTGCCGAATTTTCCTGCATACTGTAGAACTGGAGAAACAAATATATACTGTCATTTAATAAAGCCTGCTCCCAGTAAACACAAATCCTACTCTGCCGGATTTTCCTGCATACTGTAGAACTGGAGAAACCAATATATAATGTCATTTGATAGAGCCCTCTCCCAGAACCCACAAATCCTACTCTGCCGGGTTTTCCTGCATACTGTAGAACTGGAGAAACCAATATATAATGTCATTTAATAGAGAGCCCTCTCCCAGAACACTATTTGCTAACCAAACTAGCTTTCTCTAAAACAGGAGAAACCAATATATAACATCTTTTATTAGTGCAAGCACTCAGCACCCTTAATTGCTACCCTATTGGGTTTTTCTGCTCTGAGAACTGGAGAAACCAATACATAACTTGATTTTGGATAACCCTCGCTCAAATACGACTCGTACTAACCTACCGGGTTTTTATGCTCATTGAGAACTGGAGAAACCAATATATATATATAACGTCATTTTGGAGTACCCGCGCCCAGTACCCACAAATGCTAACCTACCAGGTTTTTATGCTCACTGAGAACTGGAGAAACCAAATTATATATATATATATATACAACGTCATTTTGGAGTACCCGCGCCCAGTACCCACAAATGCTAACCTACCGGGTTTTTATGCTCACTGAGAACTGGAGAAACCAAATTATATATATATATATATATATATATATATATATATATATATATATATATAACGTCATTTTGGAGTACCCGCGCCCAGTACCCACAAATGCTAACCTACCGGGTTTTTATGTTCATTGAGAACTGGAGAAACCAATATAAAACGTCATTTATAATGGCCCGCACCCAGTACCCACAAAACCCTACTCTTCCGGGTTTCCTGTGCACTGTAGAATTGGAGAAACCAATATTTACGTTTAACACCGTTTCATAATTCACTTTAATTAGATTTGAACCTCCATCATTACAGTTTTATCACATCCTTTCTATTATGCAATAGCGTGCTACCAGCCTCTAATAAACACTTGATGAATTGAATAGTTTTACATATAAATAATTTAACCTATAAATCAGATATACCCGTATTGCCCATTTAAATAAAACTGCACGAGTGTGGAGGGAGTATTATTAGTTAGCACTAATATAATATATAGACTGTAAATTATGGAAGAAGGTAGTTTTCATGTAATTAAGAAAATTTATATTTGTAGAAGAAACAAATAAGTAACTGGACACACAAGATAATTTCCAGTGATTTATACCGTTAAATTCCTCACTACACAGGTTAAACTCAGGTTCACCAATGTTACACCAAACTGTCCCTGCGGTGGTCTCATGTCACCTGACGCCCTCTCTTCTAATTACGCACCGTGACAGCTGCCCTGTTTTTCTCCCATAAAGCGTCTGTAATTAAATGTTGGGAACACTTTTAACGGTGGAACACTAATCTTCATCAAATTTCCTCTCTCGACAAAAACCAGCAGTGATTGAGAAATTTGCAAATTCCGCCATAATGAAGAAAGATGATTGCTTTTAATAAAGTCGGAACTGTGTATAAGGGAACGTCTTAACTTAATTTAAAGACAGGGATTATAACAGAGAGGGGAGGTTATAATTAAAATGTGTAATCAAAGATAACTTAATCTGTTACTAGTGTTGGAAGAACCTGATAAATTGTTTGGGGTAAATGATTTTTCTGTAAAATAGAAAAACTTATTCAGAAGGCAAACACTCTTGTATAGTTTACAAAAATATTTCCCTCTAAAATATTTCGTTTTTTAAACAACGCAGATACAATTAAAGCTATAGACTCTTGTATATCAATTAAAAAATACTCTAGATTACAGTGTTTTTGTAATGTGTCTTATATTAACCATTATGAAACCAAACAATTACGTCTGGCATGATTGTTGTAATTGTTTTATATTAGAGTAAGTACATAATTCTAGTACTTGTGATTTTAACTTAGTCACTCGATTTAACCGCGAAATTCTTGTCAAAAGCTAAGTATTTTTCGATTACTTAAATCTTATACACAATGCTCAATAGTTTTAGTAATAAAGGTTAATGTATTTTCTGTCAGTAAAAAAGTAATTAAAATTTAGCTTGACCTATATATTTATGAAGTTTGTTTACTTATCTTCGGGATATTAATACATTATTTGAAAATCATTCCTTTATTAAATCGTACGTTTAACACTATATAAAGCTGCTCGTGTTTCGTTGGAAACAGTTTTTTCATAAACAGTTTTCATATAGCATTAAGAGGGAAAATAATTTAACACTTTCTAATTGAAGGAAAAAAATTAGTTTACCTATGTTTGTAAAAATATATTCTGGGTCTAGAAAATGCTATATGAAAGTATTATAATGCAATTTGTGATTCTTCAAATACAATGTCTTTTACTTGGAAATATTTTTCATCACTAACATTTTTCCCCGGAAATTTTTTTTAAAAAAATGATTAATGATCTTCTAAAATGTTAACATGTTTTTTTATAAATGATATTTTTATAAAATATTGTACACAAAGTCTTACGATTCTTTAAGTTTTCATATCTATTTCCACCCAGAATCCACATTTCTTCCTTATAAATTTCGGTATAGTAATTTATAATTCATATTTATTTTGATTGACAATAGATAAAAATAATGGCAGGTGTTTATATTCTTTTAATTTCTTGTAGATGTCAGGAAAGTAGCTGTTCAAAAATTTCGCAAGTGAGATTTAAACATTTCAACCGCCACGTTATTCAGCAAAACGTATTTCATCTGTGCATTATACTAAAGTTATTATTTTGTCTTTCTGTTTGTATCACCATATCGATAAACAATTCTATCGCTATATCAGACCCAATCTATAAAAGGTACAAACCATAAAAAAGGTATAGATGTCATAAAGGTCTAGGGAGCATAAAGGTCTAAAGGGCATGAAGGTCTAGAGAGCATAAAGGTCTAGAAATCTTAAAGAAAATATCAGCATTTTCTAGTAATCAACTTTCCGTGATCAGTACATTAAGCTCATTTTTCCAGTCCACTATTATAATTAGGAAGAATTTATTTCAGACATTAAACAAATGTTCTTTTACCACTTCAATTTTTTTTAACGATAAATTTCATTAATTTTCTCTTCGACAAAAACTTGGCTTGACAAATTAATTGTGTTAGACGCACACTCGCACACGCACACACAGAAACAGACAGACAGACACACACACACACACACACACACACACACACACATACTTAACTTATACACTTAATAGGTGTATGTGTGTGTGTATATATATCTATATACAGTGAAACCTGCTTAAGCCGGAATCCATTGGGACCGGCATTTTTTTCTGTCTAAGACAGGTTTCCGGCTTATACAGCAGTAGTGTACAGTATGATGGTAACATCACGAAACGTTTGCCGAGTCTATTTTTAGCGTTGGGGCGAGGGTAGGCCGTGGAGATTCTTAGCTATAAGACTATTATTTCTACCTATCAGCTGTATGGCGTTGTACCAACACCACATAGATAACGGACAATTAATTGTCATCGTGTATACATTTGTTCTAATACAGTATTTAATTTAATTATTTATTTTCGATTAAGTACTGACTGTTTATTTCCTACAGTGATAACACTTCAACATATAAAGCAAATGTATTTAAATCACAAGAAAACTATCACATTTTAACGTCTAAATAAACGTCATTCAACAGTAATATCGGTTATCTTGATTACCTAATGATAGCCCGTAGCCTGTGCCCTGTGATGTCACAACTCGCAATCCTTGTTTTCTAGGTGGTGGTGGCTATGCACACTACAGAAAATGTTAAAACCTACATTACATAATAAAAATCTTACCTTTTAATGCAGCATCCTTTTATCCTTCTCCACAAAATATTTGTAATAGAAAACTATTAAACTAAAACACTTTTACTCTTGTCAAACAAAATTTATGAACTAATGATGCAATTTATTAAAAACTATATTTTTCCTCTTACTCTATTTGTGCTATGTACATAGTAGTCTTACGTAGAAATAAAGGAAAATGAATTAGGCTTGAAAAAATGTAGCATTGACTTTTGTTTTAAAAGGTTAGTTTTACTTGCTTGCGTTTCAGTTATTGTTTTTAGTTGCAACAAATGGTGGCGCATTTCCGGGCTGTTAATACGTACCGCGAAATCTTCAACTCAAAAATATTCATTAAAGCCTCGCCAAATGTTTTTATTTTGTTTTCTACGACTGGTCCGTCTTCAATTTCTTCTTTTTCTTCTATTTGCGCATGTTTTTTGCCTTTTAGAATGAAGCGGTCTCTAGCCTTTCAATATTTCAATCAATAGGACATCAATATGTCTGGCCGTGGATGTTTGTAAACCATTCATTGCGTTATCTTGAAGGAAACGATTGCTGACACATAGCCTATCGTAAATTATGGATGTTTGTATACCATTGCGTTATCTTGTGCATATCAGCAATCCTTAACGTTGTTACAGAGTTCTCAGAAATAAATACGATCCGTTACAATTAAGCAGACCTATCTGTGAGTTTTGTTATGGTTAAAAAATATATTATAAACTGTATTTTATCCAAACGGAAGTCATTGTAACTTTATATTTTACAGCATGTATATGATCAGATTTTCCGGCTTATGCGGAATTAAGACGTAGTAAATACGTATCACTCATCCTTTTGCTTATTCCGCTTCCGCGTTAGACAATTTCCGGCTTATGGAGGTTATTAACCAGGTAAATTAAATAGGCGACAGTCGGGACTTATAAAGTTTTCCGCGATAGACAGGATTCCACCTAATACAGGGTCCGTCTAAGACAGGTTTCACTTATATATATATATGGTTATGTGTGTGTGTGTGTGTGTGTGTGTGTGTTTAAATTATGTATGTATGTATGTATGTGTGTCTCTGTGTATGTGTCTGTGTGTGAATGTGTGTGTGTGTGTGTGTGTGTGTATATATATATATATATATATATATATATATATATATAGTTGGTACTTTAATTAATGTACAAGTATTATAATGTGTACTAAATGTTTATTTCACAACTTTATACAAAATCTCTTCTCACTCCTAACATTGACCGAAAATAGTATTGTATGGCAGAATTATTGTCCAAGTACAAAGTAAAGGAAATGTATTAAAATATTCAAAACTGTAAAAACATTACTAATATGAATAAGTCATAAGTCAATCCCCCCCCGCCACAGATCAGAGGACAAACAAGAGAAATCCATTTACAGATCAACGTTGTTTTTGCAGGATCAAAAATAAATACATTAACCGTTAACTGGAAAAGTTCGCAGGTTTCAAACTTTGTTATTTTGACACAGTGTTGGCCAAACTTTTTTACTCTTTTTAGTTGATATTTCGTTACCGGTTTGAAATTCCGTGATGTGTTTTGTAAAATAAAATTTATTATTTTTTAAACTTTGATACATTTTACTTATTCCCGACTAAATTATATTGTTAATACGAACAAAAGTTTATGCTTTCTCTTTTGAATAACAAATTTTTCATTTTACGATATTTTCTCGGTTGACAATACGTATTAATTCAGTATTTTTATTTAAAAATTTTTTGTTGAAATTTCTTTACTAAACTTTTTTTTCTCTCAGTCTACGAGTATACTAATAATAAATACACAAAAACCTCTTGATTACAAACTTTCTATATTTTACCCTTATGTACATTTCAGTTACAAAGTAACCATCCTCAGAGGGATAACATACAAAGACTGAGAATTTATTAAATTCTGATAGAGGTCCTATTCCTCATTCAATTTTATATTCTTTTGTTAAATAGGATTATGATTTTTATATTAAATTTTGTGTTGGTTATAATTTCTAAAAACAATTTTAATTATGTATTTATTGTATTTTTAATTTATATTTTAGTAAGTTGATGTAAGATATCTTGCTTTCACTCGATGGGCGTGGCTACGACTTGTTTAACAGGTGGGGCCGTGGCGACCGGAGTGGGAGTGACTAGTTTTGTAGATTATAAATAAGGTATTTTTCTAGCGTTAATCAGTCTTTGTATGTTATCCCTCTGAGGATGGTTACTTTGTAACTGAAATGTACATAAGGGTAAAATATAGAAAGTTTGTGGTCAAGAGGTTTTTGTGTATTTATTATTAAATTCAACCACAGTATATTCCTAATAAATAGTACGAGTATACTATATTATATTCGTGTTATTTCAAAAACAATTAACACAATCGCCTCTTTAAAATTAAATATTTCTGGTTTTTTTATCTTACGTTTATTTCTTTTTATTTATATAGTGCATTATGATTATGCTCTTGTGTTTTTAAAACGTTTACATTCAATCGCAATTAGGATATCTATATTTCCTAAGAAAACATATTGAATTCAAAAATTTATTTTCGACTTTATCAATAATTAGCTTGTAACACCAATCACAGGGTGAAAGGTCTTTAATCGAGAAAAAAATTTTTGACAAAAATATGTTGGAATATTATATGTAGAGCCAAGAAAGATGCAAAATATTAACCTAAAACACGTCATGACCTTGTGTAATCACACTGAATTCATTGAGGCATAATGAACAATACAAGGTATAAATACATTTTAAATATGGATATAAGGAATGTCTGTTCAACAATTAATTATTAGGTTAGTTGTTTGCAGAACACCCAAAAATTATATAATTTACAGTCGTTTCGAAAGGCATTTTAGAGATATAAAACGAAATATAAATTCTTAAACACCTTCAAAACGAAACTAAAGTGTTCAATATTGCTACCAATAAGACAGTGATACACGAGGAAGTAAGAGACACAGGCACGAAGCACATTATCGTGTGGTGAACTAATCTTAGCGAAGCTGAAAGGTACACACATAAGCATTACACCAGAGATCTATATAAAAATGTGGCGTGCTGATCGCCTTGTATCTTCAGGCTATTGGGGAGGGATATGAGGCAACGGGTGTGACTGATTGGTTCTAGGTTAAAAGTGGGGGTAGTTACCGGATACACAGACGTCATTAATGTTGCAAAACAAAATTATACTTGGTGATACAGATATTTTCCAGGAACACAGTAACAATAATAAAATTTGTGCTTGCAAACTAAAAGTTGAAAATTAAAAAATAATAACAATTAACCTGACTTGAAACATACAAAAAAATTATAAATTAAGTTTCTTTTACGAAACAGAGCACTCTGTTATACAATATTGCAATATATGTGCAACGTGTCCTGGTATATTGATAAGCAAACAAAGTTAAATGTTTCCTGTAATCTTACTGAATAAAACGTGAAGAGGCCTCCATTTAGGTGCCATTCATTGCTGTATGGAATGAGAAGGCTCTTTCATTTGAAGCACGAACTGTGTAACTCGTACATTAGTAAACATTATATTTTTTACTAAACAGAATCTATTTTAGCCGGATGATTTGTAGTTATATTGTAATGCTGTGTAACTCTGTGGTCTTTTTTTATAAGAAAACCTTCATTTTATCAAGTGCCTTGTATGTTAGAAAGTGAGCATACATATATATATATATATATATATATATATATATATATATATATATATACGAAACATTTTAAACAAATATATATGTGTGTGTGTGTGTGTGTGTATGCGTGTGTGTTTGTTTCAAATTTTTCGTTGTATCACCTTTTTTTACTTTTTTTGTTTTACTAAGGATTTTCTACACCTTCGACTATATTATTTCCCAAAATAATGACATCCGGATAAGCGATGTGATTTAGAATACTATGATAAGGTAACATTAATAACTGATCTACTACGACCTGACACTGGAGGCACCTGTCATAATACACCTTGTAGCAAACACTGCGTATCGTATGGGATCAAATAGTCGTATTTGTTAATAGACAAATTTTTTAGTAAATTTTGAAAACATTGTCGATACAAGTTTAAGCTAATTATTGTTTCATACAAAAACCATTAATTTGTACTTATTTTTTTACGTTCAGTATGCAAACCTAGACATAACATTAATGAGTAATCGTTAAAATTATCTAGAATTTATAAACTTACTTACGATTTCTGAATAAATATTCAGAAATACTTATTGAAGTTGCCTGATGTAATCATCTTGAATTCACTGTTTAAACTAATTTTAAAATACTTAACTAAGTGAGTACGTAAGTGCTTACGTAAATAGCATTTATGCATAAAAGCAATTAGGTATTCACTTAGTTAAGTATTTTAAAATGAGTTTAATACTTATTCTTTTCAAATATAAAGTTTGTAGTGGTATTTTTCTTTAAATACAAATTTAATCGTGTACCTTTGACATAATTTCATTAATATGATAATTAAATTATACCGTTCGTACTAAATTCTCCAGACATTATTTGTAAGTGCATCCCAATTTATAACATAGAGTATATTTCATAATGGTAGGTTATGTTTAGAGAGTAAATCGCGCATAGTAATGCAAACAGAACGCTGAAACAATAGATTGTTAACGCAGCAGTGCTAAAGCATGGAATTGATGGATCATGTGTTTATCCTTTCCTTTGTGTCCACTTTGGTCGTCGCACGTTGTTTCAAACTTGTTTGTCAATGATTAATTGCATATGCTGAAGGCTTATGAAAACTACATTTCCCAAAAACGATTCAGATTTTTTTTATTGCGAAAAAAATTACAAGGTAATATTTCATGGTAACCGTTTCATTATTGACATCTAAAACATTACCCGAAAAATATACTTTTGAAAATTGTGATTTATTTTCAAATGTAATATAATTTTTATAATTACGCATTGTTTGAATTAGCACACTTGGTTCAATTAAATTTATTATTGATGACCTAACGAAAAACCTTAATCACAATTTGTTTAACATTTTTCAAATAAAGTAAATAGACAAATGTAATGCTAACTAAATTACAAAATTATTCTTCAGGCACTTAATGTAAAGTATGTATATATCTTAATAAACTATTTTAAAATTTAAACCTATTTCTTAATGTGATATGAAAACATTAACATGTTGTTTTAATATAAAACTCTTTAATCAGAATTTAAAAAATTCTTTAATGTAGTAATCAATAACCTAAGTCAGGGGTCTGCAATCCACGACCCGCATGCGGCCCGCGAAATGATTTTGTGCGGCCCACTTGTGGTTTTTCGAATTCTGAGCGGTCCGGATAGCTTACACTTACGGGTTAGAATACAAATAGGTTGCTCAATAGCTAGAACTATTACACCAGCCACAACAATTAAAGCCTAATAGTAAATTACAGGCGCGATGTAAGTGGAAAGTAGTGTCTGCGATGCGCATCACCCACAAGTTCACCCAACATCACGTATATTGTTTTATTTTAGTAAACTTTTGTTAATTTCCAAATGAACGTATTTTATTTAATTATGTCAGCACTTCAAAACATTAATAAAGAAATGTGTCTGAGTTAAGTTAAAAAATGGTCAGATTTGTAATCAGGAAGTAGGTTGCCTATTTTATAAAACACCCGTTAGTTAAAGTCATTTCTTGTACTGTATTAAAATCAGTTACATTACCTATCTCAAATTAGTAAATATAATAAAATTCATGATTACTCTATATTTGCGGTCCTCAAGTACAAAAAGGTTGTCAACGCCTGACCTTAAAAGTAATAAAATTATGTGATGTAAAAGTTATAAAAGTTTTCTGATGGCAGTTCAAAAACGTGTGGAAAGCAGGAAAGGTAAAAAACGATGTATACATTCATTGTGATACTTTTTATAGTTTGGAAGAGTACAAAAGTAATAAAAATGACTTAACGAATATTCAAGTTCTCGATACATATTCCAGACATATTGTCGGTACTTTGTGGCGTATATAATATATAAATCAGAGATATGTATTTATTCCTTTATTCGCAAAAATATATAATCCATCTTCATACATCTGAACTAATTACAATTGTTATCATTTATTTAAAATTTAATTTATTAAAAAAATAATTTAATTTAGTTTATTTAAAAAATAATTTAATTTGATTTATTTAAAAATTTTAAATATTATAAACATATTAGAGAGAGACTTGAAAAAGAGCCCCATGGCAAAACATTCCCATGTTTGTATATTTTATTATGTATAAAACAATTTTAATTTAAAATATTTTTTATATGAAGTAATCCTCTATTTCGTTATTATCTTGTTTGTGTAGTATTAAATTATTATTTTTTTATAATATAGAAAACGTATTCTAAGTAGCCTATATATTTGTATACATACTTGAAATTGAATTATTTTAAATTTCTATTATTGAAAGAATTTAATCCGTCAAATAAATTCATATGACGTTTTTATTTTACAAGTTTCATCTTTCATTAATATAGGTAATTTGTTTTGGAATTGTATATTGTGAAGTAGTTACGAAATTATACAATGGTCTAATTGGTTTATCTTCTTTATGTGTTTTAGGATATATTCATAAAATATTTTTGTTTAAGGCACTCACATACACATATATGTATACATATATATTTTTTTAAATTTATTTATACAAACATATAATGTGTCTAAACTCTCGATAACCAATAGAAAGTGTCAAAACTATGAAATCAAATGTTATTAAAAAATGAAGATGAATATGTAAAAGAATAAAAGTCTGAAGAAGCTTATTAAATTTTTATTAAATAGCTTATCACCTAAAATCAGACATACATTAAGTTTCAACATTGTCTTTTCACTGCCTAAAAATAAATAATATAACTATAATTTCTTTAAAAGAATTTAGTATTTGCAATTATATGCTCCTATGTTTTTAAATAACATGATGTAATACGTTTTCAATACTAAAATCTTTTAAGTTTTACTTCAATAGTGAATGTAAAAGCTTTTTACCTTCATTTGACGATACAAACATGAAACAAATATTGTGTTTAGTATAAATTATAGTTATGAACGGGGAGAGATTGCGATGATTATAGTTTAGCTTTTAAATGGTTTATATTTAGTTTGATGTGTTTTATTCCACCATAGAGACTTTAAACAATTTTCTTTGCCGCTGTACAAAAACCCAAGATTCTGAACTGCTAAGCCTGGTGTAAGCAAACAAGCACCCGGTGAATGATTAATTACCTGCTCCCTGGCTCGAGGTGGAGCTAGCGTACGAATATAAATGACACAATCATGACTGAAGCAAAATTTATGCTGCTAACTTCAATGTTCGAGGCGTTTATCTACATCTACAATGACTTTCTGTTTTATTTAAATTTTCCGAATTGCATGTTGGCATTGCGTCGTGTTTCAAGTACAGAATGTTTAAATTCTCCTTCAAACACAAGCGTGCATATTATTTCTACTGTTTCCAAAGTAAAAATTAATCCGAATATGTTTGATAATATTTCAACACTCTTTCCCGTATCCCTAGAGTTTAATTAATTCGTGCAAACATCCACTTCAATAAATTCGGATAAACACGATTTAATAAATACAAAAATGAAAAAGTCTATGTTCAAATACAAGGTATTACGTTTATTTCTGATATGTGTATGCTGTACAAACACATATAAGTTATATATATATATATGGTGTAATAAAATTATTTTCTCCAACACAATTAAAAAGCCTCAAATATCAATAGCAGCATTTTACATTGTATTTATGGTAACCTGTTGTTTCCAATAGCTCCATGAAAACTCTTATAATTATAGTACATGATGTTTGTACTCTTACTTATGTGTATAATTTATAAATCGTATGTAATAAATAATACTTAATAATACGACCTTGATTGTAAAACCACACGATCATTGTTAATAAAATATTTATCTACATCTGTGGTCAAGACCTTATGGTAGGAATATGTTATCAAAAAGAACAAACAAAAACTAATATAACAAACCATTATGTTTATTAAAGTTACAGAGTAACTCGAACAGTACAATAAGTTGACAGCAATGTTTTTTTTAAATTTCATACACGTTATACTAAACGCTCGAAAGTGAAAACATTTTGTATAAATCAATGACGGAAATTCAAGTCTAAATTACGAAACCTTGCATACACTCATCACATGATATTTTATTTTTATAAAAACATACGATACTCATTTGTAAATTAATATTTACTCAAAATTAATAAGTTTTTCCGGGTGATGTCTACAACTCTCTTCATCCGGCTGACTTCAGGTATAAGACCTTGCACATGGGATGGCCTATATCTTGTACCAGTGACATTTATGGTGCTGGATTAGTATTCTTAATAATATCATGTGCATTTTTTTAAACAATAATATTTATTTAATAACTTTAAGTTTTATTGTTATATTATACTGGCATTATCAATATCTCCATTTACAGTCTAGAGCTAAAACAAAACATGGATTTTTATGTGAACGACATTCTGATAATCGAATACATATTAAATTGAAAATGTTCAAGCTTGCATTTGATAAATATTCTTGTTTATAACACAAGAATATATATTTCTTTAACAGATACCTATCAAAAGCATACACTAATTATCAACTTTATTCATGGGTTCAGTATTGACAATAATATTTGTCGAAACTAAAGTTTAACATTTATCTGTATTTTTATTAGAGTTTTAAAGTCATGAAAACATATTTCGAAATAATAACGTTTAACTTATGGCCAACCCGCCTAGTTAGATTTATATGGAGGATAATCCACTTCGAAAGAATCATGTTTGGAAATGTTTCCAATAATGCAACCCGTTTCCTTCGTTCTTAATGCGATGTGCAATTCTGCCATTATTTGGGAATTATTTATTTGAGTGCTCCGTAATTCCAGCACGGATAGGATAAAACGTTTTACGTTACATACCCAACGACTTATCGGAAAACCTGAAAAGGTACAGCAATAGTTTAAAATTATCCCAAACTATAAGCAGAAGAATTTAGTCAAATCCTTTAATATCCCCAATTCAGGCTTTGTTGGACGTAAAGTTTTGCATGTTATTATCTCTTGGTGTAGTAAGCAAAATTTTCGATACTATCATAAAAATCGTATAATAAACATTTATTATTGCCAGCTTATAAGAAAAGAATAATATGTTAAAAATATTATTTTCATGTAAAAATTTCTCACGATTTTGTTCATATTTAAAAAAATTATTGTCATTTTCTACCTATTTAATTTCCATCGATTTGTTTAACAATTAACTATTAACATATTAGTATTTAAATTTTAAAACCGATATCGAAATAAGCATTTACAACGTAAGCTTACGAAACAATTTATAAAAATGTGTAATTTTTTAAAACAAATTGACCAGTTTCTTTTCGCTAACTTCTTCAAAAATTTCAGTACGGCCTTATTTTATAAGGGAAGGTTATCAAAGAATATTTTTCACTTGGAGTAACTTGATAGCGGATAGTTTTCTGCTACACGTGTAAACGTTTGTCATTATTTGCTGCAGAACGTTCACGAAACATTGGCGCATATTTTTTTATCGCTTTATTTACATAAGTACCCTAATTGTTTTAAAGAAATGTCAACTTCACGTTTTGTCTCCGAAGTAACGTTTTTAGATCTTCCTTGTAGTTAACTGTAGCCAGTTCCTCATATTTACTTCGAATTTTATCTTGATATGCTGCACAATAATGTTGAGGTATGTTTTACAGATATGTAGGCCTATACAAGTTACAGACATTGAATTAACTTGTAATGTTGAAGGTAAAAAAGTTTTATTGAATAACATGAAAAGGCTTATTAGTGATTAGTTATAAAATTAACTATATTTTATACCTTATACAAAAGCTACTAAATTTCGAATTTCCCTTAAACACTAAGTAGATGGCAGGAAACTGGTCTCGTTGTAGACACGTGTCTATGTAATGATTCCCGTCTCTTTTTGCAAGTCATGATTCCGTCATCTGTTTCTCCTGCCGTGTAGGGGGCTTATTTCACCCTGTTACACGTGAAGGGTGGATTTGTAGCCATTAATCTGTGACAGTAGATTTGTTTGACGTAACCAAATCTTATGTTAGGGAGTGTAAGCAGTTCTTTGACTAATCCCGCAGAGAGCGCGCTAGTAGGCATATTTAATGTTATATTACGCGTTTTTAACTACATAAACCTCGGTCAAAGGGATTGTTTTGTTCATATGAGTGGAATTTATTTCGCTTCAATTATGTTTGTTAAATATCAACCACAAAATTCCGAACAATCGGGACGTACCATTAAAACGATAAAATTAATGAACGTAAAGTAGAAACCTACGAATCACATAATAGATGTATACAGAAAAGCAGTTAGAAATATAAGGATAGGAGCAGACAGATCGAGTCTCGCGAAAATGTAAACATTATAAAGTCTTGGTCTAAGTTATTAAAGCTTTTTTAGAATTTTGACTATTATAATTAAAATATGTTTTAGTCACACACATGTAGACTACTGCACACCCAGTCATATCGTTATACGGGTGTAGGCCCTATATACTATACAGATATAAATTGTTGATTAATTTTATTACACCTTACGTCAGTTTAACGGGTGAAGTGTGGTCGAGAGTTGTTGAGGTGAATGGTTACGCTGTCGCTCAACACTTACTTTCTCTGAATTTCCCTGTTGAATTATTTTAATGCTTCAAGGCATTTGTGTATTGTGAACCCAACAGGTACAAAAGTCCGTCAATTTACACATGACACAGATGATATCAGTATAAGGATGGTCGGTCCAGTGACTTTAAAGAATCCGTGATTTTAGTAACAGTCTTGGATCAGTGACTTTTACTGGTGACTTTAGTACCGGTGACAAGGGATACTGAAACAGCTCTGTATCTGCTAATAACAGGTAGGCATACCACACTGGTGACAAAAGACAGTGCCGGTGACTTTATTATTAGAAGGTTGCTCCAACACATAAACTGGGTTAATAAATTATATAATATTATATGAAACTACAAAATAACAGTTTATTTACAACATAGGGTTTAATTACAAAATACAGTTTATTTACAGTATTGGATGTTTCTATAAACAAAAGAGATTTGTCTGATATTATCAAGACTTAACCGAGAACTTCTGTCACTCTAAGTGTAACCTCTCTTAGAGAATAATCTTTCTCTAAGTACGGATGTGGCCAGTCCAAAAAAATGTTGTTTCACTAGTTTGCATAAATTAGGAGGATTAGTTCCTTGCCTACCATTTCAGGGGTTTTCCCTTCTATCTAGAGTAGGTTCCTCTAAGTAGCGACTCACTTAAACATGGCCCCTAAATGTCGTCGCAGCTAACGCGCTAATGTTTAATACTTGAAAAAATAAAAGTACTAATTTAGGCTTATAAAAGTGTGTACTCCAGTCCATTTACAGTTTAATTTAATTATTTCACAAAAAGTTTCACCTTTTCAATCATGTCAGAACAAATTAGTAATTTATCCTTTAAATCTAACATAACAGCCTAGTTTATAACAGAAGATTATCATAATTGTGTATTGGATTATGCATAATAAATAAATATGAATAATTTGTTTACTTCTAAATTTAATAGTGAAGGTAAAAGGTTTGTTGTTGGTTGCAGCTTCACTAACGGGTGTTTTTTCACCATGTGTTTCTTCAAATTACTGTTAGTTGTTTAATATGATAATTTTGCCTGAAAAATATCACACTTAGCGAATTTACCACCAACAGGGGTGAAGTAACTGCACACCTCGTTTTTTTCAGATAGCTCATTTTATTTTAAGATAAAATCATACGGAATTAAGAATAAACTCTGTAGCATCTACGGGACATAAAATTGTCACTGTCCTGAAATCTGACACAAATCGCTCCCTCACACATAACGTAAATGAGTAGAACCAGCGACAGCGACAAATCAACCAATGACAACCTCGGTAAAATATCAGTAACTATACATTCAGCGACGACGACATTATGCCAAATCACAACAGAGAAACCCCCCTCCCTTCAGCCACCGACACTCCACGTTGATCGGCACCGTGAGCCGAGCGGTTAGAGTAGATACAGTGACAACGACGAATTAACTAATGACAGACGCAGTAAAATATCAATAATTTTCCACCCAATGACGACGACGTTTTGCTTCCGATCGATCCATTGTCACTGGAACTGGCATTTCCACTGGTACCACCAGCGACAAACGAATATCAGTGACAAAGTCACCGGGCACCGGGACATAAATATCGACCATCCCGATATCAGTATCAAGAGAATGTTTGAAATTGCATCCTCTAGACAAGTAGGAACTCCAAACCTTGCACCATTGGCCTCAGTTTTGAAGTGACTTTACTTAGATCCTCCTTGACAGTTGAGTCAAATATGGTATTTTTCGTATCCATAAGGACAAACAACATCTCGTCGTTTGTGATCTCCCGTCACCATTGGCCATTCACATATAGCGTAGGCTACTTCAACTTGGCGAAGGCAAGTTACGTGGCCGAAAATGCAACTTCCCAAATCTTTTTAATGCGTTTCGGGTAACTTCAGAAGCCAAAACTCAAGATCATCTAGAATGGTTTTCCAATCTTCGCGCATTGCACGCTCCTTGCGACAGTCTTGTTGGAAATTAAATGTCCCCCGCTGCTTTATCAGTACCACATATCATCAGCCGTACGACATATCAGTAAATCGGCATATCATTTACGAATGTTTTTCTCCATAGACTCCCGATAATTGGCAATGCATTTCAATAGTTTGACCACTTTTAACGTTATAAACGTAATTAATGCGCGAAAATTCACTTAACGATAACGTTCAGTGGGATCTCTATTTTCAACTACTGTCAAGCTAAAACTATGCCTCCCAACCACGTCCGTTATAACGAACCTTCTTTTAACCTCCCTACCGATTCACTTCAGCGGATCCCACATTATGACGCGTTTTCAATACCCAAAACCCATCTGCGGTTAACTTCAAAGGCGAGTTTGGTTCACACGGTATTCTCAGTTCTTTATAGTCTATATATCAGTATATTGTCACTGCTGAAAACATACATATTGAATGAAACACTGAAACATATCGACTAGCTTACCATTTCCTGCTTTCCTGAGGTTATTCCATTTAGGTCGTGCAAAATATGATCCTGCTTAACTTACCATTTTCAGTCTCCTGTGTTAATTGTAAGCAGGATCTGCTGGTAGAACTAGTCCCTGGACTTTATTTAAAAAATTACTAGATCTTCAGCTATCTCAATACTTATTAATTTATTGATTCTCAAGTGTGAGTTCATATGGTGCTACATTAACCCTTTATTTATTAGCATTTACTGATTTATAATTTTTTTAAAAATATTTAACTATGGTTTGGCAACCATTAAATCTATTAGTTGGAAAAAATCATGACGTTTTTTCATTTATCAGCACAGGATGTTTTAGAAATTATTTTAACTGGTTTTTGTGTAATAACTTTAATGATTTATTTTTTAAAATGACTTTTACTATAAAATATAACCAAAGTATCCTTTTTGTTTTTTACTGCAATTCTTTTTTCATTCTCTAATCAAACAAAAAAACAATTAAAACATATTTAATTTTTAATTTCATTTAATTTTCTTGTTGCTTCTTCAAGAAACAATTTTGTAATATAAAATATTTATTTCTTCAATTCAATCAGATTATTTTACTTTTTGAAATTGCTAAAAATATTAAACAATTTCCTTTGAAAATACTAATGATAATGCTTGTTCTTTGATATATTCGACATTCTTAACTGATATTTCATAATATTGCTCATTTACTTTTAATACTGTATCTTTTAAGCTTTCATATAATTTTAGTCATTTTGTTTTACTGGAAACCATTCACTGATTTGCATTTAATTTTTCTATTATATACTTTCTTTGTATTTAAAGATATATATTTTCCCATAGAATTTATCTAATTTATATTGAAAAATTTGTCCTATTTTACCTTTTTAAATTAAACTTATTGCATAACATTAAACGTTTGTTGAACACTGACCTATATATTTCATATATTTACGTTATTAGATTTATAAACTTGTATTAATTAATTTAAACAAAATTAGATTGAGTGAAGTATGCTTCAGGTTTGTTAAATTTACCTTTTGAAACATATCTTTATTAAACTAAATATTTAATAAAATTTAATTAACAAATTTGACTTGAGAAATTATTTGAAATATTTCGCACTGTGTTCGTTCTCCTGTTTTTTCTGGACCCAAATAGTGTTGGTAATTGAACATATTCTTCTTTCTGGCTCCTTCAAGTGCTCGGACAGCAGAAGATATTGTAAGCCATTAATTAAATATTAACAATATTTAAATCGAAGTAACAAATGCCTATTATCGACTTATACTTGCGTTATGAGTAGACGATAGCGACAATTTTTATAGGCCACCATCAAGGCCTCTTGGACCGAACGTCTACTCCCAAACCGTTATTACGACGCCCGGCAACTGTTAATATTTTATTTTTCATTTCTTTTCGAACTACCTCGAGTCTTAGTAGTGCCTGTCTGACTTCGCCTCTCCCTCCTCACTTCCTCAGCTAGACTTGTGTTTATCGTTTGCTCTCCGATGTATCGTATCAGGGTTCTGTTTTGTCAGGAACTGTCTTGCTTGTTCTTCCCTTATCTTACTTCTTAACTTTAATTTGTACATGTTTATAATTTTCTTTGTATTTTTGTAGTTAGATGAATTTTCTTGTTGCAATG
Source organism: Prosapia bicincta (assembly GCA_036971475.1). Lineage (NCBI taxonomy): Eukaryota > Metazoa > Arthropoda > Insecta > Hemiptera > Cercopidae > Prosapia > Prosapia bicincta. The sequence continues at coordinate 54,228,721 of JBAIZL010000010.1, read as the reverse complement.
AACTCTATATTTTTATGACACTTTCTTGATTCTACAGAAATGTTAACGATTGTTATAGGCTACTTAGTTCATAATGTAGTAATTTCAGTTCTATTTCTTTCCATTTTCTCACTCGCGGTGTCAAATTATTTATTAATTGCAATCTTCTTTGCTCTATATATTTATTATTTTACTCTGCTTCTTATCTTATTTAATATTCAAGAGTTATTTGATTAAAATTTTTTTAAATGTCAAAGTCAACCTTGCAATGGCAAAATTGCCCATTTCAATTTATATTGGGAGGATCTTTAATAAAAAGGCGTGCTGATTCTTTTCAGTTTTTATATTAAGGTACTTTGTTAAACCTAGTTTTAAATTTTTAATGGATGTCGTCTAATATACTGCTAATATATTCATTTGATATAGATCAAAATCAACATCACTCTCTATTGCAAGTATTTTCTCTTCTAACAAGTATTTTCTGTCTGTCTACATGGGTCAGTCCTAATTTACTTTTATTCTCAAACTTTCGTTAATTTAATTCACTGATTCACTCTACCTTTTTTAAATTTAATTTATTTTCATTTTTTTAACAACATGTTGGCGTGCACTTCAGTAACAGTCGCTGTATAAGATGGGGCTCGAAATCATTTATATATTACGAATTAAACAACTAGAAACGGGCAACGTGAAGGTCACTCAGTTACTGACATAGTCATGTAGTGAAAATATACAAGTTATATTTACATAATAATTATGTTCACACCTTCTGTCCTTGATGAAAACGCCGAAACTCTGAAGGGGCAGGATTATAGAGTTTAATATATATATATATATATATATATATATATATATATATATATATATATATATATATATAATGTATTTTTGAGTATCAATGAAAAAATAAGAGAAATACAAATACAAGAATACTTTATTGAATTATACAATTCATGTATATTCTCTCTCTCTCTCTCTCTCTATATATATATATATATATATATATATATATATATATATATATATATAACTGGAGTTCTAAAGAACCCTAATAGTGAAAATAGGAAGGCAAAAAATACGTTTATAGAACGTTATAGATTACACAACTTACATTAAAAAAAACCGGCAATACTGACGTGGAAATGTTTTGAACGCCTGCGGCTTAGATGATTAATTTCGAGACTCTACAGTATTTCGTTTTGTAATGTAGAACAAAATTCATCTAATGTTTAATTTATAAATTGTGCTTTAATTTGTAAATACCAATTCGCGTAGCATAGTTTCCACTTTGCTGATCAAAGAAATTAATTTAATTTGCAAATAACTGACAAGCCTTTGAAAATTCCAAAAATTGAAACATTGAAACTTAAATGAAGTTAAGTTATATTTGTTCAACGTACTCGATCCAGTGAATTTATCACAGAAAGTAATTGTACGGAATACTTATAATAGTGAATTCCAGCCTTGAGCAAATTTAATTAAATGTATTTGCTGTAACTCTCAAAGTAAGCAATGTTTTAGAGCGGTTTTGTTTAATTAAATACATTTAGATTTAGGCATTCCATGTAAAAGGTACTTCCGTATAGGGAAAAATATAGGCCGTTGTGTAAAAATTAACTGGAAGCAGTTTGTGTGGTTTTTACTAATTTTATTCCGTATTTCTTGTTTTTTTTTAGCTATATTTCCTTATATTAACATGTATGTTGTCTGCCCTAATTTAAATGCTTGTAATAGATCCGGTCCAGACGAACGTCGAAAGTAGTCGTAAAGCTCCATTCGGATCCAGTCAGTCGTGCCCTGGCACCCTCTGCCAGGCAGCGTGACCCATCGTCACTGCTATGCGGTGCTGCCTCAACCATTCGGACCTAGGCAGTCGCGACCTGGCACCCGCTGCCACGAAGCGCAATCCATCTCCACTCCTGTGCAGCGCTGCCACAACCATTCTGGTCCAGGCAGTCGTGCCCTGGCACACGCTGCCAGGCAGCGTGACCCATCGTCACTGCTATGCAGTGCTGCCACAACCATTCGGACCTAGGCAGTCGCGACCTGGCACCCGCTGCCACGAAGCGCAATCCATCTCCACTCCTGTGCAGCGCTGCCACAACCATTCTGGTCCAGGCAGTCGTGCCCTGGCACACGCTGCCAGGCAGCGTGACCCATCGTCACTGCTATGCAGTGCTGCCACAACCATTCGGACCTAGGCAGTCGCGACCTGGCACCCGCTGCCACGAAGCGCAATCCATCGCCACTCCTGTGCAGCGCTGCCACAACCATTCGGATCTAGGCAGCCTTGGTCCGGATAGCGACTGCAACGTGCAGTAGTAATCTATTTTATTCCTGACTTGTAAGTGATTGTGGTTAGGGTTTCTTTCATGTTTTTTGTTACAATTGAATATGTAACAGGGTGTACATCTCTCTCTCTCTCTCCCTCCCTCTCTCTCTCTCTCTCTCTCTCTCTCTCTCTCTCTCTCTCTCTCTCTCTCTATCTCTCTCTCCCAGTGTGTGTGTGTGTGTATGTGCGTGCGCGCGCGCGTGTGTATATGCGCGTGTTTGTGTGTGTGTTTGTAGTTGGATGTGCATATCATAACTGTACAGTTAATTATACAGTCATTACATAGTCTATACTCACATTTCACTATGTAAATTAGGTATCGGTTCAATAGTGGCCAGGTGACCTCGGCAAAGCAATGTCTGCATAGAATGGACGTGCCCCGCTTACTTGTTAAGCCTGCCTTGGATTGACAGTCCACTAAGCTTCCTGTTTCCCTCCTGTTCCACTTCCTTTGCAACAAGTCCTAATTTTATGCATTTTATTTCTCTAGACTTATAAATCTCACTGTAATTATTATGGGCTTGTTATGGTGATTGAAATCTGTAAAGGGTAAATACGATCGTTGTATAACCTGAAGCAGTAAGTGAATAAGTTTGGGGCAAGTTTTTGTTTAAACAGCTTCAATGTATTTGCTGACTATCTTGGTTTTAGAACCTGTTAAATGTTTACCGTGTAATATTAACGTCTTTCATAACTAAATATTATTTTATCTTAAAGCCTTATGTTTCTTATTACGCCGGTATTCGTTGAGAGTAGAATGAAAGGGCAGACTGAGGAAAAAAGAAAATGCTTTTGCGAACAAAGAGCAAGCCTTTTATCCCTTCGATCTAAGGGTTGTGGAGTATGTTACCTTAAATCCAACTCTCGTGTGACTAGTGTCAGTCCCAAGCTCGGGGGATTCGTTGAAAGTAGAATGAAAGTGCAGACTGAGGAAAAAAGAAAATACTTTTGCGAACAAAGAGCAAGCCTTTTATCCCTTCGATCTAAGGGTTGTGGAGTATGTTACCTTAAATCCAACTCTCGTGTGACTAGTGTCAGTCCCAAGCTCGGGGGATTCGTTGAAAGTAGAATGAAAGTGCAGACTGAGGAAAAAAGAAAATACTTTTGCGAACAAAGAGCAAGCCTTTTATCCCTTCGATCTAAGGGTTGTGGAGTATGTTACCTTAAATCCAACTCTCGTGTGACTAGTGTCAGTCCCAAGCTCGAGGGATTCGTTGAAAGTAGAATGAAAGGGCAGACCGAGGAAAAAAGAAAATACTTTTGCGAACAAAGAGCAAGCCTTTTATCCCTTCGATCTAAGGGTTGTGGAGTATGTTACCTTAAATCCAACTCTCGTGTGACTAGTGTCAGTCCCAAGCTCGAGGGATTCGTTGAAAGTAGAATGAAAGGGCAGACCGAGGAAAAAAGAAAATACTTTTGCGAACAAAGAGCAAGCCTTTTATCCCTTCGATCTAAGGGTTGTGGAGTATGTTACCTTAAATCCAACTCTCGTGTGACTAGTGTCAGTCCCAAGCTCGGGGGATTCGTTGAAAGTAGAATGAAAGTGCAGACTGAGGAAAAAAGAAAATACTTTTGCGAACAAAGAGCAAGCCTTTTATCCCTTCGATCTAAGGGTTGTGGAGTATGTTACCTTAAATCCAACTCTCGTGTGACTAGTGTCAGTCATAAGTTCGGGGGATTCGTTGAAAGTAGAATGAAAGTGCAGACTGAGGAAAAAAGAAAATACTTTTGCGAACAAAGAGCAAGCCTTTTATCCCTTCGATCTAAGAGTTGTGGAGTATGTTACCTTAAATCCAACTCTCGTGTGACTAGTGTCAGTCCCAAGCTCGGGGGATTCGTTGAAAGTAGAATGAAAGTGCAGACTGAGGAAAAAAGAAAAAATACTTTTGCGAACAAAGAGCAAGCCTTTTATCCCTTCGATCTAAGGGTTGTGGAGTATGTTACCTTAAATCCAACTCTCGTGTGACTAGTGTCAGTCCTAAGCTCGGGGGATTCGTTGAAAGTAGAATGAAAGTGCAGGCTGAGGAAAAAAGAAAATACTTTTGCGAACAAAGAGCAAGCCTTTTATGCCTTCGATCTAAGAGCTGTGGAGTATGTTACCTTAAATCCAACTCTCGTGTGACTAGTGTCAGTCCCAAGCTCGGGGGATTCGTTGAAAGTAGAATGAAAGGGCAGACTGAGGAAAAAAGAAAATACTTTTGCGAACAAAGAGCAAGCCTTTTATGCCTTCGATCTAAGAGCTGTGGAGTATGTTACCTTAAATCCAACTCTCGTGTGACTAGTGTCAGTCCCAAGCTCGGGGGATTCGTTGAAGGTGGGATGAAAGTGCAGACTGAGGAAAAAAGAAAATAGTTTAACGAACAAAGAGCAAGCCTTTTATCCCTTCGATCTAAGGATTGTGGAGTATGTTACCTTAAATCCAACTCTCGTGTGACTAGTGTCAGTCCCAAGCTCGGGGGATTCGTGTCCTCTTGGAGTCCTAACTTCTTGCCGTAATCCCTTAGGAGATCACTGATCCTCCACTAGCACAATACAGTCAGAGTTCTGGTCGATTTCAGAAGTACTAGGAACCAGTACAATCTTCCAATCGGCCCGGTTTTCTATATCATAGATTCCCCTTCTGATTAGGTCGATTCAGATACGTTCACCATAAATCTATCTACCATAAAATGGCCTTACGAACCAAGGTTTAATTGGTTCTCAGCGATAGGTTTGACCCAAACTGATTAGAAGCTAGAGAACTTTAATATCGTACCGACGTATTTGAACAGTTAAACGCCGAAATTTAAAGGTAATTTAATATGTAAAACTATATTTCCATAAAATATGTGTGTGCTCATCATTTATAAGGGTAGTGGGGTAGGGGTAGACATTGTCAAATATTATTAAAACGTTCAAGTCGAACAATTCTATATCTTTAAAAAGACCTTTTTTCTCTATCCTTACCCATTACAACATTGCAATTGATACGTATTAGAAATAAGCGAACGCTTCGGCGTGATATTTTATTCCCGGTATTAACGACCCTAGACGGGTCGTGCTTGGAAATGTTTCCATGAATACAAAACCATGGAAATCTGTTGCTAACATTATAACTGCGCCACAAGGATATTAATTCATGCGGTCTGTAATCCCGGCACGGCTGTGTAAAGACATCTGGTTTTATTGACCAAAGTTCGTAACTTTTGCTTTCATGCCGGAAGGTGTCTAATTCAATAATTCCAAGTCTATGTAGATTGAATGTGCATAAAAACAATTTTCTTGAACTTTGTCAAGTAAGTAACTTAGCCTAAAGTTTACTTTTACTGTTTTTGCTTTAAACATTCTGTTTTGAAAAGGCAGACTAATAATACTTTGCGCGTGTGTGTATGTGTGTGTGCGTGCGAGTGAGTAGGGCCTATATATGTTTGTCTGGTATCCATATGTGTTATATTAGTATTACATCTTTAGCAAACACGTTGTCCTAACTAACTCCTTAACAGACTTTTTCACTACATGAGATAACCTTTGGATGCTTATTTGCCAGAATAGATCGAACACTTTAATGAAAGACATGCAAAATTAGAGGCGTTTTTTCTATTTGCAAATATAAGTTTTTGTGTAATTTTCATTCTTAATATTAAGAGTTTTGTTTTTCACGTCCCTTGCCTGTGTTTAATGAAACTTGGTTTCTTATTTGTAAAAAAATATTTGTTCTTTAATTTAATATCATCGTTTAATTGTTTTACGTAAATGGTTTTGTGTATTGGTTTGCTTCCATTTTACTTTGTTTGTATTATAGGTTTTACATGTTATATGTTTATATTTTTAGTAGTGGCTTATAAATGTTTTTTTCATAACGATAATAGTGGTTAGCCAAGTTCATATAGTAAGAAACGTATTTGTCGCATATGCCATATACATCCCAATCAGAGATGTTTATATATATATATTATATAGATGTAGCAGATTACAGAGAAAATTATTTCACGTGATAAAATATGGAAGAATTGTATTCCTAATATTACGTTCTTAATATAAAATAAAATATTCGAACTAGATCCCGAACAATTTTCTTCCGAAATTGAAAGAAAAATATTACCAGTAACAAAAAGAAAATTGTGTATGTATACACACACACATACACACACACACACACACACACACACACACACACACACACACACACACACACACACACACACACACATATATATATATATATATAGAGAAATGTGTTATTGAATTATTGATTTACATAACTAGCCTTATGTTTATAGTTTTATATCTACAAATTTCATTAACAATCCTATTGGCAGACAAAAAATACCATTGTTGTATACATGCTAGTTTCACTCCTATATATTTTATGCGTGTTTTTTGATGAATTACTAATGTACGATATATGTAGGAAATGGTATCTTATAAATGGTTGTTATTCAGTATCAGGAAATTCGCAAATGGTTTGGCTTTATCTTTAAGCACCAGTAATAAGTCTGAATGCCGAGTCATTTAACTAATCCAGCTTCTTTGGGACTGTCTGTCTTCCAGAAGTACAAGGTGTGCAGAGATAAGTTTACCTTTGTAGAATAGAAGGTTTAAAAGTTTCTTGCTGTTTTCAAAGTATTATTTGGTTACACCCACAACACAAATATGAATATTTTTTATTAAACTATTCTTTATTATATTTAAGATTGAATATTATAACACCGATGATATAAAACGCTCATGCCATTGGTCTAAATCATATCAATTAGAATACGGTTATACACTACGTGATGAGAGCTATCTATGATAGCTAAAATAAATATTTAAAAGAATAAATATTTATAAGCAGAAAAATTATCATTAACATAGAATATATTATACAATATCAAGAGCACAGTGGTACACTACATTACATGAAAATATTGGAAAGAACCCCTATACCATATAAAGTAATCAAAATTAACAAATAAAACAAGTTACTTAAGATTTAACCCTAAATCTTACTTGGGGTTTAATCTTAAGTAACTTGTATTATTTGTTATTTTTTTATTACTTTTTGTTGTCTGTCTGTCTGTCTCTCTCTTTCTCTCTCTCTCTCCCTCTCTCTCTCCCTCTCTCTCTCCCTCTCTCTCTCTTTCTCTCTCTCTCTTTCTCTCTCTCTGTCTCTGTCTCTCTCTCTCTCTCAAAAAGTTTAATTTTGGATTTTGTAATTATTTTATAACCCATTAAGATTTACTACTACAATCTATAAGATTCTCCTAGTAGACTATTAAAATATTAGGACCAATAACTTGTGTATCTGTATAAAAATAGGGATAATTATTTTATAGTTTTTAGTTTTTTCTGATCGTAGTTTTTTTAAATTGTTTTTATTTAAGATATTACTGTACATATTTATCTTGATATTGTTTGATTCCATCTTCAACTTCAGCTTCTAGATTACACACTTGAACATATGTGACACTTACCTATAGTTCCTCACAAACTTTCGACTTAACAAATAACGTCAAAGATACAATGGACAGGTCTTACATATAAATATTCTGTCCAAGTTTTTATTTATTTTGGTAGTTAAAAGAAAGAAATAGTTAGAAAGTTAAAAGAAAGATATAGTTAAAAGAAAGAATTTTGGTAGTTATTATTTATTTCTAGAAAGTACAGTATTTTCATTAAAAATATTATAAATATTAAAGTCCATTTCATCATATATTTATAAGATACCACATTATAATCTTTCAATTTTTGAATGAAATTTATTGTATTTACAACAGGTTCTAAAACCGTTCAATTGTTTTGAAGCCATGTAGTCTCGGCAGCCGATCAGAATAAAGTTCTTAACTTCGATTACATGCTTAGATTATTCGATAATAACGTGCCATTGTTTTTTCTCCGAAATTACACATGCACCAACAAATACAATGTATTTTACCAAACATATCGTTATCTACAATAGATCTACGTCAGATCGTTTAATCACTTTACTATAACAAACCTTGATATTTTCGACCGAACTCATGCCTCGTTTTACCTGCTAAGATTTTGTCTTCCTAAATTTACTTGGAACCTGATCCAGTGGATCCTTGGAAGCTGGTGCAGTTATTCGTGTATTCTACTTTTTTACGTTTGGTAAAAGTAGTGTTAAATATTTTGCCATGTAACGGCAACATTGATTTCCGGAGGACCTTAAATAATTAAATGAATGAAGTTGACGTTTTGTACATACCTCACTGGGCGAAGTACCACCACTTGTCGGACAGTTATTCCGGTCCACCCTTTCCCGCACTTATCAATTACCTGTTGAACTTAAAGAAATCACTTATATTCAAAATGTCACTATTAATGTTGAGTACCTTCGCCACACGACAGGAGAAACAAAGAGAGAGAAATGGTCTAAACCGAGCCTCGTTTAGAACACACAAAAACTACGTCACGTCGAGAGTGACGGGAGAGATGTCGTTTAACCGACGATTCGAAAGGAACTGGGCGTACCGAACCTTGTAAGAGACAAAGGTTGGCCGATAAGGAGTCCCTCTCTGAAGCATTTACACTGTCTTTTAAATTATCTTTAATTTAAAGAAAAGTACGTAACAAGTAGAATGTTTACACCTGATAGCCAGCATCTTCTCAACCATGGTTTTAACCTTATTACCGACGATATATAAATTCGTTTCTGTTTATGTGGGTTTGAAAGAAATCGAGAGAAAGAGAGATGGGTTTATCATGCAGTTTACCACTCTGAAATCATTTACTTTATATTATTTCTATTAAAAAAATTTGAAAGTTGGGTGCTCGTTTTTTTTTATCCCGTATTCTTTTCCTGTTAGCTATTTATACATGTATGGAAGTTTCCTTGTTCCTTACATGTGAGTTAACTCTGTTACTTACATACCTCATTCTAGACAAACTAAGGCAGAAACTTCCCCTTATGATTTATCGATACTTGTGCTCAGCTTAGAACTGTCACGTCAACCAAAGTTAAAGAAACCGCTAATGTATTTCAAGAAAAACATTAAAGGATTTTCTCTAAAGTTCTAAGACAGTCTAGATGTGTGTTACAAGTAGGCGTGGGTTGCCACTAAGCAACGATTACATTTAATGTACAACACAGTACTATTTCCATTACTTGGAACATTTCTTGTTTGTTCCTTTATAGATACTCTAAGTAATTATATGTTTTTTTAGCGTATGATGACGATTAAATAAACCTATTTTAACAAAGTTTTCTTGTATGATTTATATATAGATCATATAATATATATATATATATATATATATATATATATATATATATATATATATATATATAATAAATTAAAAATATTTCATAAACAAGAATACTTTCAATGAATATATTTATTCAAAGCTTTTCGCCGATAAAATAGTATCAGCATCTTCAGGAAAATAATTATCTAATAAAATACTTTTACAAAATTAAATCATATGTACTACAAAGAATCATATGTTTATAAGTATTGCACTTTATGTTATCGGCGAAAAGCTTTGAATAAATACATTCATTAAAAGTATTCTTGTTTATGAAATATGTTTAATTTATTAACTGTATTACAAGAAAACATATCACCATATTTAATATATATATATATATATATATATATTTAAAATTTTATTTCATACAATACTGTTTAGTACATTTCACATACAAACTAATTTTTAAACTATTTAAAAAAATGTAAATAATTGATTCTTGATTCACACAGTTATTAAAACTTTAAAAAAATAAAAATATAGGACTCATGTACTACTTTTTCTTGTGAGTGAGTGATTCCTTAACCTCGCAGTAATTCATTTAGAAACTGTAATTTTAACTATAGTTGTCTAACAAATGTCTATTTGTCTAATTGTTTATAACATGTGAAAAACGTTCTGTGGAATTTCTGTGGAAATGTTTTTGTGAGCCTTGTTTATGGTTCCAGAAATATTATTGAATTTTAGTTCAAAATTGGATTAAAAATATTAACTCTTTTATTTTTTAATTCTGTTAGCGGTGAAATCTGTTGCTATGTTATATGGATTCTGTTACAAGTTTATTCTATACTACGCTTACATTTTGATTTATGTCAACTTCTACATACCGGACGAGCGTACGCCTACTTCACTGTATTTCCGTCCGTTTAAACTTTCCTTGTTCTGAAAGGTTACAATTTTTATTTAAGGGATTTATGTAATCAAACCCTTAAACAAATACGCCTCTGACGACAATTTTGTTTTATCTAAAGCTGGAGGTTTATTTTTCAATTAAATTTAAATTTGCTTGTTTCAGAGCTGAGATTAACTCACCGTTAGTATATAGACGTGGAACGTGGAGAATACAAATTGTCTGTTTCAGTTACAGTAGGATAAACAGAAAATTAAATATTGCTAAATATTTATTCCTCCCAAACCGGAAAATACATTTACAAGCGATCGCGCGCACATAACAACCCTTTGTAAATTGATCAATGAAATGTACCTTGCTTGTTTGTCACCTGTTCTAGTGAACGTACATTCAATATCGTTTAAACTGTGGGTTGTGTAAAATTCGTATAATGCTATGGCACCATTTTGTATTTACTTTGCATAATGTTTAAAAATTGGAAAACTACACATTTAACGTAAGTCGTACATCTTAAATAAACTAGTTATTATGGACAGGTTATACCTCCAAAATAAAACGGGAATCGTCAAGAACCTTTTCCCATAAACATTTCGCTTTAAAATATGTTTTATAACTTTTTTCCAATACAAATGAGTTCATTCTTAGTTAAGGTTTAGATAATATTCTAATGAGATATATCAACGATGATCGTAGCTCCGGAGTCATTATAAAAATAAAGTTAGAAGAGAAATTTTTTAGGAATATATTTATTTTTCTCTTCTTTATTTAAACAGTAACATACCGAAACAAGTGAAGTTAAATACTGCCTAAACACAAGAATAATGATCGAGAACAATGAATAATGGAGTTAACAATTTTTCTTAAAATTGTGTATTTTTTTGAATTAACATAAACCAAATTTAGTAATAAATAAATTGTAATTCCAAAAAAAAACTAGAAAAAGTTTATTTAGGCAAGATTATATTTACAAAATTACAATGTTTGAATGGATTACACGACGAATGAGGTGGCAAAGATTAAATTTCCATCTACTGTAACGAGTAAAGGAAAATATATACCTAGAGACAGGGAGTGAGATATTGTAAGGCTAAGTTATAAAGTCAGGCCTGCCACGTGGCCCGTAACACTCGAGCCTGGCTGATTAGAGCTTCTTTAGTGCAAGTAGACAAGTTGATTAAATAAAAGAATGGAAGAGAAGAAAAGAGGCGTGGCGGGGTTAATGTAATTAGTAAGATAAATTGGCAAAGGGTAAGAATAAGGCTTTTTTATAGACAAATGCAGGCAGCCGTTTGGCTGTGAATATCACCGTCCGAGCTTAACTACCAGATGCTTAAACTGATATTCTAAACACGTAAGTCGCGCTTGGTTGTAAAGGAGTACATTGGTTTAATTTAGTCGGAATGTATTACGTTGTATCGCGATCTTTTGGTTTTCAATGTCTAATGAGCACTAAGCGGTAATACTTCAGCGTTCCAGCTACAATATACAAAAACTTCCAAGCATGCAAATGAGGTTGATTAAGCTGTTTATCAATTATAATGACTGCGTACAGAAACAAGATCTCAGAGCTAACATTTTGGAGAGAGTTCGCTGTGTTTGATTATGTGCATCGTAAAATCTGTTGATTGGTTATTAACTTAAATACAGTACTTACAATTTGTTAAATTACTAAGTTGAATAAAATGATCTAAAAATTCTCTGAGCATAGTTGCCTGGTATTTATGTTATACCATTGGTCAGCATTGTAAAGTTCATATTTATTTTATGGTGAATGTTTAAATCCCACAAGGCCTATCTTTATAACACCTAAAGGTCTGTTTTCTTACTTCTGATTATATTTGAACATCTCCTGCCTTCAACAAATAAGATTGAAATTTAACTGGTCTAAGAAAAAAATTGTTTGTTTACTACATTGCAGTAACCCGTGCAATTTTTTGAAACAACTAACCAGTTATAATATTGAAACTAGTATTGTTTAATACAGCCACAGTCTAAACGTCTATTAAAGAAAAAATACACAACCACAATGTTCACCTTTGTTATCCGTAGTTCTTATTCCACCAAATTATCTTTGCTTCTGCACTGCTATTACAGTTATTGTCCAAGAAGATAATCTTGTTTGTTAAGCAATAATATTTGATGCAAAATTACCTTTGCATATGGCAATACATATACTTCGCTAGAGACTGTACTTTGGCACTTTATTTGTGACAACTTTAAAATTACATTTTTAACAAAATAATTTTACAATTTAATTTTGTCAACTATGTTAGACTCTTTGCAACTGAAGTGAGAATTATAATCTGAAGTGAAATGTATTCCTTTGATCTTTTGAAATTTTGGCTTTCAAGTTATGAAGTTGGGTGGTAATGAGAAAGTTATTATTTTATATTAATTAAAACAACCTCTCACCACAAATTCAACAAATTTTATTTTAACCTTATGTACATTTCGACTACAAAGTAATCATCTTCAGAGGTATAAGGTTAAAATAAAATTTGTTGAATTTGTGGTGAGAGGTTGTTTTAATTAATATAAACATTTACGCCACAGTTGCTTTAAGTTGTTGTTAAGTTATTATTTTATTTGTACATAATATAATTATTGAAAAGGACATTTTGTAATTACTAATAATTTCACCAAACTAACATGTTATCAATTACAAATTTTATTTTGAATATTATTGCAATTATCTATTACAAATATAAACAATATATTAAGGGAATTTTATTCTTACGTTTCATGGTATAACCATGTGTTTTAAACCTATGTAATATCATGGTATGAAGAGATAACATTTATTTTCAGCCCATTGCTCATTGTTTATATAAGTATCACTACATGTTAATCTGAATACAAGTGAAAAGGCCAACACTGGTTTTGTTTACAGTTTCTGTTGAGCCCGGCTCAAAGTCAACCAAAGTCCAGCCCAGTGGGATTACAATTTCTATATCTGTTTGCTTTATAAAGGAACACTTATTGCTTTCTATGCATAAAAGATGGCGTTTTAATTATCCGCCGTACAGAGTGGAAAATCTGCTTCCGTTAGAGTAAATTATACCCTTTGTAAGCTGTGCGCTAAAACTTTTCTATGCCAAGCCAAGGCGTTCTTCTTGCAAAACGTCTTTATGAAAGTTGCATGCATTGTAAGTTTGTCTTGACTTCAATGCAAATGTTTTTATATCACTAACAATTTGTATTTTGTTTTACTTTAACAACATTTGTCATTAGTCTGTTCGATTTAGTCGTACAGCTTTTACCTTTGCAATAACATTTCTGAATTCGAACCGCAATCTCAAAAAAATATTTTAAACGTAATAATTTCCAGGTTAATATACCTAAGAAATGTCCGCATTCTGTTATAACTTATTTGGATCTGTTAATTTATCCAAACGACTAGTAGGGTATAAATAATATAAGTTGAAAATTAAATATGGTATTTTTTATAGCATTTAAGTTGTCTTTTGGATAGACCTCTTGACTATTTGTCTAAAGGTCTTGTGTTTGAGCAAAACAAAATTTAAGGGTTATTTTCCCTTTAAAAACAGGTCGACTAAGTTTTGCAATATTAGAAAACAATTGCCTCGTTCTATCATTACATCTAATGTACATCTTATAATATTTACAATAATGTACCCTACTAGTCTAGTCATTGTCTGTAGAGTATCATAACGTGACGGTTTTAGGTATTTGTATCGCTAAATATGTAAAGTCCTTCGGTACTTACAAGATGAATATTTCTTTAGGAGCATCTGAAAGGTTTTGAGATGAAGAAACAGCTCAGTGGTCTCATAATGTTTCTGGCAAGATTTCGTTTGTCATTTTACTTTAGGTGACCAGGCCGTGTAACAGTATGTTTGACAACATACTTAAAGTGCAGAACATTTAATCGTACACTTGACCTTGAGAGATCGCAAAAGGTGAAACGGAAGGTCAATGGATCCTAAAGTCAGTATAAATATTCTCCTACAAACATAATAAGGACTGTCGAAACACTGGCTTCCATGTGTCGGTCTGTATTAGATAAATTCGCTTCAGTATGAAATAACAATCTTGAAATATGTGTAGACATATCGGATGAAGAAGCTTTTGATATTATAGAACATTTCCAATATGTAACATCTTTTCAGAAGTGGTAGTACACGAGAAATCTTGTGCGATATCTCAAGGCCAAAGGCACGGTTACATGGTCCGCACTATACGTAGGAAAAAGAAATCGTCCCATCTGCTATTAGCCAAACTACAAACATCTGGAAAACCCAGGACCAATAAATTTATTATATTTGTCTTTGATTCTCCAAAAATTAAAAGTTTTGCTAACAATTCGCATTGAACTTCAATTTACAAAACACTCAAACCTTTTAAATTGAGTTTTTCATAATAATTCGATATTACACTGCATCACAATATAGCTTCAGAGTATCCGGTTGGTATAGATTTATTTTTAAAACAATCGCCTTATTTGGTTTTAAAAAGTTATTTTTCATCGTTTAATATTTTTAAATCTATAACTTGTTCGTTAAAAACCCCTGATTTAATGTTTGCTACTTGTCACTATTTGTATTTTTTAGATGATTTATTCATGACTTTAAAAAACTCCCCGTATTGGATTCTGTCAAACGTTTCTGAAAAATTATTTCCCCTTAGCCGTAAAATTACTTCCCCCTAGCCATGAAATGTTCGGCAATGTTTTCAAGATGACAAAACGTTTGTTTACTTAGGATGTTATTCTTTGTTTTCGGTGCATGAAAGTTGTTTTACCGTTTGTTTTATTAAGCAAGTTGATTCTGTTGTGGACCCTATGTAAATAACGTGTAGGGGGTTGGGGTAGGAAATTGATTTACCCCCGGGAGATACGAACAGACAGGCTGGAATATTAGTTGTTAATATTTAATTTCAGTTAAGTTGCTACAGAGGGGTGACGGACAGTAACAATATATATTCGAATAAAACTCTGCTTGTATAAAAGACAGATAGACGTTAAATGTAAACGTTGAGATACTGGTTAAATTATTTATTTGAAATCTAAATACTTTTTTAAATAGGATATTTAAAGTGCTCGAAGTATGTAGGAAGCTACACCTGTCTCGTAACATAGACAAAGTGTTTCATAGTATCGAGGCAAAATTATATGACTTTTAAAATTATTAATACTTGGTTCACAATTTTTTATTTTTTAAAGCATAATATATTTTATATTTAGAAATGCATAACTTCCGTTCATGTAAAAGCATATAACAACATCCGATCATATAACTACAAAACAAAACACAAACATGTACTTTATAGATCGTATTGGTTGATTCTCTTGGGATGTTTACCCTCTGTTTAGACTTTCAGTAGGAAACTACGCACTCCTATCCCTATATTGAACTGGTATGAACCACAAAATTGGTAAATATTACAAATAAAAAACGAAATAACTAAATTTACATCACGTACTAAACTTAATACAGAAGAAAACAGGGTGCCGTTAAAATATATCTGTATTTTAATACAACTAAAAACATGTCCGTTCAAGATAGATTTGGTTATTTAAAACAAATTAATAAAATTTACGATCGCAGTTTAACCGGTTGATGTGTGAAATGACTTCCGATTTGTGCAGCCAATGCAACACATGTACATCTTGTTACGTGATGAGTTAAATTTACAAGTCACAAGATGGTGATTACCCATTTTACCATAAGTTAGTTGGTATTATTTTGTGTGAAGTGAAATCTACCTTGACCGGATAATTGTCAGCTGTGTTAACTAGATAATGTAGGTGCAAGGTGGCTGTATTCTACCCACCTTGGTGTAGATCTATCTAGTTCAATGACTGCCTGTAGTAGATTTATGCTTGCGCAGGCTTTGTGTTGTACACCTAACTGCTAAGCCTTTGTCGAGTTAGTGTGTAGTGGTCTTTAGACTAAAGACAGTTCTCACTCCATTTACTTTGGGAGTATGTCAGTTTAAAGTAAAAAAAAGTTACTGTAATAATTCCTAATATTATAATTATTCTTAACTTTTAAAAGTTTATTTAAAAAAATTATGTTTTAAAAACCTTCTGTGTTTAGCGAAACACATAACTTTTTAATATATATATATATATATTAAATATGGTGATATGTTTTCTTGTAATATAGTTGATAAATTTAAAATATTTCAAAAACAAGAATATGTTATATATATATATATATATATATATATATATATATATATATATATATATATATATATTGAATATGGTGATATGTTTTCTTGTAATATAGTTAATAAATTAAAAATATTTCAAAAACAAGAATACTTTTATTGAATATATTTATGCAAAGCTTTTCGCCGATAAAATAGTACCAGCATCTTCAGGAAAATAATTATCTAATAAAAAAAATCTTAATTTTTTTTTTATTAGATAATTATTTTCCTGAAGATCCTGGTACTATTTTATCTGCGAAAAGCTTTGAATAAATATATTCATTAAAAGTATTCTTGTTTTTGAAATAATTTTAATTTATTAATTACATGCATATATATATATATATATATATATATATATATATATATATATATATATATATATATATAAATTGTAGAGTGACATAGTATTCTGTCTCTAAGCATATGGAGTACAGTATTGTGCATGATTTTTTTTCTCTTTTTTTCAATTTTGATAGGTTTGCGTTCCTGAAGACGTTTTAGATGCGTATGTATAACTATACTAAAGTTTAATTAATGTCTGGTGTCCATATTAGCCAAGTAAGAAAGTAATAGTGAGATCAGAGGTGTAGTTACATGACGGCTGGAAACATTGTTCGATTTTAATGTTAATTGTTGGTACTCCGGCATTGACGATGGTGATATGGATGTTGATAATGATAATCTTATTTAGAGTATCATAATTACCTGCCATTTCCAGCATCGTCACACTCCCCGTTAACGCGTTTCGGAGGTCCTTCATGTGTCAGAACCTTTTACGAGCTGTCTATCAGTTCACGTATATTTGCAAAACAAAATAAAGTTACCTTTAAAGATAACTAAATTTAAAAATACTTAACTAAGTGAAATCGTAATTGCTTACTTGCTGACGTGTTTCAAAACAATATTTTTTTTACGAAGCTAACCCTCTAGCTCTTTTAACCCTCTTAGAGGGTTAGCTTCGTGAAAGGAACGATTGTTTTGAATCGCCTCAGCAAGTAAGCAATTACGTATTCACTTAGTTAAGTTTTTTTAAAAATTAGTTTAATCAGTGAATTCAAGATGATTACATCAAGCAACTTTAAAGATAGATTATTACTAAGTTTACGAAGTATAACACAAATTTTCTACTTCAGGATATAGCAATAAAGAACGTTAACATGTAGTTGCAAAATAACAAATAAACGTTGTTTAAGAAATAAACATTCCCTGCGTAATAAATATAACTGTATGGCTCTTGCGAGCGTGAATTAAGAGAATTTTCAAATAACGTTAATTTTTTACGTTTAAAGATCACGTAGGATCTATTAAAGAGACAATATGGTAATTAAATTTATCATGTTAGCAGATAAAAATCTTGAGGATCTCTAGCTCAGATATTTAAAGTACCTATTATTAAATTGCGTTATAAATTGTATTTACTGTGTTTTAAGAAATTTCAGCAGATTATGAATTTTTAAAGTGTAATGTTTATGAGATACGAAATGGAAATGAAGTCTTTCCGAAAGTAGGGTGTTTCTATGTTCTCAATAAATTTATAGTATTTACAATATAACCTCATTTGCAGACAGATCAAGACATTGTTTTGGAATACTTCCCAAACTCATTCGAAACAATAAAATTGTAAGAATAATGGAATTTGTTGGATTCTCACAAGTAAATGGAAATTTTATTTTCGAAATTATAACAGTTCTTTAATTACTGTAAAGATATTAGAAGAGAGTAAAAAAATCCGATTTTAAAACCAAATTCGACTGATTTCTCGTCTTCCCAAATATTGGAAGTTGCTTCTGTCAAGGTTCGATGAAAGATACAGACCATGGTGAAAGCATGTTTGTTGGACTCCAAACATAGAGTTATGTCTGCGTGGAAAAGGTAAACCTCTAAACTAGCATCTTGCTTCACATATGTAAACGCAAACTCAACGCCCGACAGAACACCATGAAATGGTAGTTAATCTAGCAATAGGAAAATCTGTGTCCATTTTACAAACGAGAATCGTTTTGACATTTTTATCAGATGTTAAGAGCAAATTTTAGCCAGAAAGGAAAACAAAGGGATTTTCAGGCATACTATAAAGCCGTCATTATTATTCCCTCCTGTACACACGTCTTACGTGACAGGTGGGAGATGCGGAGCGAGCGAATCTACATTTATAATGAGACATTATGCTGAAGGCAGATGTATAGCTTTTCGAAATTATTTTACGTTGTAGGCTAATTTTATACTTAACAGGTTCTTGTAATTTAATTTTCGGTTTTTTCGCTTAACCAATCCGGTAAAAAAATGAATTTTAAAGTTTTGATAGATAAATATTACTGGCTAACATTAAATTGCTGTTTTTAATATACAAATTCTTTTTAGTTGCAATAAAATACAAATTATCTTAGGAAGAAATAAATCTTTATCCATGATAAATACGAAAAGTTAGGCACCTTAAAATACGAATGCCGTATTTTAAATTTAGCTACGGGTGTGAAGGTGTATTAGCCTCCCAATGTACAAAACATAACCTTGAAACTTGTTACAAGTTTTACTTATATAGTACAGTACTTGAAACGGGAATTACACAGAAACGTTCGGTCAGTGGGTTGTTTTTTTTTTTTATGGCCAATGATTTATATTCCCTAGCAAGATCCGTAGCTGGTGTTAGCGAATAGATGCTTTCGATTTAGCTGCTTTTATGTTGTTATATATTACTAAGCTATTGCTTTTTTACGTATATTAATTCTATTTATATTACTTAGTGTTATCAACTGGATTCAGTTGACAAGGGTAGGATTGCAAGCTTAATGTTATCTTAGATTTTCCACTGATCGTTTCTCTTGCAGCATCAAATCGTCATGGTTGAAGAGCTGGAAAATATTGATGTTTATAAGTAGTTTAAAGCAGTTCCGTCGGCAGCGAAATTTCTTGCTTTTATCGTCAAAGTTTAATGTAAATTCTTTTGCGATTTTGCCAGAAAAAGTTAACCATATGACAAAGAACTATATTCTAAAACTTCATATGGCATTTTTACTACTGTAGAAAAACCAGCTGGTGAATCCTCTATGTCCAAAATGATTTAAGAACTTATTTACAAAAAATATTTACACTGTTAGGTTGAAATAAGCAATCACCCGGAATACTGTACATCCTGTTTTCTTTCGGATCTTATTCTTCCTCTTTTTTCTAGAGCTGCTTCAACTAATGTAATCTCGTTAATAAAATATTTTAATTAAGTATGTGTTTGAGTACATTTTTCTGCCATTCCTAACTTTTCAATATTCTCTTTTGTTGACGCGTTTCGGATTAACTTCATTTTCAAAACTTCAATAGTACTAAAGTTTTGAAAATGGAGTAAATCCGAAAAGCGTTAACAAAAGAGAATATTGGAAAGTTAGAAATGGCAGAAAAATGTACTCAAACATATAGAAATATTCCTGACAGAAATGAAGAGGAGTTATTAATTATTTTAATTAGGTTTTTATTAAAATGATTTTATTCTATTATTACTTTGCTTATTTTCCGGCATTATTAATAATATTAGACCTACGCCTTCAATACATGTAAAAGTTGTTCAAAGTATTTTCAGAGAGTGCCATTGTAATTAAGCTTTAAGGCAAGCATGGATGTTCGTGCTGTAAATCGGTTTATGCTGGAGTGTTACAGCTGTGTTCAGTCTTCAACGCTGACGGCCTGTAAAATAATCCGTTGAGCCGTGTAACTTAAAGTAATTTAAAGAATGTAGCGAGTGTATAGAAGTATAATGTAAAAACCAAAATCCGTTCGGAGTAGATTACTTTACATTTTTACGTGCCTCTCTATCCCTAACATTAAGTGTTATTAATTCTTTTATTTTTTATATATAAACTTATATTATATCATGTAACGACTTGCGATTCAGCATTCGTGTCGTTAACAGATAAATGTAAAATATTGTATAACCTAATCAGTATATTTTGTGAGGAACTATTAGTTCTGGACCCGATACAATCCATTTTTTGTTATATTTTTATTGGTTGATTATTATTTTTATAGGTTAGAGTTTATAGAACTGCACATTACACCAATCTGTATATTTTATGCTGTAGGCTAAATTGTTTTCCTACACTTTATATTTACATCAAACATCAACTGGTTGTAGGTGTTTGATTTGCAATAGGTAAAATTCATTTTCAAATTTGTAAACTAAATCCAGGTAAATTGTAGTTACATATTAATGAAAAACATTGAAGAACTCTTTAAAAACGCATGAAAACTTTATTAAATTACGTAGTCCTGTGTTACAAACTTTTCCCTCTGACTGTACCTCTATCTGGCGTTAACAAATTAGTCTGCAATAAAACTGCGCCCCTGAGCGTCAGTAATTGCAATTAGGTCCGTATTATCTATTTATTTATGTACACATTTTACAAATTAGTTTTACATTTTCATCATATTCCAATAATTTCTCCGTGATTGGTTAATTTAAGTAGCACATAGTTACACGTAAAGGCCTAATTACTTTATGGCCATAGAGTTAACTGAGCTGGTTAAACGCAATTTGTTTGAATTGCCGCGATCATGAGCATTAGTATTGTTGTCGTTTCGTCTGTATCGATTCTGATGCTGTGCGTTTGTACTGGGTGTAGAATAGTGACATTAATACTACGAGTAGGCTGACTAAGAACCTCGTTGTTGCGACTGTGTTTTCAAAATAGTCTACATTGTTTACCATTTAATAAATACGTATAAAATCTTCCTTTTGTTGTTTTCGCTTTACTGCACAGGTGTTCCGAGGTGTTCCATAGGTGTTCGTTTTGTGCCCAACATGTCTTTCCACTATTCCCAGGTCTTTGTACTCGCCCATTTATTAAAATCTAATATTTAAAATGCGTTTATAGTTATACTTATATTTCCTTTTAATTGTTATCTGCGTATATTTTTTATTTTTATATAAATTTATTATATTTTATGTTCTTGTTATTGTGCTATTAAAATTTATTTATTTAATGTTATTTTGTTATTTATATTTTTTTTTGTTATTGCAGATGTATTAATGTTTTTTTGTTATTTATTGTTAAGTTTGTTTTTGTTTTGTAATTTTTGTTTTATTTAAATTTATTTTGTTCTTTGTTTTACTTAAAATATTGCGTTTTGCGTTAGATTTTGAACAGCGATGATAACCACGATTGGTTTTTCGCCAAGAAAAGAAAAAAAATTGTATTCGCCCGTTCTGTATAGCAAGTCGAGGGTCTTTCACTATAGATTCGTATAAGAAGAGTTTCGGTTTTTGGAGTTTTAAGGCGATCTGCCAGTAAAGCGATTATTGCCTTCGTAGGATTTTGAATATATATAGGAATATGGTGGGTGAATTTCAGTAAATACTCTACTCCTCCTTGGTGGAGTATACAGGAGGAATCGTGACTTCATGTCCACATTATGGCGTATATTAGATCTACTCTCTATCGGCCTACAGGGGTGACTACCCCACCTAATGATTTCTCGGAACAGGAATATTGAAAAATAATGGAAATGCCTGGTGAGAGGTTTTTACTTAAAGGAGTTCCTTTTTCAATCTTGGTGAAATTATTTTCCTGTGGAGCATTCACTAACCACTGTATTCATAACTAGTTAAATAAGTGAGTAAATTTGTTTTTAATAGTTTAATTGTGAAACTAAGTTTGTGGATTCCGTTAGTTGTTCAAGCGGGCAAGTAAACATGAAATGGACGTTCAATATGTATTGCCCCACAACCTTAGAATAAGCTTTAGAGTAAGTGGTTATATAGTACTGGATTATTCGTATGATAAAAACGTCTTCTAACTATTTTACTTGTTCTATACTGTGGTATATTCCTTTAGAAACTTTTAAGTTTGTTTGAAATTTGTGCATTAAATATCGTGATGATATTTTCTAGTGTATATAGATATTAAAATATATTACTTTATTGTTTCAATTTTTCATTGTCTCTCAAAGATAGTATTTACTTTATTACTTTTATGTTTATTATCATTCAAACACGTATGTTATCAAATCTGATTGGTAAGGATAACGGAGAAATAAGAAGAACCGTGTAGTGTGTGATGCCTCTTTCTACATTGGCTGACAGCAAGTGCGCTTTATATAGGCGAGCATCCCATCGGAATGTCATAGCTCCCTCTATTCTTAATACTACGAAGTCACTTTGTCGTACTTGCTTTTACCCTTCTTTGAGGGGTAAGGGTAACGGAAACATAAGTAGAACCGTGTAGTGTGTGATGCCTCTTTCCACATTGGCTGACAGCAAGTGCCCTTTATGTAGGCGAGCATCCCATCGGAATGTCATAGCTCCCTCTATTCTTAATACTACGAAGTCACTTTGTCGTACTTGCTTTTACCCTTCTTTGAGGGGTAAGGGTAACGGAAACATAAGTAGAACCGTGCAGTTTGTGATGCTTCTTTCCACATTGGCTGACAGCAAGTGCCCTTTATGTAGGCGAGCATCCCATCGGAATGTCATAGCTCCCTCTATTCTTAATACTACGAAGTCACTTTGTCGTACTTGCTTTTACCCTTCTTTGAGGGGTAAGGGTAACGGAAACATAAGTAGAACCGTGCAGTTTGTGATGCCTCTTTCCACATTGGCTGACAGCAAGTGCCCTTTATGTAGGCGAGCATCCCATCGGAATGTCATAGCTCCCTCTATTCTTAATACTACGAAGTCACTTTGTCGTACTTGCTTTTACCCTTCTTTGAGGGGTAAGGGTAACGGAAACATAAGTAGAACCGTGCAGTTTGTGATGCTTCTTTCCACATTGGCTGACAGCAAGTGCCCTTTATGTAGGCGAGCATCCCATCGGAATGTCATAGCTCCCTCTATTCTTAATACTACGAAGTGACTTTGTCGTACTTGCTTTTACCCTTCTTTGAGGGGTAAGGGTAACGGAAACATAAGTAGAACCGTGCAGTTTGTGATGCTTCTTTCCACATTGGCTGACAGCAAGTGCCCTTTATGTAGGCGAGCATCCCATCGGAATGTCATAGCTCCCTCTATTCTTAATACTACGAAGTCACTTTGTCGTACTTGCTTTTACCCTTCTTTGAGGGGTAAGGGTAACGGAAACATAAGTAGAACCGTGCAGTTTGTGATGCCTCTTTCCACATTGGCTGACAGCAAGTGCCCTTTATGTAGGCGAGCATCCCATCGGAATGTCATAGCTCCCTCTATTCTTAATACTACGAAGTCACTTTGTCGTACTTGCTTTTACCCTTCTTTGAGGGGTAAGGGTAACGGAAACATAAGTAGAACCGTGCAGTTTGTGATGCTTCTTTCCACATTGGCTGACAGCAAGTGCCCTTTATGTAGGCGAGCATCCCATCGGAATGTCATAGCTCCCTCTATTCTTAATACTACGAAGTCACTTTGTCGTACTTGCTTTTACCCTTCTTTGAGGGGTAAGGGTAACGGAAACATAAGTAGAACCGTGCAGTTTGTGATGCTTCTTTCCACATTGGCTGACAGCAAGTGCCCTTTATGTAGGCGAGCATCCCATCGGAATGTCATAGCTCCCTCTATTCTTAATACTACGAAGTCACTTTGTCGTACTTGCTTTTACCCTTCTTTGAGGGGTAAGGGTAACGGAAACATAAGTAGAACCGTGCAGTTTGTGATGCTTCTTTCCACATTGGCTGACAGCAAGTGCCCTTTATGTAGGCGAGCATCCCATCGGAATGTCATAGCTCCCTCTATTCTTAATACTACGAAGTCACTTTGTCGTACTTGCTTTTACCCTTCTTTGAGGGGTAAGGGTAACGGAAACATAAGTAGAACCGTGTAGTGTGTGATGCCTCTTTCCACATTGGCTGACAGCAAGTGCCCTTTATGTAGGCGAGCATCCCATCGGAATGTCATAGCTCCCTCTATTCTTAATACTACGAAGTCACTTTGTCGTACTTGCTTTTACCCTTCTTTGAGGGGTAAGGGTAACGGAAACATAAGTAGAACCGTGCAGTTTGTGATGCTTCTTTCCACATTGGCTGACAGCAAGTGCCCTTTATGTAGGCGAGCATCCCATCGGAATGTCATAGCTCCCTCTATTCTTAATACTACGAAGTCACTTTGTCGTACTTGCTTTTACCCTTCTTTGAGGGGTAAGGGTAACGGAAACATAAGTAGAACCGTGCAGTTTGTGATGCCTCTTTCCACATTGGCTGACAGCAAGTGCCCTTTATGTAGGCGAGCATCCCATCGGAATGTCATAGCTCCCTCTATTCTTAATACTACGAAGTCACTTTGTCGTACTTGCTTTTACCCTTCTTTGAGGGGTAAGGGTAACGGAAACATAAGTAGAACCGTGTAGTGTGTGATGCCTCTTTCCACATTGGCTGACAGCAAGTGCCCTTTATGTAGGCGAGCATCCCATCGGAATGTCATAGCTCCCTCTATTCTTAATACTACGAAGTCACTTTGTCGTACTTGCTTTTACCCTTCTTTGAGGGGTAAGGGTAACGGAAACATAAGTAGAACCGTGCAGTTTGTGATGCTTCTTTCCACATTGGCTGACAGCAAGTGCCCTTTATGTAGGCGAGCATCCCATCGGAATGTCATAGCTCCCTCTATTCTTAATACTACGAAGTCACTTTGTCGTACTTGCTTTTACCCTTCTTTGAGAGGTAAGGGTAACGGAAACATAAGTAGAACCGTGCAGTTTGTGATGCCTCTTTCCACATTGGCTGACAGCAAGTGCCCTTTATGTAGGCGAGCATCCCATCGGAATGTCATAGCTCCCTCTATTCTTAATACTACGAAGTCACTTTGTCGTACTTGCTTTTACCCTTCTTTGAGGGGTAAGGGTAACGGAAACATAAGTAGAACCGTGTAGTGTGTGATGCCTCTTTCCACATTGGCTGACAGCAAGTGCCCTTTATGTAGGCGAGCATCCCATCGGAATGTCATAGCTCCCTCTATTCTTAATACTACGAAGTCACTTTGTCGTACTTGCTTTTACCCTTCTTTGAGGGGTAAGGGTAACGGAAACATAAGTAGAACCGTGTAGTGTGTGATGCCTCTTTCCACATTGGCTGACAGCAAGTGCCCTTTATGTAGGCGAGCATCCCATCGGAATGTCATAGCTCCCTCTATTCTTAATACTACGAAGTCACTTTGTCGTACTTGCTTTTACCCTTCTTTGAGGGGTAAGGGTAACGGAAACATAAGTAGAACCGTGCAGTTTGTGATGCTTCTTTCCACATTGGCTGACAGCAAGTGCCCTTTATGTAGGCGAGCATCCCATCGGAATGTCATAGCTCCCTCTATTCTTAATACTACGAAGTCACTTTGTCGTACTTGCTTTTACCCTTCTTTGAGGGGTAAGGGTAACGGAAACATAAGTAGAACCGTGCAGTTTGTGATGCCTCTTTCCACATTGGCTGACAGCAAGTGCCCTTTATGTAGGCGAGCATCCCATCGGAATGTCATAGCTCCCTCTATTCTTAATACTACGAAGTCACTTTGTCGTACTTGCTTTTACCCTTCTTTGAGGGGTAAGGGTAACGGAAACATAAGTAGAACCGTGCAGTTTGTGATGCTTCTTTCCACATTGGCTGACAGCAAGTGCGCTTTATGTAGGCGAGCATCCCATCGGAATGTCATAGCTCCCTCTATCCCTAATACTACGAAGTCACTTTGTCGTACTTGCTTTTACCCTTCTTTGAGGGGTAAGGGTAACGGAAACATAAGTAGAACCGTGCAGTGTGTGATGCTTCTTTCCACATTGGCTGACAGCAAGTGCGCTTTATGTAGGCGAGCATCCCATCGGAATGTCATAGCTCCCTCTATCCCTAATACTACGAAGTCATTTTGTCGTACTTGCTTTTACCCTTCTTTGAGGGGTAAGGGTAACGGAAAAATAAGTAGAACCGTGCAGTGTGTGATGCCTCTTTCCACATTGGCTGACAGCAAGTGCGCTTTATGTAGGCAAGCTTGCCCTCGGAATGCCATTGTTATTTCCTAATACTAGGGAGTCAATTTGTCGTACCTTATGTTAGCCTTCTTTATCCTTTTTCATAGAACGATATGTAACGAGTAGACATATCTTTATGGCCCCAGAAGTAGTGTCCTGACAGACGTACTTTATGTCTATCTGTATTTCCTCTTTATTATCCTCCTTGAATCCATCCTACTGACTGGTTGCTTTGAAATTATGAAGAAAGAGAAGTAAGTATGTGTGTGGGTATGTAACCTCTCTGCAACGATGTATGGTTACATCTGCCTAAAATTGTGTAAGACGTAGTACAAACAAGTTGAGTAATGTTGTAGAATAGAAGCCAATGGCCGGCAAGTGAATAGATTTCGTTCGGAACTGACGAAGAATAAATCACCGGTTTTCAAAATGGCGCTCTCAATTTAGCAACAGTTTCATGAATTATTTAAAAATGTAAAGTCAAGTCCCAAGCGTAGAAAAAATGACAACTCTTTCAATTACGTCCGATGAGCGGCAAAGGGCTGAAGCACGTTCTAAGTGAACATTTATTAAAATGTATTCAGGAACACGACCAGATGTTCGGTGTGTTTTATATTGTAGCTGATAAACTTAATTGGAATGATTTTTTTACAGAAAATAATAAGTCTTTCAATTATGCCTTACGTCAAAAATGGAAAGAAAGTAGTAATCTAACTAAATAACTTATAGACAGGTAGAGTTTAAAATTTATTTGTTTATGCGTTATAAAAGTAAGTGTGCTGATTTTAAAAAATATTAACAAAGGAGTAGAGATACAGAAAGCTAAAAGAAAGGTTCGTTATAGGTGCATGTCAGAATACTATATATATATATATATATATATATATATATATATATATATATATATATATATATATGCTATATATATATATATATATATATATATATATATATATATATATATATATATATATTAACATATTTAATATATTTAATATATATATATATATATATATATATATATATATATATATATTTATATATATATATATATATATATATATATATATATATATTTATATATATATATCGCAGTATGTTTTCTTGTGTATTAATAAAGAACAAAAGTATAAATACAAATACAAGAATTATAATTGAATTTACAATTCAAAGCTTTTCGTTGGCTAACAGTACCAACATCATCAGGAATATTAAACAATTGTTCAATTAACATATGTGCAAACTAGATCAAACAAACGGCGTTGCCAAATATATTACATTGAATTTACAATTAATTTTAATTGTTTAATATTCCTGATGATGTTGGTACTGTTTGACAACGAAAAACTTTGAATTGTAAATTCAATAATAATTATTGTATTTATATTTTGACTTATTTCTTTATTAATACACAAGAATACACACACACACACACACACACACACACACACACACACATATATATATATATATATATATATATATATATATATATATATGTATATATATATATGTATGTATGTAGATTAGAATATTAACAATTGGTACTTACGGGATTATGTAAATAAAACCAACACTTTGCTATAGTTCTCCTGCATGAAACCATCTATGTGCATGTATTCAGTAATCGGAGTGTATAGTAAGCATTCAAAGTGCTTTGATTAATTATGTAGCGTACGCATCATATTTTCAATGTTTAACTTTACTTAACTACGGTTTTGTTAAATCAAAGTCTATTTATAATTCCCATTTTCAATTAGCTTCCAGTATGATTTCATAAATCACTATCAACTAGCTGTTACATCGTAATCATTTCCACTAAAACAAAAACCTTTTTAGGCGTATTGAGGCTTAAGATAGAATAAGCATTTGAATAACTTTAAATGTTACAAAATACCGAGAGTTGAAATATTAAATTGTTACTATTTGTTGTATAAGAAATATTTTTTTTTCCATAATTTAAAACTACTTTTTAAAAACGTCATAATACGAAGTGAATAACCGTCTGGACCAGAATTGGCCATTCATGACCGGATTGAATGAATGTCGTAATAGATTTGAGTGGCCCGTGATTGATTGTTTAGTAAAAGTTATTTTACTTTCAACAAGAATAAGTGATGAAATTGTTATCACCTTTTCAAATCAAAGGGAGGAGATATTTTACAAGAATTTGAAAATTATTTTATGAGACTACATTACAGATTGGAAAAATTTGGGGGATGTAACAATAAATGGATCACCTTTTTTTAGAAATTTGACAGAATGTAAAATTGATCTTTTCCTACAGTAGAAACCCTATCTTATTATTTCAAGAGAAAGGTTTCTAGAATTTAATGACAATATTCTTGCAATATTAACACATTTCGACATTTTTTTTTTAATTGTATCTATTACCCTAATTATATTGTCCGTACATGTAAGTGGCGTTACTGTTGGCATACTATTAGAAATAATTATTTACTATGTGATGATTTTTTCCCATTTACATGTGAAATATCGAGAAAAACAAGGATATCTTTGCAATTTTTAAAAGCAATAAAATGTGCTTTTGAATAATAAAAAATACGGAAGTAGAAAAAACGGAAATTAAAAAAAAAAATAACTAAGAAATATTTAATACTTTTTATCTAAACCTATATACGCAAACAAACTTTTTCTAGAATCTAAATGAATGGTAAAATCGAGACTAAACCATTTACATACTAAGAACAGCTACAAGTACTTCATAGAGCCAGATATTCAGGAAATAATAAGCAATGCCTCGATCTTCTTTATTATATTAGTTCCTAATTAATTAAACTACTCACCTACGTTATATAAACAACCATAGTAAAATTTTGTTAACTGAGACTATTTTTCATTTTTTTTTTTTTTACTGTACAGAATATTTTTCCCGATCCGCGGAAAATGTTTTTTTCCCAGCATCCGGCGGAGGGGCAGCAACTGCTCCCCACTTTTAGTCTAGATAGGTAGAAAAAATACCTGAACTAATATTATGAGGCTCATACTTTTTAAAACATCTCTAAAAGATAATATTTTGAACAATGTTTACTTTTACGTTTTATGTCGAATCACATTTTTGTAGATTCCGTTCAAATAACTAAAGTTTTGGGAATGCTAATGTACGTAGACCTATTAGATCTGTACGCAATGGAGAAACGTGCGCGCGCGCGCGCACGCGCGCGCACACACACACACATACATACACACACACACACACACACACATACGCGCGCGTACACACACACACTCACACACACACACATGCACGCACGCGCACACATACATACACACACACACACACACACACACACACACACACACACACACACACACACATGCACGCACGCGCACACATACGCGCGCGTACACACACACACACACACATGCACGCACGCGCACACATACGCGCGCGTACACACACACACACACACACACACACACATGCACGCACGCACACACATACGCGCGCGTACACACACACACACACGCGCGCACGCGCGCGCGCACACACACACACACTTACACACACAAAGACTGCATCTAATTGAAAAACTGTATTTCTCTTCACTTATTACTACGTTCTAATTTCAAAAAATAAATAAAATTTAACTTATATTCATCACTACCTTGCGAATAAATAAGATTATTATTAAGCTATGTTCATAAGTATTCACAATCTTGAGGGTTTTTGTACTCTAATTCCTACTTTTGAAAAATAATCGAAATTTGTATAAATAACTCTACAAATATCAAATTCTAGACACTTCTGTAGTTTATTGCACTCCGATGAATACAATTGACAGTAGATTAATCGCAAAGTAAAATCAACGTCCGAAGTTACGCTTATGAGAGGAAATTTATTATTCTATTATGTAGGACAACTTTCAGCGACAAAGGCCTATTGTTAAGCCGTGGTTTGAACTTCAAGTTATCGTAGAAGCAATTAACGGCGATATACGATTAGCTTTAATCTGGGCTTAGGTCAAACACAAAGTGAATATAAAGCGCCGCAAAACCCTCACAAATATTGCCGTACTAAACTCAGCTCAGAGCAGTTGCTAAAACTTTATACAGCAGATTCTGAAGCGAGTGAAATAAACAGGAAAACCTCTTGTTTATATTCTTTATACAGGATTATTTACTATATGGTTCTCATCTTTGACGCAAAATAGTTTTGTTCTGGGTTAGTAATGCCGGTTCAGACAGTTAAAAACACTTCCCAAAAATATGCTAACGAAAATGTTTTGTTTCAAGCTAAAAACCTAAACAAATTTATTAAATTTTAAAGGCTTTAGTCATTTATTTAGCCTATAATTGGATTATTAAAATAATCTCAAACCAAACAATGTGGTTTATCCCAACTGTCAGAAACATAAAACACTCTGCAAGTCTGATCTCCAGCATCAGTCTCTTAAAACACCTCTTCCTACCATCTAATTACTTCTTTTACATATATGCATTTCCCTACTGTAAATATTTCACCAATTACAGGCGCTGGTTTAGACTCCTCCCAGGCAGTATGTTTTTAGTTGATAGAGCACGAAATTTATATCGAGAACAAGATTTAATTAGAGAACTCTCTAATTTATATTAATTATTTAATTATTTAATTTATTTTATATTAATTTTTTATGTGAATTTTTATTACTTTATATGTTGCTTCTGTCTATCATACTTGTAGGTCTGAATGAGGACGACAATTTAGTACGAAACGTAGCCGTATTTATAATAAATTATTGTTTTCTGACTCAGGTATCAATCGAATTTTTATTTAATAAAAAATTTTCTGAGTGTACGCATTATCAGCATAAGTTGTAGTACGATTAATTAGATGTTTAAGATAATTGTCCATTCAATTGAAATTATTATTCCTAATAACTGAGAACAGAATATAGCTACAATTAGAAATCAATGTTTTTTTTAAAGAAAATTCACCTCACTGTAATGTTATATGGTACAATTGATTAGCAAAACATACTTTAAAAATCTACTTGTAACATGAAGCCACAATCAATTCACCATGACCGAGACGTTACCAAATCCTTTAAAATTCCTTACCAACGTGCTTCTTATGAAAATTAAATACATTATTAATTGACTTAATGATATCTATCGACACACCCAATAAACTATCTATCTCATGTTGCATTGCATTATATTCCTTAATAAAAAAAACATACTTTCTCTTTTTTTTATTTTACAGCATTCGAATTACTGTATTATAATAAGTGGAAACAAACATTTGTAAATATATTGCTATTCTGAGTGTATCCATTAATGTGTCTGTCGTTAACTCTAAAAACTGTCATTATTCTTTATTTGATCTTTCGAAAACACAGTACAATCCAACCGCAATAGAAGTAGCCTATGTATTGGAATTATCTAAACATTGCAAAGGCGCGCTAACATTGAACGCATATTAACTGATCACCGAAGGCGATGCAATATTAGGCAAATACTGTCTTTTGATTGATTGAGTAGCTCCTATGTACATGAAATATCTGTAAATTATTTCTTCCACCTACCTTGACATTACTTACAATAACAACAACACGTGTTCCATGTTTTATGTTTAATTTTATATCGTGTGCTGTGTATTATAAACTTATTATTACCTTGAACTATTTTGTGTTTTCTACTTTTTTTTCTTGTCAAAATTATTATGGATTGCCTACCACCAAATTATCATTATGAAATATTGGATGGAGGAATTCTTCGAATAAATGGTTTAAGTACAAATATTATAATATTTGTGCATGAATTGACACTCCAATTTTTAACTATATTAATATAAACATTTTATTTACGTAAGTGTATGGCTTTTGAGTATTTTACCTTAGAATGCTCCAAATTCAACAAAATTTCGTAAACAGGCGCAATTTGACGTCCATAAGCAAATTTCAAAATTTGTTCAACTCATTTCCATGGTTTTTTAGTATTTGAGGCCCACGTAATTTATTTTGAGGCTTGCATCTCTTAGGCCGAAATATGTTTTTCTAAACTACTTTGAAAGTTGTTGGTGGAGTCGGAATAGCTACACGACCAATCAAAAGGTTCGCCTTCTGGGATCAGTTAATATGCACCTTGAACGACGTTGTTGTGCATGGTTCTTTAGGGGTTTTGCGATAAGGTTTCCGTGGCCTCGGTCGTTAAATAGAGCAGTAACAGATTAAAACTGATCCTTGCGCTATTCTTGTTCTGTAAGTTCGACTATTTCTACATTTTGTCTAAAGGATTACAGTTAATAAAACTTATAGAAAAAAACGTCACAATAAGATTAGGACTTGAATATTTTGTGCAAATTTCCAACATCTAGCACAAATATATATGTCTGTGGTTATTTTTGTATTTTTTCCTAATTTGTTTTCTAATTTACGTTACACCATTAGGTTTCTCGAGTCAGATTTATAATGCTTTACGTAGTTTTAGCAATACGTTTAGAAGACACTTATACTCGTCTTTCTAAAACTATCTTTATTCTTAACATTACTTGCTTACAGCGACCACTGCTGACTAAAGTATTTGACTTTCGAAATGGGTTATTTATTTTTTTTAAACATTGAAGTATTTTATAAAACATACTGATTCTATTTGTTTTTACTATTATTAATAATTATTCAAAAAAACTTTAAAGAATTATAATCTTTCTCTGTTATTTTAGGCTATAACATGTTATCTTGTTTACCGATTTTTTTGCAACAATGCTTTATATTCTAATAGCTTTCGGATGCCTAATATTTATGCATTTATATATCTTTTAAAAATTGCACTATTAAAGGTAAATATATAGTCTTAATGACGTTGGTTTGTTTTTTTTTCTAAATTATTTGTTATAATGTGTAGAACACGAATATCAACTTTTTTCTCCCGCGGAAAATACGCACAGTTACTTTTATTCACATTTTAAATGTTAGTCTGTAATGGCATGTATATCGTAAACGAGTCTTATTGGTATTGTTAAAAAAAAAATATTACTCATTTTAATGTGTAGAACACGAATATTAACTATTTTCCACGGAAAATACGGAAATTTAATTTGTTCGCACATTTTTAATGTGAGTTTGTAATAGCATGTATTACAGCGTGGTTAATCCGGCCTCGTAGTAGCTACAGCACACTGCACTAAGTCAAAGTCAGTTTATTTTAATACAAAACTTGAAATCTAAATATTTAACTTTTGGTTATAATTTCTTACAACATTACTATATACCTACATTATAATATACCTATGAAGTATCTAGTCAGGATAGATTTGGTTGTAATTTTCTGCATCGATAATAATTCTAAACATTTATCAGAATTACAACCAAATCTATCCTGACTGGATACTTCCTAGGTATACTATAATATAGGTTAATAGTAATGTTGTATAAAATTAACCAAATCTATCCTGACTAGATACTTCGTGCCCTACACAATAAAATGAGAAATTTGAAAATTAAAAAACCAACGTCATTAAGACTATATTTTTACCCTAATAAAATATTTGTTTCTTGATAAAACCTTTCTTGATAAAACCTAATGTTTAGTGCTGTCATTGATAAGATAGACGAACATCTATAGGTAAAACATCTATGCAATAGTTAAAATAAGTGATCCCATTTAATTTAAACCTTACTTGATCTTAACAACTGAACATAATGCAACATTATTATTAGTACAATATAGTGTCTCTAAAATACCGTAATGTTTGTACGTGCTGCTGCATTTATTTAGCTCTTACAATTTATTTTATTGTTTTGCGAGATGAATCAGAAATTTCTGTATTTGTCCTTTATATTCTTGACTAAATAAATAAATCTGAAGTTATTAATATTGTTTTAATTTATAGGGCTAATAATGTGTACAATTTCTTCTATAATAAATCGTACGATTTTCTATCCTAACTAAATGCATGTCTGATTAACCTAACGTATTTTACGATATCATTTTATATTAGTAAAATTACCTTCCACTTTACAGGAAAATCTGTTGTTCTTGTAAAAACTTGAGAACATATTTTATTCCTTTAAACTAATAAACATTTAATCTGTACATTGGTTCATTCAGTTATCTACACGTAATATATAGACTTAACACCACTGCATAGGAAAATGAAGCAAAACATATTACTGCCAATAACATGTATACACAGTTTAAAATACACTACATTGTTTAAATGAAAATATTAATCACTCAGATTCTATAAAAAAATTCCAAACATTAAGCACTTATATCTATTCAAACCACTGTACATGTAAAAAATATTTCTTTGTAAATAAAAAAAGGTTTTTTACAAGGATTCCCAGCTTAAAATCACCACAGGTCGTTGGCAACCGCACTTGATAGACTCTGTACTTCGATGTCCTGTTGCTGGACATAGCCACGTGTCAACTCTTTTCTTTTGCGGTATTGTCTCCAATGAGATGCCATCATAATCACAGATGCTAACACTAGCACACAGATTCCTGTTAGAAACACAAACATTCCGGGATGAGAACCTGTGTGAACTGGTTTGGCCGAGAAAGCGTCCATTTTGCCCGCTACGCGCAATGTTTCATTGGATATCACTAAGACACTTGTGTTTTTATTTAAGGTTAGATTTACAAATTGATTGTCTTTAACGTGAGTTACAGTGTTGTTTACATTTAAGTCTGTTTGTTTCTGAATTGACACTAAAGTTCTTTCAGACACCAATAAACTATACCCGATGTCGTGGCTTTTGATTCTTATGTTTTCTTCAATTTTATGAACAGTTTTGTTGTTACTTACAACTCTTGATTGTGCGGTTTTATGGATAAAATTATCATTTGTATTTTTATAGTTTGTTGTTTTATTGCTTTCGTGTGTCATTTTTGTAAAGGCGTTTACATTCTCTGTAGTAATTTCCTGTTTGTATGCCATAGATTGAAACGGTTTGTTTAATGTTGCTGGAGGAACTGTGCTTGTGAAATTTATTTCAGGAAAGTCATTTATTGAAAGGTTATACAAAGATCTCCCTTTCAGACGATTAGGGAAGGAACAGACAGGTTCTGTGGAGTTTTCCCTGGAGTCAAATCCTTTTACTTTTCTTGTGTCCTTTCTCTCGTGTTGGAGATTTTGCAAATCAAAATCCGTTTCATTTCTGTCTTCCTGGAACCATAGACTTAGCCATAATACATCAGAACAGTTCAGGTCATTTCCGTCTAGATTAAGAGTTTTCAGTCGCGGTAAAAAGTGAAAGAGGTCGGATCGTAAAATTGTTAAATTTGTATTGGATAAATCCAACTCCGTTAGCTGACGAAACATTGTCAGCGCAGCGATATCATCGAGCAACTGGTATGCTAAAACAGGACTTGATGCCAAACTTAAAGATTCTAAATTCCCTGATTCAGGTACGGGAAAAGAAAGTGGTTCAGGCGAAGGTAGTAAATCCAGAAGGTTTGTTAGAATTAGGGACTTCAATCGTCGTGGGCCAATGAAGACGTTACTGGACAATGTTTTTATAGGATTTCCCGATATGTCTAGACGTTCTAATGAAATCAGTTGACCAAAGGTTTCTTCATTTATCGTTGTTATTTTGTTTCCGCGTAGAATGAGTTCTTTTAGTTTTGGCAGGCCTGTAAAATCATTAGGAGTTAACACTTGGACCTTATTTGTATTAACATGGAATATTTGTAAACTGTCTGGAAGTACATGAGGGATTGTCTTTAATAGGTTATGGGACAAGTAAAGCTCGGTTAGAAATTCTAATCTACCAAGAGCGTCGTCTTCAATCGAAGTTATTGAATTTCTTGACAGATTTAAAACTTTCAGTAACGGATAGCTATCCAAATCACCACGTTGAATAATGGATATATTGTTGGTCGCCGCAAAAAGATTGCGCACCGATCTTGTCAGTATTACAGGGATGTTGGTAATGTTAGTTCGAGAGACATCGATTGTTTGCAGTCGTTGGCCTGTTTCGATCAACATTGAATTTTGATCCGTAATTTCTTTCCCACTCATTGTATTTCCGCACAATTTCAAAGAAATTAAATTGTCCATGTATTGAAAAGTGCCTGGCTCCATTATTAACAACAAATTGTTAGATAAATCCAATGTGTGTAAGTGACACAAGCCTGTGAATGCTTGTTCGGTTAGATTCTCGATTTTATTGTGGCTTAGATCCAGAATAAGTAATGTAGATAATCCTGAAAAACTTTTATCGTGTAATTTCGTTATTTTATTGTTTGACAGGTATAATTCTTCTAGTTCTGTTAGATTTCCTATCCCGTCCACAGAGGAAACATTGTTGTTCCGCAAGTCCAAGATTTTTAGCCTTCCTGTCAAATATACCTTCTCCTGTATCCTTAGATTGTTATTAGACATGTTTAATGCGGCGAGGTTTGGCGGAAACTCGATATTATTCGCTATTTGTATTTTGTTTAGTGTTAGATTTAAATTGTTTAAGTTCTTAGGGAACTGTAACTTGGAAAGATTTGTAATGGAATTGTTTGACAAATCTAATGCCTGCAAGTTGTGCAGGCTTGTTAAGTTCAATGTAGTAATTCGATTAGACGATAAATTTAAAGCGGGTACATTTTCCAAACCAGGGGGGTTTGTCGCGTTTAATTTAGAATTCATGTACAGATGCGCTGAAATTAAATTTGTAAATTCGCTGAAATTAAACTGTTTACTGTTTATGTAAACTTCGGATGATGTGTTGTATTTCCATGTGGGTAGGTTTTCACTCGTTTTGTCCGAATCATTATTGTCGAGCGATTTTGAAAACTCGATTGTTAAAACTAGCAACATTAACGCATACGCTTTGGCCATGTCTCTTTGTTTAGCCCGAATCTATCATTTTGGGATCACATAGTCACTGTACGCTGGGTTTATCCTAGTTCGTTTTGAAGGAGAAGTAGGCGTGATGTCTTCATGGTGGCGGTCACAGCATCACTTCATCTGCAACACAAACATATCACTATTAATTTAGAGTTAGACAAATATCTCTAATTTGAAAATAAAGAAATGCTACTTTAATAGGAATTAATTCATAGCATGTATTTATTAATTACGTTAGATTTATACACCCACACTTCTCGAATTTTTTGCAACGATTTCCAAAACGCGAGCATGTTCGTTGTATAAAATACTTAACTACAGATTAAGAATCAATAACATATGTTTTATAGTCATACTCCAATTATCCGAATTGTTTTCAGATTTTCTGGGGGAAAAACTTACTGACATTCCCAAAATAATGATTCTGTTGCTTACATGTGCTATTGACCTTTACTCCACGAAGCGAGTTTACGCGCAGACCAAATATTATTTGCATGCCGAATCACCGTCTCTGTGCAGTTTGGTATAGTTAGAAGCCCTCCCACCCGACTGTCATTATTCATTTTGATACTTCAATGCCACTCTTCCCGCTGGTCTTTTCCTTTGTTTGTGAGTGCGTTTGGTCGCTCCCCATTCGCTTGAAACTGAAATATATTTGTCTTATCGATAGTTGATAAACTAAAAGTTATAGATCAATCAGATAAAGGAAATGCAATTGGCTGAGATTTACGTTGTTAGAGAATCGCCTATTTCAGGCGTTAAAAGGAGCAAACCTAAATTTTAAACTTCGTCTCAGTGTTTGAAAATTAAGATAAGCTCTTCAAGGAAGCAAAAAACAATAAATAATTAGAAGATGCCGTTTTTAAGTGATTTTTGCAACAACATGAAACTATACAAAATATTATTTCTCCCATTTGCAACATACCTACAGTAATTCATTAACATTTACTTTTTTCGGATGGTTGGAGTTCTACTATATTTAGGCTAACACGTATTAATCTCGTTATGCCGTGTTCATAGTTTTACAAGGTCTACGTAAAACACGTATCTTTTATTAAATGATTTGCCTTTACTATTTCTATTTTGTAATGTCATTTCATATCGACTGAAAATAAAGTAATAATATTTATCTGGTTTTATCCTAATCACTCTCCCTTTTTGACAACTGTTCTTCACCTTTTATCATCTCTTCACTGACCTTATATTGTTATTCTGCGCGTAAACATTACTTTTATCTAATCTCATACGATCTTGATTTTTCTGCAGAAATATTTCACTAATGAACCAGTAATATCCTCTTTCCATCTTCAAATTTGTCTTTCATCATCTGTTCCTCCTAAGTGGGATACTTATAATTTAAATTAAATTGTTTTTTTTTAATTTTAATTTACGTTTAAATTTTTATATTCAATTTTATATTAAAGCTATTCTAAACGAATCACATTTTTAGCATTATTCTCCTTAAGTAACATTTTTTCAATTCGCTTGCATTTTTATTTTCTAAAAGGTTACGACAAAATATTATTTATAATTAATAAATCTAAAAAGCAAAAAACACGTAACATATATATATATATATATATATATATATATATATATATGTGTGTGTGTGTGTGTGTGTGTGTGTGTGTGTATGTGTGTGTGTGTATGTTACGTGTTTTACTTACACAGAATTACTAGAATTATAAATATTTCGATAAATTACAGTTATATATATATATGTGTGTGTGTGTGTGTGTGTGTGTGTGTGTGTGTGTGTGTGTGTGTGTGTGTGTGTGTGTGTGTGTGTGTGTGTGTGTGTGTGTGTGTGTGTGTGTGTGTGTGTGTGTGTGTGTGTGTGTGTGTGTGTGTGTGTGTGTGTGTGTGTGTGTGTGTGTGTGTGTGTGTGTGTGTGTGTGTGTGTGTGTGTGTGTGTGTGTGTGTGTGTGTGTGTGTGTGTTACGTGTTTTACTTATACAGAATTACTAAAGTTATAAATATTTCAATAATTTTTTTTCTTAAGGTTTATTTTGCTTATTTAAATTTCCATGCGTAATTCGAAAGATAAAACCGTGGACAGCCATCGAATGAGCCTCATGGTTTGTCTCTCGTAGGTCCATTTACTGATCTTTTTTTGTAAAAAAAAAACAACAACCCGTATTTAAAAAAGTTATCAGCGATAATTAGAACTAGTTTCGATAGCTACCTAAGAGCGCAGCGCCTTGCGGGATAACTATATGTTATCACTAGTTCAAAGATAGATCACATAAGATCTTTGTGAGCTCCTAGATAAGAAACATACGAGGCTATGTCGGTAGCCATTTAGTATTAAGCCTAGTAGCAATCAGGGTTGTAGTGATATGCAGTGATTATTTATAAAAGTATATAAAGCCCATTAATTACAGTCATCCAAAAGCGACATGATTAGCGAATGCTCATATTTAGCAATTACTATAATTGCTGTTCTATAATTACTTATATATTTCTTATTTGTATTAAAACGTTAAACTGAGAGTCCAATATACGGACCTAGATACTCGGGTTAGGGGCAGTAAATCCGAGATCTGAAGCAAAACAAAAGCCATTAGTAACCAGACAACTCTATACGATCCTCTGCACTCTGCTCGTTCCAGCGTCATATAGTATTTTATATTTAGTATATTTATACGTAATATCATCCGTACTGAGCTTTTTGCCAAGAGTTCATTTCCTTATTTTTTTTACCGGTCGAATTGGATCCAAATTTCAAGTGTAGAAAAGGTCCTACAGACCATCCACTATCGAGACGACCTGTTTAATATGTTTAACTATTTGGAATGCCAACTATAGTTGGGTATTTATTTTGAGAACCATATTTATTGTTTTCTAATTATTATTTATTTTTAAAATGAAAGAGACATTGTAGATTGTTAAATTGAATGCAATGAACTTTCTAATCAAAGAAAACGTAAATAATCATATTTTTCTGCAGTTTATGTAAAGGTTGTTTTACCTGAGATTCTGTAATATCCCTGATAGGCCTGACTCCGATGAACGAAGCAGGATATTACAGGTGATGAGTTCGAGTTACTGTTATAATGTTTAATATGATTACTGTCTAAAGAATTGTGTCACCTACAGCGACCCGTGGAGGAAATAGCGTGACCCTCCCACAATACGGGGAACATTGCCTTCTAGGTAAGATGTACAGAAACAGGGGCTGTTTACATCGATACACTCACAGAAGACAGCTTTTGATCCGTTTTAATAAAGGCGGCTACAAATTCTACACTGATTAATAAGCTTAGCAATGTCTTAAAGAGTGATTAATCAGCTGACGTTCCTTTATTGCCGCACCGCAAGGGCTGCCTAACCGTAAATATTTCATCAAGTATAGCTGATCTCTTGGACTGAGAACGCGTCATGGAGAATCCTGCCGATTATTCCAGGCTCGTGTATGTAAAGCCTGCTACAAATTCTACACTGATTAATAAGCTTAGCAATGTATTAAAGTGTGATTAATCAGCAGGCGTTCTTTTATTGCC
Organism: Prosapia bicincta; assembly: GCA_036971475.1. Taxonomy (NCBI): domain Eukaryota; kingdom Metazoa; phylum Arthropoda; class Insecta; order Hemiptera; family Cercopidae; genus Prosapia; species Prosapia bicincta. Next base: position 54,187,954 of record JBAIZL010000010.1, on the reverse strand, counting down.
GCACCGCAAGTGCTGTCTAGCCATAAATATTTCATCAAGTATAGCTGATCTCTTGGACTGAGAACGTATCATGGAGAATCCTCCAGCGTATTCCAGGCTCGTGTATGTAAGGGTGGATTGAAAATTCTCTTTGTTAATGAATTATTAGACACAGATGAACATGAGTGACGACATCCATTTAAGTGACGATAGAAAAATAAAATTTTATGATGTATATTTTCCCTATGTTTAGAAAATAGAACTACATTAATGGTAAAGAAAATGTTAACTTGTTTTCAAAAAGAGATACCAAAAATAAAAGACATAGAAACTAATTTTTATCCTAGTACTGTTTTATTTAATATTTCTTTTTTTTATTATCTTGTTTTTATTCTTCTAAATCATCGCCGTTTGATAAAAATCAAAATTTATTTTAGAAAACTTACACCACTTCCATATATAATGTGAGACATCTGTGTATTTTTTTCTGATTTGAACCCGTGTAGACTAATTTTTTCATGACTTTGCTATTTTCAAAACGGAAACGTGGCGCTATTTATAATTTATATTAACAGATCTGTTTTGCTTAGTTTCTATATCGATGTTCAAATGAGAAGCAAAGCAAAGAAGGCAGATTATTGGCGGTAATATGTAGAGCGGGAGATTTAGTAGAAGCGGGTTAGTTTTACCACTGCTCGTAGATAATCTATAGGAATTGATTTTAAATAGTAATAAACCCAGTTCATAAATAATAAAATAGTTCTTTTAAAGTAATGCATTTTATTTTAGAGTTCATCAGTAACGTTTTATTAAAAACTTATTTCAAGTATAGCCTTACGGTGAACAAAGCAGTACTTTACGTGTATTTGATATTTACTATATAATGATGCAATCTGTTTTTTTTTTTTTTATTAAATATACGTTTAAATAGAAATTAAAGTCGTTCATCACCATAACTAGGATCTACGTCTCACAAACATACATCGGTATTAATAAAGTGCAGCTCTAGAGAATGCAAGAACATTGAATGAAGTTAAGAAAATGAAACCAATAGCGGTGTGTATGAAAAAAAAAAACATTAAGAATCGAAAATGAAGTGAGGACTGAATGCAGGTTACACTTGAGTTTTAAATAAAACAAATATCACAGAATTCTAAATCTGTATCAACTCAGTTCTGAAGTTACTTCAATATTTAACAAAATTAGGTTTTAGTTATACAAAAACGTTCTCAAGAGTCAGTGTTGTAAAATAGACGCCAAACTGTCACTAATTGAATATGTTTATCGTGTAAAGGAATTTGGTTGTTACCGTAATGGCGTTCGAATGTTCAACCTTTCAAGTTGAACTTTGCAAGACTCGTACGAACTTAGTCCATACATTTTTAAAAGAACTTCCTGAGTAATCGGTGCATAGTAAAATCGCTCTAGCACATGCAATCGTCATAACTGTCCCGGTCGGTCGCTTGTTTCTAATACTTGTTTTCAATAATGTGCTTAAAAAATATGTCTGATTTGTATTGTGTTTGTTCATTTAGTATTCTGTTTTCGTTTTTTACTCTAGTATTTTTGTAAACTTTATATTACTTTAGAGTATTGAACAAACTTCTCTTCTAGGTTGTAGTCGATGAAGGTTTTTATGCTGTATTTGTATTCTGTGCTTAGTAAAAGACCTATCGGTGACGTTTTTTAATTGATTTTACTTGTTTTTATTAGCTTTATTAACACTATAACTTTAGTTTATATAACAATGACGAACGATTTTATAGGATAATAGCTATACATGTATTTAGAGGCAAAAGCTATAACAAAGAACACATTTTTATAGTGCATGAAACTCCTAAACTTTCCTACTTTTCAACATGCCTATGAACAAACGTTTTTAAGTACTAAATAAATCACTTTGAGGATAACTTGACAAAAAATCTTATGAAATGTCGGGGACGCATTTCTAATAATCAATTTAATACTCCTGCAAAGAATGTTACGAATATATTAATGTTATAACACTTCAAGTCAACTCAATAACAAGTGCTTGAATGACATGATACGAAAAACACATAATAACGAATACAAAGGAAACTCAAGAATATACAAAGCTACCATTAGATCAATACGTACATACACAACCGAGGACAGATAGGTAACCTCAAACACTATTAGAAACAGTAAAGAAATCGATACTACATAGTGAAGAATAACAGGGAACCACTAAACCATAGAGAAAAGTCGAAGTCATACGATTTACAAGGCAGAGAGAAGTAAACCTAGATTGAAACAAGAATAATAGAGCATAATTCACTTTAAAAGAATGAAGGAAGATAGAGGCACAAGAATAAGGGACTATCTCTCACCATAGTATTCTATTTAATACTTCTGCAGAAAATGTTACTAATATATAATTAAGTGTAGTAACAAACGAGTTAACATGACGACATGTTGACATATCATTACAGGTTTACTTTTTAATGGTGTTTAATACCGCTTGAAAGTTATAACACGTCATGCTAGCTCAATAGCAAGTTCTTGAATGGCAAGATACGGAAAAAACATAATTACAAATGCAAAGGAAACTCAAGAATATACAATGCTACCATTAGATCAATATGTACATACACAACCGAGGAAAGATAGGTAACTTCAAACACTATTAGAAACAGTAAAGACATCGATACTACATAATGTAGAACAACATTGGGAACACTAAACTATAGAGAAAAGTCGACGTCATACAATTTACATGTCAGGGATATGTAAGCCTAGATTGTAAGAAGAATAATAGAGCATAATTCACTTTAAAAAAATGAAGGAAAATAGAACTCCAAAAATAAGAGAATATCTCTCGCCATAGAAAATGTCGAAGCGACAGTAAAGCATGGAGTAGAAGTAGATGTTTAATAAAGATTCCGATCAACAGAGTTTCACATCGATCAAGTGAATACGCCAGCCAAGTTTAATTTACTATTAACACAAGCACACGCGCGCGCACGAGCTAATAAACTTGTAATGTGAATTAGGTGTACAGTAGCGGCCGTCCGTACCCGGGGCTGGGCGCTCCGATGTAATAACGGCCTCGCTTCTTGATACATTAAACAAAGGAATACGAGTTTGATTAATAGGCCAAATATTGTCTCGGCTCTGTTATCTCGACGGAGTCCCTTCATTTCCGCTCCGTCTGTAATGCGATGTTCGATAAAATCACACTGTTAGCAACCAGTTTCAGCAGTAACAAAGAGGAATCTATTATGTGTCTCTAAAAGGTTGTAGATTATTTGTTTGACTGTGGACTTTTTGTTTCAAAATAAATTTTAAAAGTTATAGTTACTGTTGGAAGATTTAAAGTAAAAATAATAAGTTTTTCTAAAATATGTACCTATCCGTAGAAACATTTTTAGCTAATACTTAGTTTATGTTAGCATATTATAATGTAGCATTAACGCAAACAATCGATAGCATACTAACTCAACATAGGAAGCTAATGCATTAATTTATGAACACAAACATATCTGGTTTAGCTTATATAATTAAACAAAACATTTAAACCATTCAAATAGAATAATTGTTCAGGAGCATCTAGCGTCTAATGATTTTGCACATTGTTTATACAGGTGAAAACATAACTTTTATGGATAGAATGCTTTGCTTTTGCAACGGTCCAAAACAATCACCTCCCAAATAAAACCCTTTTGGACCAATTGAAAACAGCAAAGGATGCGAAATTGTATTAAAAACTCATCCACCCACATTATTATCATCAGAAAAAATAAAATTTCTTAATACAAGTGTATGCATTTGCAGCTAGCGATTGTTCATTTATATCAATCGAAAGGCCATTTCCCAAGACACAAACACCTCATACAGTTCAACTAGCTTGCTTAAGTATCGACGATGTAGTTGTATTAACGATAGTGCCCGTTCGGACCGTAGGGCGCTAATCTTTCCGCTATATGTTTAAAATTAAATTATTTCACATTAAAATCTTGTTGGAAATATTTCAAGTTAATTCATTTTTCAGTACTTTTCTTGTCCTAAATGAACATTGTAAAGAGAGGCATATTTGTGTTCATATATATATATATATATATATATATATATATATATATATATATATATATATATATATATATATATATATATATATATATAGGCCTATATATATATATATATATATATATATATATATATATAGGCCTATATATATATATAGGCCTATATATATATATATATATATATATATATATATATATATATATATTAAAACAAGAAAACGTATTTTATATTTATATATATATATATATATATATATATATATATATATATATATGTGTGTGTGTGTGTGTGTGTGTGTGTGTGTGTGTGTGTGTGTGTGTGTGTGTGTGTTCGTGCGTGTGTGTGTGTGTGCGCGCGCGCGCGCGTGTGTGTGTGTGTGTGTGTTCGTGTGCGCGCGTGTGTGTGTGTGTGTGTGTGTGTGTGTGTGTGTGTGTGTGTGTGTGTGTGTAAGCATTTGAGTGACTTTGGCTGCCATTATCACAGTCCTGATCAATATAGATACTGTTCAGAAATAAAATAATTTTCAGACAATTTAGCATTACGATAAGCAATCTCCGATACGTATAATTAAATAATTAGGGATAATAAATTTTAATTTAGTTTTAAAAATTCAGTAGAAATAATTTTGAAAGCAAATACCCCTACAATGCGGTCATTAATGCACTAGCATTTGATTTTAATGAAATCCTGTTCAATGCTTGTGCATAGTTAGCATGTTTACTTGCAATCCAGTTAATTAATGATGGTTGATCCACTCACTGAATTTGAACAATACAATATCAGTTATAATTATATTAAAAACATGGAATTCCAGTGTATAAATTGACAATAATAATAAAATTAATAATAATAACTACTACAAAAAACATATCAACATTAACAGAATAATACTGTACTGATAAAAATAACAACACTGTGTAAAGAAGTAACAATTAACAATGAATAAAATTAAATAAATTTTAAAAAATTCCAATTCACATATCAACAAAAATGTTTTGAGATTATTTTGAGAATCTAATATCCAATTTTAAACGTTATTAGTTGAATCAATCACAATTTTTAAAATTATTTACATTAATTTATTTAATGAACTTAAAATACAGGATTTGAAGTATATTAATTTTAAGAACCATAAACAGTATAATAGCTGAGTTTTCTGCCAGTGAAATTTTTAAGATGAGAACAGTGTTTGATGTAAACAAACTAAATAATTGAGTGTTTATTTCTTTATGAAACCTTTTGATCCGGCCATTATTATTATCCCAATCCAAATTAAAGTTTACTGAGGAAGAATTTTGAAAACGAAAGTGCTTAGTATTCAACCAATACAACACAAACAGAGAAAATAACCTGACAACATTGAGGCTGACACGTGCGCCATAAACTGTATGTGATATCAACCGTAATCGGTAGAACTTACTAATCTTTGTAGAGATAGTCTGTGCTAATCGATTACCTGATTCGCCTATTGCGGCAGGGGAAGACACAAATATTAAAACTGTTAATTTCTAAAGGTCTAAATAATTTAATGTTGATATAATTTTACTGATATTGTTATGTTGTGTAAGTGATCATTCACTTTCTACCATTGAGGCAACTTGAGTGAGGTATTTTCGGACGCGCTTATTTTCTTTCCTCTCCGTTGTTAACAGAAGAACGTGTTTCTTATTGCCTTCGTTTATTGTTACAAGATACACAGATCGCCCACGCGATTTTCTCTTTCAGGGTTCAATTTGTGTTACTTTTTTTACTTAAACGACTTATTTATCTAACTTTGTCAGATAATTACGTTTTTGTAATTCTTTGAGTAGGTTTTTAGTATTACACAGTAATACTAAAATCCATTTGTAATTATCTGTGTAGCAATAATATGTTATTTTATAAGCTATTGTTGTAATATTTATAAGGGCTAATTATGTCCAACAGATTTTCAAATAAGGTTTTAGGTCACAAAACGTTATAAGTAAATACCTATAAAGAGTTTTGTTTCTAGACATGGGTGTCTAGTTTTGTAGTACTAGTATTTAACGTTTTTTTTGTAATTTAGCTATTAGAAATCTATAATTATCTTTCATTTGTTTTCCGAAATGTTTTACACTTTGAAAAATATTTCGGTGATTAAGTGACAATTATTAATGAGGATTTTGGTTGTTAAAAAATGTTTGATAAAATTAAACATCTCCGCTTAATATTGTTTAGGTTATATTAATGATATTGCTATATATATTTTATAAATTAATATAGGTTACGTATAGATTATTAATTATTATAATCATAACATAATTATATTATGTAATCAATATTAAAGGTTTATTTAATTATTTGATAAAGGTTATTAAAATACCTTAATTATTGAATATGAAAGGTTATTTTTTAAGTATATGTAATTATTATAATAACAATAAAATAAATTATAAATATATCTTTAAAAATAATATATATTATTTATGTATAATTATGTATTGATCTTTATTCTAATATATATATATATATATATATATGTATATATATATATATATATATATATATATATATATATATATATAAATGTTAATAAATATGCATTTCATGAACAAGTAAACTTATAATAATAATAATGAAATTAACTATAAGGTTTTAAGCTTTTCAACATTAATTATCCACATGGCCTACTGCACAAAATTGCCTTTTACAAATAAACGAAGACTAGCCAGATAACACTGCAAGAATAGGAGGCTAGAGTTTTATCTTTTAAAACTATTTTATCTAAGTAAAACTAGGCCAAGTATAGAATGGCTTGGTAGACGTTACGACCGTCATGGAACAGGCATTCTGTTAATATTTTCCAATTCTAACTTATAAACTCTCAAGTAAAGTAAATCATTCATTGATTACTATTGGGTTATCAGTGAGAAGGAATTTAAATTTATTTCGGGGACAAAAAGTCTTAATTTTGTAATTTTTTTAGAGTTATTGTGTTCTAACTAGTTTCTTTGTTCATACGAAACCTACAAAAGCATAAGTATTTTTTCGATGAAATATTTCCGAAGGGGTTGCTTTTTGATTTGGCCCTTCAAAATATTTTATCATAGATCATCAGACATAATCACAGAGGTGGCATTCCCTTTGAAAGAACCAAAACAAAGTGGTAGTAATACATTTCATCTTTTCAATTTGTCCTTCTGTAGTTCTACAGTCCATTAATGGACATGTAATCTTTCAATAACATTATACGACTGTATGACTATACAGCCGTCTTCTCGATAATGGTGTATCGCTATCCGATTCTCCTCACATAACTTATTTTACCTTTTGTTTAGGTAAATAAAATATTGTTCCAATATAAGACTGTATATAGAATTCTCATTGCTTTTTGATAATGTTCTAGTTATATCCAGCTCATCTCTCGTGCTTATCTCATCACGTCTTTGATCGCATGGTCCAACATTTTGAAGTGGTTACAATTTCAAATTGTTTTTTTACAAATTACATGTTTCGGAGGAAATGCAGCATTGCTAATAATGTGTCTAACCTGTTACATAGTGAAATCGCCATCTCCATAAATACATTAAATGTTACATATATGCACGTGAATATAGAGCCGTATTTGTACACTTTAGATCGAATATACTGGTTGCAATAACATAACAATACAAACCAAATGTAAATATAGATTTTGATCAAACACTCACTGTAAAACGTTATTGTTAACAGTTTCCATTTCATTCATTCAAAAATAAACAAAGGAGTATTATTGATGTGCTCTGTCGGGATATTTGCAGTTATCTGTGGTTGATTTATTGTAATTGTTATTTTCGTTTTATCCTTCTTCGGTTACCACTGGCTAATTTGACTCTCGTGCTTGGTGTTGGTGGTGAAAAATGATCTGTTTGTCGCATTCAGAGCTCGTGTGCTAGATTAAGCTATTGAAATATTTTCGATTTTATATGACGGATGTATCGATAGGGATTATTGTCCCTTGATTACATTTTTTCATGGTCTTTTCACTATTATTATACTTTGTGTGTATCTATAACACTGGTATGGGAAAACGTTTTAGTAAAACCAAAACTATTTAGGTTTTAAGTGAATTCGAACAAATAGATGTGCATTCGTTACAGGTTATGTAATTAAGCAGAAGAACCATTAGAAAAAATGGAAATCATATTACTTCCTTCAACTGAAAATTCTTTAGAACATGTAAAAAATATAATCAATAATATAGTATAAAATACTATGTAAGATTTTGAATCTTGTGCGACATACATTTCCTGTTTTATTTAAGAGAAACCCTAAGTTAAAAAATGTGTAGAATATAATTGTGAAAAATTTTAAAACATTCAAGTAGATTGGTTTTTTCATGTGCATTTTTAGAATTTGAATAAAGAGGTTTCTTTTGCTGCGGTTCCGAGATGCCTATCGGAATAACATGTTTACACAATGGGAGAAGTGAATAAGAAAATTCACGCATTACCACAATGGAAACAGTTACAACTACTGTTCCCACAAGTGCATTCTCTCCGTGCACAAATTCATCGTAATGCTAGGAAACATATACAATTTACTATCTTGGAAGGAGATAAAAACACAGGAAAACTATTTCATTAATGGTAAAATAAAGTAAAGCTGATTCGAATATTAGATTGTACCTTGAAGCGAGCTCCCAGGTAATTGCGTTCCCTTTGGAACACATTTTCTTCGCCTACCCTGTATTGCATAAGCGCAAAGCTTTAATGAACACGGTTCTTACAGCATATTACATCAGGCTTTCATTTAGCTGTTTTAATGTTATTTTCATAGCTTTTTCAAACTTTTAGCTAAGCTCCTTAAACTTTATAATGTCGCAAAAGCACTATACCTATATCTAATAGACGATTATTTTACTAATTCGAGTCAAATATAGCATCTGCAGCTCAGATTTTAACCATGTCATGCTTCACGGTTTTAGAATTGAGACCTTCATCGCCCAATTCCAACTAATTTTAAAATTTTAAGTGTAAACCTTGATACAACGCACGTTTGTAACGTCCAGTCCTCCTCGTGCTTAATGCTCCCTGTAAATCTGTAATCGAATATGATGAATAGTATAATACTATATATAATATGTTTTCTTATATAAGAATCAAAAACAACTGAGGCTATTTAAATACAAGAATTAATTAATTTTTATTCACACATTTTGGTTGATAAACAGTACCAACATAATCAATATAAATAAAACAATAATCAATTAATAAATATGCTTGTTTCGTTTGTTTGAATAACCTCATTTGTTTTATATATATATATATATATATATATATATATATATATATATATATATCGCAATATGTATTCTTGTGTATTAATAAAGAACTAAGTCAAAATACAAATACAAGAATTATAATTGAATTTACAATTCAAAGCTTTTCGTTCGCTAACATTACCAACATGAATTGTAAATTCGATTATAATTCTTGTATTTGTATTTTCACTTAGTTCTTTATATATATAGTGAGTGATCACTCAAGGTAAAATCATTGCACTTAATGGTGGATAAAATTACTTACAATAGTAATATATTAACTTCATAAAGTCAGTGCAACGGAAAAACAATGGAAAACGTAAAATATCAAGAATATATATATATATATATATATATATATATATA
>JBAIZL010000010.1:54145799-54173299 GCA_036971475.1 Prosapia bicincta | reverse complement strand
TTAAAGTCCGTCACGTCACTCCCTATAAGTTACAGTTTTTATAGTTACGTTGAAACTTCTCGTTGAATGTACCCTGTAGGTACGAAAAGGTTGTATTTTTCCTCAAGTTAATAAATTATTCGTACACAAAACTTTCAAGAATTAAATTTGTGATCGAATGACTGATTTGTATAACAAAGCATTTTTCCCGAAGACATTCCTTATAATGCTATGTTTGTTTATTGTGGAAACTCCTCATGTAATTAGTGTTGGTGTAAGTGTATCAGTATCATTAAACCGAGTTGCCGGAGATTTTATTATATATTTCATTACTGTCAGCAGAATTGGGGTGTCGTTAAGGCCTGTAGCAAGACATAAAGAGATACAACTGCAATTTGACGTCGGCTGTAACGTTGTAAACAAACAGAAGCGAACATGTTTAGGTGAAACTTCTAATTGAAGTTTTGCGGTCCAGCACAATTACACTAGGCATCGCTGGAACTAACTGCTACGATATTTGCATTTATGTCAGTCTCGTAAAAATTTCATTCATCACAGAAATATGCAAATTTTATCTAGAAATTGAACTGTTTGCATGATAAATGCCCCACATTCGTTTAGTACTTTTCAGAATCTACTGAAAGAACCTTAGGAAAAATTTATTTTCTCCAATCAAAAACATTCGTGTGACCTTTTCTTTAGAAATTAAAAGTTGCCTTAAGGTAATAGGCATTGATTTTACATTTGCAATGATAAAAACCCCTTCAAAATTATCTATGTAAATTAAATTTGACTTTTTTTTGACATATGAACCATATGTCTAAATGAAATGCATTACAAACTTCAAAGTTACTTCTGCAATGTGTGCACATTTCACCATTTATAAATCATTTCTAAATCAGAGTTTCGATGAATAGCAAAAGTCAATATACAGCTAGATTAATTTAATTCACAATTTCTATTGACGTTTCAACTTTATTCAATTTTAATACTTTAAGCCTAATAACCTTTAGTTGTTCTCAAATCTTTATGGCCCAATTTTTAATGTATTTGACGCATTAGGAAATAATATATTTCGTAGTATAGAATCGAAAGATTATATAACCTACAAATACTTAAATTAGCTCTTTCATGAAGTTATGCGTTATCATATAATTTAATTAAATGTTAGATAGTTATTAATGTAGGCCTACAAGAGGTAAAAATTATCTAAACATAACCTCAAAATAACCTCGGAAGACGGAAAGAGTAGTTGACGTTAGCCTACAACCATGTTGAGGTTTAAAAAATCTACGTAACAATCCAAAAGAGAAAGAGTATCACGCTCGTTTAAAAGCTAAGGAACGGTAAAGGCTAATGCCTAAACCCCAGACAGTGTCACGAGGCAGATCTACCGATGCCACCAAAATCTAGTGGCCTCGCGGAGGCTTACTAACGTATACAGTAACGCTCCACAGCTCACTGCCAGTATTGATATACTGAAAAGAAAAAAAATCGTGTAACAAAAAACCTAGATTATTCCTTAACATAAAAATAACATATATTTTATTTATAAGAGGCGCATGCTTGTGTGTATGGGTGATGGAAGGCATCTGTGTCTAACATAGCGGTGTTTTAAAGTATGCCTCAACGAGTCTCTGTGAACTATTGGTGTAAAGATATCAAAAAATATATTAATGTCAAAACAAATAGTTCGTTTGCATAACTGTATTGCCTGAAGCTATGAACGGTGTATTTGTTCATGAATAGGTACCACGGTGTCGTAAATGTGAGACGGGAATCTAGCGTTATTGCAGTGGCAGTAGCCTAAATTTATGTCAATGTGCTTAGGAACTACTAATTAACAGGTGGCAAAGGTTTCTATTCTAATTTAAAACATGTTAGACAGGTTTTCCGCGATTTTTGTAGGTGGTTAGTTGATTTATATATATATATATATATATATATATATATATATATATATATATATATATATATATATATATATATATATATAATATGTTTTCTTGTTTAGTAATCTAAAACAGCATAGGTTATTGAAATACATAAATATTTATCAATTTATATTCAAATTAATATATATTAATATATAATATATATTATATTATATTTATATATATATATATATATATATATATATATATATATATATATATATATATATATATATATATATTATAAATACTTAAAGATAGTTATAAAAAGCATTTCAATGCATATGAAAAGCCAAAAATCTTTAAATCAAATTTTGCTAGTCATTGTATTAAAAATAATCACATATTTCCTAATATAGTTAATATGATGCTTGTAAAAGAAATTAACAAAGGCCTGAGAATGAATATTTATTAGGCTTTAGAATTACATAAATATAATACTAATAATAAGTTAATAAATGAACAAATACAAGTGAGGTCTAAATTTTATACTATATTCAATGTTTGTAATGTTGAGGCAGCAAAGTAATAGTTTGACAACATTGTAATAAATTTGGCAACGCTGTTTGTAGCATCTAGTTTGCAAATGTATGGTTTATGTCAAGCTCCTAATATTCCTGAGGATGTTGGTACTATTTGCCAACGCAAAGCTTTGAATTGTAGCTTCAACAAATTATTCTTGTATTTGTAAATTGTTTTATTTCTTTATATATATTTATATAAAATAATAAATATTCTTGTATTTGAATAACCTATGCTGTATTAGAACCTATACATACATATATATATATATATATATATATATATATATATATATATATATATATATATATATATATATAATTATTTATAGAATATGGTAATCCTACCCGCTTATCATTCAGTGAGTCAATGATCTCGCGACTGTAGGTTTGCCTAATTTATCAGTACATAATTGTAATAACCAGTTACAGTTACAAACTCTGTCAATTAATCCATTTGTCTGACGTTTGCTAATGTCAGTAAATCTAATTACTAGACAGATCTAGTCTCCTTGTCAGTTGATCCTTTAGCTCTGTCTGAGGAATCGAGGCTAAGTAGTTTTAATAACAGCACACAATTGTCAGATAGCTGAGGATAATTGTTTTATTCAGTAATTAATTATTTCTAAAGCCCAAATGTTGTACATATTTAAAAATAATTCTGTGAAATAATTATAATTTAACACATTAAATAAATTATATCTATCGATCCGTTTACAATGTATTGGACAAATATTCTTATAACTTTTACTCAGCCATTTTGTTCGATTGATTAATTTTTTTGGCTATTCATTAAATTGTTGAGGAAATTATTCACATTTATTTGTTCGATACATCATAAGTTTCTGTCACTACTGAGGTTTTCTTATATCTAGTTAATAATGAGTTTTCGATATTTGTCATCAAACATAACTTTCTACTTACTGTCAATTCTCGTACGTTACTTAATATATCTTAAACACATGGTATCAGCGGTCAAGAAATACTTTTCTAATATCCAGGTGTGTTATACCAATGTGTTTCGTAAATTAACTCCGACCTTCATCTATAATTGTTAGATGTCCTAGTAGTAGAGTTGTTTATCTATAGAGCCTTTTCACGTGCTTTGTATATTCTCCCAGATAAAGCTACTGAATCCAAATTGCTATTTCCATAATAAGATGGATGTCGATAACTCCTCAAACACAAAATATTTATCACATTTCTAAATATCATAAAAGGCAGCTTAACTGATAACTACACGACAGGAGACGAATTAACAGCTAGATATATGGCAATAATAAGAGGGCAGCAACTTGTGATTCTCACATGACTTATGTGGATCACAGAATATTGAATATTATCCACATTTACTCAATAAACTTAATTGACTGGTATTCTGTGAACTGATAGTAGTTCTCTTTAAGTCATTCAGTCAGTGAATATTTGATGTGTTTTTTTTCTATTTTATTGTTATCAGTCAATTTAACTATCATTGTCTTCATTTTATTCGAAAAACAGTTTGCATTTCATTATTTAGTAATCAATTTATCCTCTTAGCCGTATTTTCCCACATATATTATTGGTAACTCTGTTATCTAGCATTTTGTCCAGACTGTAATTGAATTCATACAAAAGAAGGTCTGTGTGATGTAACCTGTCTTGTGGAACCGGGCCGGTCCAGGTGTGGCTTGCCGTTTTCTTATTGAATCACCTACTACGATCATCAGTGAATTAACATTCTTACCATAATCTAAATTTCTTGGAATATTTGAAGAAAATAAGTATTATTTAAAATAATAATAATATATACCTCTAAAAATATGAAAAGAACTGTACCAAGCCTTTATGTTTTGATTATACCGTGTTTCAAATCATTCTTATATTTTTACATACTTTTCAAATATTCAAATTTCTATATTACTACTAGGGTAAGAAAGTTAATTAACATAGTTAAGATGCTAGTAGGTGTCAAGAAAAATCTTCAGGCGGCTGCAAGTGATAAGGCACGTTCTAGTTCATAAGACAGGTTATAGGATACAGACTCTAAATTAGCTCATTTTTAGATTTTTATAAACCGAATAAATTCCTCTTTTACTTTATAAATGTGCACTCCTATTGCATTCCTCTCTTAAGGCACGTTTGAGAAATGCATTACTGTTTGCCGTTAGTGGGTTTTCGACTGTTGAAACGTATTTCTGTAAGGAATACAATATTCGAAATATTGGAAGATAAAGCGTTCGGAGGAGAATTGATCAGCTGCGCTGTGCGAGATACGCCAATAGATTTCCACTTGTGTTTCCAATCCAGAACAACAATCTAATATCTACAAGAGTGTTACATATACAATCTTGAACTAAATTCGTATGGTTCACAATTCCTCCCAGCATATATCATTAAATTAAATGGTTTTAGTCGATGCATGTTATAAATTCTTACTAAGTCCTGTTTACTAACTAACAATACGTTTTTGGCGTCATCAAAAAGAGGCGTAGGCCCTAACTCGGCCATGTTAAACTAACTTATTTTATGAGCCATTTTCTCAGAAACTACTGAAGGTAATATGCTGAAATATTTACTTTGTGTTGAAGGCTTCTTACTAGTGGCACTGTCACAATGGTTTGGCTTTGACAAATTAAAAATAGTTAAACACTTTTAAATGTTTTAAACTTGCCTATAGTAGCACTTACTTTGTTTGTTACTCGGAGTTACGGTCTGAGTTGACAAAGGGACACATCTCCCGAAACGGCCGTCCTCAACAAACAAAGTAAGTGCTACTATAGGCAAGTTTAAAACATTTAAAAGTGTTAAATTACTAGTAGCTCACGTGAAGATGGAATCAACAAACGTTAAAAATAATTTTATGCCTTTTTTATCCACACTTTACTAAAATAAAAACAAAAAAATAAACATACATAATACATAAAACAGCAACAGCATTATGAACTCATAATAAATTTTTTTTTGACAAAAAATATGGTTTTAAGAAGTCTATTTCAAACGTTATTTATTGATTAAATAACATTTTGTTTTCTCCCGAGTAAATATTTAATGAAAAGGGTCGCACTAAAAATGGGATTTTTGTGTAGGTGGATAGGTTCGGGTAGGTGGGTGTGTTTAGTACGACCATATGTTTGATTTTGTGATATTTCCTTATATTTACATCATGTCTTAGGGTCCTTGAAGGAAAGACCGTGTTGGAGCACAAGTGGAAACAGCTTTTTTTATTTGTTCCAGGTTTCCTGTATACCTCGTTATTGTTTATCATACTTTTGGATGGAAAGACTCTTGCCATCAGTCGACTGCTTTCTGCCTCCAAGACCATTCCCATTTAGTTTCGTGTTGTTTTTATTTGCTTTTTCGACTTAGAACTCTTAAGCATATCCCTGGACAAGGCCCTCATTCCGATTAGAGAAATATTGTAAAACATAGAAGATATTGCAAAGAGAACGAAGGAAATATAGCATATGTTATAATGACAAACTGGGAACGAGTATGTCGCGATTCTTCGAAATTACAGACCAATGTTTTCTAATAACGCACGACATTAAAATTTATAAAAATATTTCTAACCTGTTTCTGAAATTAAACTAGCTTATTGTAGCTTCATTATGAAATATTTTTTAAAATAAAATTTGGCCTGTGGATTCCACTTATGTCACATCATCTCAACTTTGATACACTCCTTTTTTACGGTATAGACAGTAAAAAATACGTATTGTATATATATATATATATATATATATATATATATAACATCAAAGGAAGCAAAACCCCAATAGCAACTTTACTTGAAGACCTACTCGCTAAAGACCTACCTTTTTATTATTTATTATTATAAGTTTATTATTTTAATATTATAAAGCAACGATTCAGTAACATTTTTTTATTATTTATTATTATAAGTTTATTATTTTAATATTATAAAGCAACGTTTCAGTAACATTTTTTTATTATTTATTATTATAAGTTTATTATTTTAATATTATAAAGCAACGTTTCAGTAACATTTTTTTATTATTTATTATTTTAAGTTTATTATTTTAATATTATAAAGCAACGTTTCAGTAACATTTTTTTATTATTTATTATTATAAGTTTATTATTTTAATATTATAAAGCAACGTTTCAGTAACATTTTTTTATTATTTATTATTATAGGTCTATTATTTTAATATTATAAAGCAACGTTTCAGTAACATTTTAGTTGGCCTTTTCAAGGTTTAAAATCTACAAACATAAAACAATAACAGTTATAATTTGATTAGATTCACAATAAAATTGCAAATTCAACAGCTTTAAACACAATATGAATATTACAGACCAATGTTTTCTAATAACGCACGACATTAAAATTTATAAAAATATTTCTAACCTGTTTCTGAAATTAAACTAGCTTATTGTAGCTTCATTATGAAATATTTTTTAAAATAAAATTTGGCCTGTGGATTCCACTTATGTCACATCATCTCAACTTTGATACACTCCTTTTTTACGGTATAGACAGTAAAAAATACGTATTGTATATATATATATATATATATATATATATATATATATATATATATATATATAACATCAAAGGAAGCAAAACCCCAATAGCAACTTTACTTGAAGACCTACTCGCTAAAGACCTACCTTCAACTAGAGCTGAAGACATCTCAATAAGAGGATCACGAACCGACCCTAAAATGAAGTATGTAAAAGTTGAAGTGTAGCTCATTAGACTTGGAAAAGTAACATAACAATGATATCTAACATTGCAGCTAATAAAACAACACATGATATCTTTAAAAAATATGGAAAATAATCTACCTCTTTTATCTTATTGCAAACCAAGATGGTAAAATATCAAGTGAAAGATATCTTATTACAGGATTCATGAAAGCACTGTGCACAGATCGGAAGACATTATAAATTCTCTGTAGATTACAAGGTCGTTGTATATGGATACGTGTTTCCGCCCGTATCGATCTACTGGGTGCAGCTGTGAGGTTACACTGGTACAAAAGTAATATTTTAAATATTCCGTCAATTTAGTATTACAAAATATATTGTAATCTCACTACCTAGCAGAGACCACTAAACCACGAATAAATATATAAATGGTATACGTTTGGGGAATAGTTGCAGGCTGTTTTTATTAATAAAATGTAAAACAATAGTCCTGAACATCATGTAGGACAAATTTAAGACAACAAGTAGAAAATTTGTTTGAAGCATTTAAAGCAAAGTAATATCTTATTATTTTTAGGAGTAGGAAAATATGTTTATGGTTAATTTATTTAAAATTTCATTATTTTTATTCAATTTTACTACAAAAACAAGTGTTTTAGAAAGAAAATATAAATTCATTTATATTCTAAATGTTTCTAGGTGTTCTAAATTTATCTGATAAAAGAAAACATAATTGTACTTAACATTTAATCAATATGTTACGCAGTGACGTTTTATGTAACGTGAAGGGAAAATAAAATTAACTTTTTTCCATCTCAGTGAAAACGATTATGTACACTTTTAAATTGTCAATTGTCTTATAAAACTGATTTGTACTTGCCGTAAACAATAATTTAAGGCTCTACTAAAATTGATATGAAATAATGATAGTTAAATATTAAGAATAGGATAATTTAACGAAGGACTTACAATAGCGAATTTTACAGAATATATAAAGAAAAATTAAAACAAATAGGCAAATGTTATTGAAAACAGGTAATTTTTATTTGTTTTCATCATAAAAACACTTTCCATAAATAAGTAATTTCAAAATATTACATCAAATAGCACGCTACTAAATAATACCAAGACGAAAAACAAGTAAATGTTTAACGGGTTTAGCTTCTAACATTTTTTTATTATTTATTATTATAAGTTTATTACTTTAATATTATAAAGCAACGTTTCAGTAACATTTTTTTATTATTTATTATTATAAGTTTATTATTTTAATATTATAAAGCAACGTTTCAGTAACATTTTTTTATTATTTATTATTATAAGTTTATTATTTTAATATTATAAAGCAACGTTTCAGTAACATTTTTTTATTATTTATTATTATAAGTTTATTATTTTAATATTATAAAGCAACGTTTCAGTAACATTTTTTTATTATTTATTATTATAAGTTTATTATTTTAATATTATAAAGCAACGATTCAGTAACATTTTTTTATTATTTATTATTATAAGTTTATTATTTTAATATTATAAAGCAACGTTTCAGTAACATTTTTTTATTATTTATTATTATAAGTTTATTATTTTAATATTATAAAGCAACGTTTCAGTAACATTTTTTTATTATTTATTATTTTAAGTTTATTATTTTAATATTATAAAGCAACGTTTCAGTAACATTTTTTTATTATTTATTATTATAAGTTTATTATTTTAATATTATAAAGCAACGTTTCAGTAACATTTTTTTATTATTTATTATTATAGGTCTATTATTTTAATATTATAAAGCAACGTTTCAGTAACATTTTAGTTGGCCTTTTCAAGGTTTAAAATCTACAAACATAAAACAATAACAGTTATAATTTGATTAGATTCACAATAAAATTGCAAATTCAACAGCTTTAAACACAATATGAAACAACAAGCACTGGCTAAAAGTTAGAGAATATCAGGTTTCATCCAGTGCTTGTATGTTACGATTATTGTTTTATGTTTGTAGATTTTAAAGCTTGAAAAAGCCCACTAAAAATATGACCGAAACGTTTTTTTATAATATTAAAATAACGCATTTCGCATTGATCATTGTTTGAGTTCAATTTATTGTTAAAAAGATATTTAGTTTTTGGACCCAAGATTCCTAAATAACTGTTAGCTTTATCTACGAACCATTTTATAGCTTTATGACTTTACTTATGGCTTTTATTGTGAAGAAAAAATGCTAGTTTGCGAGTCAAACATTGCCATTTATTAGTTTAGTGGTGACGTTTTGATATCATATTCGTTACCATCTTCAGGTCTGCGTTTGGTTCAGAAGCTACAGCCTTCGAATCCAGCAATGAAAACTACCTTGACAATTGCTGAAAGAATATCGAGATTGGAAGTATTCATTCGAAAAATCTGTGACTTGAAAGAAACCAATGACTTCGCGTTTTTACAAGAAGATGGTAACTAGTATGCTATCGAAACTTCGCCACTTAATTAGTAAATCACAACCCTTGACTTGTAATCCAGTCGTTTTATTTCTATAAAATGTGTTCTGGGTAACATTTATTCCCTTGAATAGAAAAATATTAATTTTTGCTTTCATTATCTGTAACATCCTTTGTGAATCATTATCTAGAAACCTTTCTAATCTTTGTGAATCTTTTATGCAGTTTATTGTTGTCTAATTCGAATTTTATTTGTTTTCAGGTAAGTACTGCAGTAAGAATAAATCTTTTTGGTAAGGAAAAATATACAGCTCTTTTTCCAATATTTTATGATGTGATACGATTTTCAGAAAAGTACTAGATCTCTGATAATGACTATATTATCAATCTATATTGTTTGATGGTTTAGTCTGGTGTATTATATCAAGATAGTTATTGGTTATTGTTTGTATTTACAATTTGTGATCTATTCTTAACGTAATCGCCATAATTAGTGTCTGGTGATAAAATCAATGGTTACTATCATAATTTCTCCTTTAGTTTCAAGTGTTCTATTTAGTAGATGAGGTATCTAGTGATATCACTAGTTCCTGCAGCACCATTAGCATATGTCCCTTCGCTGATGGAAAAAATAAAATTATATGACGAGAAAATGGTGTCGTACGAAACATACTTGTTGTTTTGCTAGTGAAAAATGAAACGGCCAGGGGTTGCAAAAATATACCATATCCTAAGTTCAATTTAAAAAGTAAGCGAACGCTTATTTCTTTAATGGTCTGCTCTTCAAAGTCAACTTTTCCTTAATTTTGTTAACCTGCTTCATTTTATAAATTGTTAAGATAAATTAAATATAATTTGAATTGACTCAAACAAGTACATCTCGCTAACAAAACTATTCGTGATTCCAATATAATTTTATATTATTTAATAATAAATACGTTAAGATTCAAATGTTGGAAAGTTAAACATTTCAGAGAATGGAATTTACATGGCAGTGTATATTTAACCGTGAGCATGGTTATTTCAGCATATCTGTGGAAAAGGGACAACGTATAAAACAAATATTAAATTTAGGTTATAATAAAATTGACTGAATTGCACGTTTAATTTTGTTTAAGTGATTTCCAATTTTTTTTTTACTAAACACACACGAATGTTTTTAACTGAAAGAGTATACATACGTGACTGACTGGTTTTCAGGCTTTTGTTTCAATTAAACAAAATTTAGACCTTTTTTTGTAGTACCTTTGGTCAGTTAAAACTGGAAGTGCTGATAATGGAAACGTCAACAATGACTGGCTATCAAGCTACACTTGAGTGGCCTTATATCACTGTACGGCAAGTTGTTAACGGGCTCGGCAGCCGTCTGTCACCAGGTACTCTGTTTAGTCATTAAGTTATCTTTGCGTAACAGATTACATCTGATTGAATCCAAATAGAGTTTCTAATGACTTGCTAAGCCATCGACATCCGATAGAATCAGAACACTTGGCCAGTAGCGCCCTATTGTATTCTGCCACAAAAGAACTATTGTATCTGACGTAATCGAAAATCCTGTCAAGAATAGCAGCCCCAATTCGTTATGTGTAACTTGGATGTAATATACTCGTATACTGCTATCTAGGAAATATTGAGGATTATTGTAGTCATTTGATATAAATTCTTTTACTTGATTTTTATGGTATCCGTTAATATTTTCAAATTAGGGATATTTGGGTGTAATGAGTTATTGCTACTTCCTAACGTTTGAATAGCCTCATGTCATTAAAAATTGTGTGCATTTGTATAAGGATAAATGTTCCATAGAAAAAAAATTAAAAGCTTCTATCGCTGTTTATAATTTCTTAAATGTTCAAACCACTTTTACTTGAACGTTCAAAACGACTAGAAAAAGATTTCAGCAACTAACTACGACGCGATATTACAATAGCTTGTATAAATATATCGCCAAGAAGCTAACCTTAGCATCACTCGCATAGAACTTTCCCTCTTTCTTCGCATCTAAAGCTTGCACCTAATATTACTATTCAAGTTTCCTCACATAAAAACCAAATTGAATTCCCCTGCAAAATCGCACCGGGTCCTATTCTTTTGTAGTCTGCCCCTTCATTTCAGTTGTTATTCAATTTCCATGCACCCTCGCCCCCTGGAGCATTTTTCACCCTTAGCTAAGGAGCTAAGTCAATCGAATGCATTCAGTCCCTGATAAGGAAAAACCTGGCCGACAAAATTCTTTCCTTACAACCAAGCGAGTCAATAAAAAATACAAAAAAGTTTACCTCTTTATTGGATCGAAACGCCAAGAAAGGTTTAAAAAGTAATTTAAGTTAGAGTAAGAGCTTGTGCTTCAAGTGTGTTGCAAGTCTGAGTCTGGAGAGCCAGTTTGATTCTCTGCAAACTTCAGATAGACATCTATTCGGATAACTTTTTCTCATCAGTAAAAAGAATTGAAAACGTAATGTGATTAGCTTGGATACCAATACAAGGTCAATGGCTTCAGCTATTACCAACAGCAACTTTGCAACGTTAAACACAGTATGCCATATTTTACTTCTCTAATGTAATGTATTTGATTATTAAATAAGATTTATACGTGTTGTGAACAATAAGTTCTTTTCATATATATGTATACGTACTAGTGAATGACAAAAGACATTGTATTAGTATGATATTGGCGAGTATGGGCAAAAATGTACGATTTGGGTAATGATAGAATTATTTAATTTATGAATTAGTTTGTACTAAATATTAGTTGTTATTGATCTTTATACATATATATATGTGTGTGTGTGTGTGTGTGTGTGTGTGTGTGTGTGTGTGTGTGTGTGTGTGTGTGTGTGTGTGTGTGTGTGTGTGTGTGTGTGTGTATTATTGGCGAGAGAGGGAGCAATTAAAATAATGGAAGATTACGTTATTATTGCAATTTATAAAATACAAAATTATTATTACAAGTACATTGCGTCGTCAAAGCAACAAAGGCTTAGGAAAATGGGTTTACATATAATTAATTTTACAGTAAACATAATGGAACTAATATTTATCTTGCGTGGATTATTCAATTTTTGACATTATCTATTTATTTTTTGAGTTTATTAAAGTTTTTGCTTTTATTAACAGTTGTAAACTATCCTTGGTGAAAAGACTAACCTATTAAAATCATGATTCAACATATAGTTTTAAGCTTTTGATTAAACAACATCCCAAATGTTGACTCATCTCAATTTATTTAGTTGTTAGTTTTAAAACTGCAATTATTATATAAATTTTTGAAAAAAAAACATTTTGCAATTTTATCATGGCTACCATTCCTATACTAAAATTGATTAAAAACTAGCTACTTTTACTTTGAATGGTCATTCATCCATCAGATATCTAAATTGCAAGTGCAGATAGTCTATATATGCATTGCGCTTTGAATTCCAAAGTTTTCACCGAACTTTACAATTCAAAACAAACTTATTCATAGCCAAGAGTTTAAGCTAAAGTTTGTGAATCACGGACGGCACACACTCTCATTGCCAACTGTCGCACAATGAAACTAATTCAGTGATAGCACTTTAGGATGTGTTTTGTATTATCTCTGCAAATTGTTCAAGGCATTGGCTTTATGAACTGTGTAATTACATGTCTGCCAACTTTATAGAATTATATACTTTGCGTCATCCCGGTCTCAGTTCCAGTTCACTTTTCACTCGAGACTGCCAACTCCCCCTTAATGAAATGTCTAGTCTTGTTTGTGCTCAGTGAGTGATTTTTTTTTTTTTTTATTTATGTTTACTATATTAACATATTCTTTGATGTAAACGACGTATAGAATATAATAAGTTGATAAGTGCCTTAATTATCATCAAATAGATTAATTGAAAATTTTAAGATATTTTACTTTCGGAAACGAACCAACTGTACAAAATTACGTCCTTTATGCTTATTCGTAAACCCAATGATTATTTATTTATTCATATTGAAAAGATGGCTACTTGAAAGATTTTATATCAGCGAGTAGTATGTTATCTGCTAAATTTTATTCTACCACTTCATATTGTTCTTTTGAGTAACTTCCGATTAAAAGTATTGTAGAAGAAGGTTGTAAGTTTACTCTGATTAGAGTCTTTCATTTTTAATCTTTCCGAAGTTTAACTTTTTTTTCCAACAAATAATGAATCTTTACATTGGAGTCAATCGGTGGAACGTGACGTAGTCACAAGAATCTATTTACCAGTCCCGAATATCATCCCGAAGATTTCCGAATACAAAACATGGCGGTCAATGCTACCAGCTGTTTTCACCTAGACTTTGTAATTTTTTAGGTTATATTAGAATAATTTCTAAATGCAATTTCCTATACATTTTGATATTTCTCGTGCTTTATTAAATTATTTTAATTTAAAACAGTTGATTTTATTACTCGTAAGATATGACACTTTCACCGTTATAAATTTTCAGTAAAATTATCAATTAAAATAAATTATTACGATATAAGGAAAATTATAATACTGTATAGTTGTCAGTAAACATAGGTTTCTTATACATTAACTTGTTAATGACTTAGATATATATATTAAGTTCATTCACTAGTACCTGTTATAAAATTTAAAAGAAACCCTAATATGTTAAATTGTAAAATTTTGAAGTTCAAAATCTAAAATTATAGTAACAATAATTTTAGGTTCTTTACGACTTTTAATGACTTACTTGATTTTATTTTCTAAATATCATGCTTTGAAGTTGTTTTGACATTCCTACGAAGTCTCTGAAAGGAACAGTTTATGTAGACGTGTTAAATGATTCATTCAATAAAATTAAACAAAAACGCTGTGTTTCACACTTTTCCGCTTTTTTTAAAACCGTATTCTCTGAAACGGAATTTACGTTGTGGAAATGCTATCAAATAAAATGATGTTCGAATTTCATGTCCAAGGAAAATTTAATTATTTTCTAGTACGTTAAATGTAAATACAGTTTTGTAATGCACTAACTTTAACCTTTATTAAGTTCTTTTAAAAGGGGCATTAAGTAAATTGGACACCAGTAAATTTTATCGATTCAGATCTTCTTCGACCAAATTAGGGCTATCAGATTAGAGATTTCCTATCGTAAAGTTTTATATCTCGTTTTCTTTAGTTGCATAGACAACCTTTATTAACATTTATCTGTTTAAACCGATATTTACGTGACTGTTGTTTTCGGATACAGAACACCAAAAATAATAAAACTGTCTGTTTTAGTCTGGAAATTAGTAATGGTTAGTTTTACGATTTTTTTATAAAGGCAATCTAATGACAAAAACCATCTGACAAACTCACGCGTGATTTTATTAAACGTCTTTGATTAACATTTCTAGTGAAGTGTTGGGAAATGCATTTTACGGTTTTGAAATCATCCGACGGGAAATGTGTTTGGCGAGAGCTGAGGGGAGGGTACCCTGTCTTTGTTTATATTGCGGGGTCATGGAATCCAATCTATTATATCGCCTTCTGAAATGTAGGCCCGACCCCTCGTTCCCGCAAAATGTCACGTTCTCATAAAGCCGAGTAAGCCTGCGATTATTCACTCCGTTGGGTTCACCTTTATTTCCGATTCCATCGAATCGATTTTGATTCCTATCGTTAATGCGTATTAGACTTCACAATTCTTGTAAGTGTAAAATGGCAGTAAAGGAATTTTAACACTAAATTATCACAAACAAATGGTTTCCCGTTAATAAATGCAATTCTTTGATAACCGATATAAATACTAATACTCAAGTTTAGCAATAACAATAATTTATTCCTATTAATAATGTTTCGCCAACTATGTTGTCGTTATCAGTGATAAGGCTCGCACAAACGTTGTTGTTATTGGTGTACATTCGTTCCTGATGATGGTATCGTAGTTGTCGAAACAGTGGGGATAGAATTGAACGTTTAATAAATTGATATTGTAACAGCTATCACTAACCACAACACACCAACGTTCATTTTATATGGTTTCTTAATACAAATATAATTATAAAATATTCGGCATTTGTTGTACACCATAAAGACACTGGCAAGATATATTGCTCTAAGAGAAGTTAAAGCTCTAATAATACACATGTTAATTACTTCAAGATAATTGAAGACGGAGGTAATTTGAAGGAATTGTAGTAATCCGTTTACCTGAAAGTATTCAGTAACCTTACTGTCGCCCTTATTTTTACAACCTTATAATTTAACACTTTATTTTACTAAAAACTAATGTAGTATCTGAAGCTATTTTATTAATTAATATAGTTTGTCCACTGCTTTGTGATGCCCAAGGGATTAAGAAGCTTTCACGGACCTTGACTCACCCTCCGAACCCGCTCGCCAGGCCGGCTGGTGTCAAACCTTGACTCCATACTAGCCACGATTCCACAGGCAAAATTTTCCATTGAAAAAGTCAAATCTTCGAACAAAATGCTTCGTATTTAAGGGCAAATATATGCGTTGCAAAATAACTGTTCTACAAGTACTGAATAATAAAGTTTTGTGTGGCAATTTTAATTAGTTGAATATTTTAACCACAAGTACGAACCGTTTTGTTCAAGTTTCGACTTACCTTCTTTAGAATTCTATTTATAATTTGAAAAAATTGTCTCATTAAGTTGCAATTGGGCAGTAAAAGTAGGTGAACTATAGTTTGCCACCAGCCAGCCAGTCGAGCGCGAAGGAGGATAAGTCATTTACCAAAAAGCTTCTTTACCCCCTTGGCTCTCATGTAAGAGCAGAAGTACTATAACACAATATTTTTAGGTGTAGTTGCGTACTTCACGATAAGGGGGTGTTTATTATGTTTACTTAAATATCCTTTTTAAAGTAGCATATAAAATTACAAGGCTACATTCCTGCCATATAAATCCAAGTGTTCATTACAAAGTTTCTAAAATCATTACTATTTTACCATTACACTAAAGCTTATATTTAAATCATCGTTAAGATTGTATTGTGTTATTGTTTTAAACATTATTGAAACTCGTAACGCATTTTCTTATTGATCAACAATCAAACCTGCGAGGACCTGTTTACCCTCTACATTCCTTATGATTCGGATTAGACCTATATATATATATATATATATATATATATATATATATATATATATATATATGTTAGTATTTATGCTCATTTCCCTCAAAATCATTGTACCCATTATTATAAATTCCAAAAATGCGACAGATTTGATATAAATTCATTATCGAATGTGAAGTTAACGAAACTCTGCGAATTGAAATGGCACGTTTTCACCTGCTAAAGTTTGTAATTTTTATTAATTTTTAGTTTTTGATTTTTAAAATTTTCTTCAAATTTGAAACTCTTACTTTTTACTCGTATCTTAAATAATTCAAAAAACTCTTTTATAATCTGAGAGTTTCTCGTTTTATAAAATTTATGTTGTATAAATAATATATATGGGTCATATATATATATATATATATATATATATATATATATATATATATACTAATATATAAAAATATAATGGTGTGTGAGTGTGTGTGTGTGTCTGTGTGTGTGTTCCTCAATCACGTAAAAATTACAATTCCAATTGAGCAGAAATTTTAAATAGACATTCTTAGGGTCTTTGGTTAAAAAACAGGCATATGTTTATTCAGAAATTCGGTCAGGGCACCGCCTCACGGGATCTGAAAATTCACTTAACACTCAATATTATACATTATGTACACATGTCAGGCTAGAATAGAGATCACGTGACGAAGTATTACTCCGCGGAAGTAAACGTTTAATTAGGTAATGCTGTATACAATTTCAACCAGATATCCTGACTGGACACTTTACATATATATATTTTAATATATAGTATTGTATAAAATTACAACCAAATCTCTCGTAACTGAATATATAATAGGTAGACCTATATTTATATATATATGTGTATAAGTAGTACGGCGCGCCGTTTATACGCGGACGTAGTACTTCTTACTCCACATTGATACCCAACTTTATTTTGATAAAGATTTTGTTTATTTTCCTGAACGAGAATATTCATAACTTTTGCCATATCCCTGATGACTTTCTGCATCACCCGGTATAATTTTTCCCCTATCAAACACGTGGGAACGGGAAATAAATGCCTGAAATTTTACATGGACATTCTTAGGGTCCCAGGTTTTCACA
This sequence comes from Prosapia bicincta, assembly GCA_036971475.1. Lineage (NCBI taxonomy): Eukaryota > Metazoa > Arthropoda > Insecta > Hemiptera > Cercopidae > Prosapia > Prosapia bicincta. Next base: position 54,155,639 of record JBAIZL010000010.1, on the reverse strand, counting down.
TAGGCCTATTTTTATTCAGAAATTCTGTCAGGGCACAGCCTTACTGGCCTTGGAAACTCCCATAACGGTAGGTTTATAAACTATAGTTTATATATTTATAGTTTTAATTTCAGTAAATTAAATTCAACCCAATTATAAATACAAATTAAATCAATACACATAATCGTCTTCCCCGTGCAAAAAAACGCTCTGCTTATATATATATATATATATATATATATATATATATATATATATATATATATATATAAACAACTGTTAAGAAATTCAAATTGTCAATTGTGTAAATTATGACACTTTATGGTCTGAATGTTTTATTAACCAAATATTAGAACCATTTTCTTTGTAATTGAAACTATATTTTATTTTTAACTGAAAGATAATAGTTTTCTACTTCAGTAATCTCCTAAATAACTCGAACGTTATATTTCTACTTGCTTGATAACCAGACCCTATTTAAAATGATATATTCTTAAAGTTAGGAAGTAAGACTTCTTCCTAACAAAAACAATACTTCGTATCCAGTTGTATGTGATAAGTTTAGAGCGGAGCACATCGCCTATATTTCTGCCGTAATACTTGTGCAAAACTGAATTTATCTCGCTTTGGATGCGCATTACTCATAGCTAACGAGCCCATAAATGTCACGACACCTTATATATGTCTTCTGTATCTTACCTCAGCGTAACCAATCAAGCGGAATCATGGCTTAGTCAATTTAATTTTGTAACACAATGTTTAACGTTCCTGAGAACATTAAGTCAATTTAGGTTCTTCTGACTAATTATTTTAAAACTATTTTCAAACAAAACAAAATAATTTCGAGGGATTCCTGAATTTATGTTTTTCATTTTAATTATGTACAAATTTATTTGTGCTGTATTATTTTAGTTAAAATGTGTATATCTATTTAACTTTATCATATAAGTAAGATAGATATGGCATGTGTCCCGGGTCACGTATGGAAATAAACCTACTCTCCAACGGGTATTTACCCGTTACGGTCTATAAAAGTAGAATGATTGCATTAGAACTAAGAAACAGGCTTAAATTGGAGTATTTGTAAAATAATTGGAAATTTGCAAAACTTCAGATTAAAATAATAAAGCGTAGTAGGGAAAATGCAGTAAAACGCCCAATAAAAGTAATAGTTGATAATTGTTGTATATGGGATTGCTTAGCAACGGGCATTATTTCGGCTTCAAAATTTTCACTGAAAGGATCTTTTTTGTATCAACTAACAAAATTTATGCCTAGGTCTTGCATTAACTAAAAATGGCATCTAAATGTACACTAAAAAAATCAATTTAGAATTTTAATAGTGACCCTAAAAATTACGGTGGTATTTTATCGGTATGGAAGTAATTTGAGAGTAAACAGTACACGTGTGAATTTTAACAGTAAGGTAGTCAGTGATGTTTAACAGTACTCAGTGAATTTTAACAGTAAGGTGGTCAGTGATGTTTAGCAGTACACAGTGAATTTTAACAGTAAGGTGGTCAGTGATGTTTAGCAGTAAACAGTGAATTTTAACAGTAAGGTGGTCAGTGATGTTTAGCAGTACACAGTAAATTTTAACAGTAAGGTGGTCAGTGATGTTTAGCAGTACACAGTGAATTTTAACAGTAAGGTGGTCAGTGATGTTTAGCAGTACACAGTGAATTTTAACAGTAAGGTGGTCAGTGATGTTTAGCAGTAAACAGTGAATTTTAACAGTAAGGTGGTCAGTGATGTTTAGCAGTACACAGTGAATTTTAACAGTAAGGTGGTCAGTGATGTTTAGCAGTACACAGTGAATTTTAACAGTAAGGTGGTCAGTGATGTTTAGCAGTACACAGTGAATTTTAACAGTAAGGTAGTCAGCGATGTTTAACAATACAAAGTGAATTTTAACAGTATACCTTACATTTTACACCAGCAAAATTTGAAGATAAATAAACTGATTTTCCAACTCCAATAAAACATGAGATGCAAGACCTAGGCACGTTCCTAACAATATAACATGAAATCAAGCTGTCTTCTTTACAGCAAAAAATGTGAGTGCATTTAAAATTGGAAGTAGCCTCGGAAAATTCAAACTCTGCTGCTCATTACAGATCATTCTTCTGATTTAAACTACGATGTTATTAATATATAAATTCCAGTTTACCAAAGCAAGCCAGCTAAATATTGTACGATTGAAGAACGAAATTAAAGATGTTACCTATACAACTATAAAGTGAATCTGGAAGTGATTATGATTGGCAAAATTTCAAGCTAAATAATGCGACTTATTTTTCTATCCAATACGCAAAAATTGTGAGTGTATTTAAAATTGGAAGTAGCCTCTGAAAAATTGAACTCTGCTGCTCATTTCAGATCATTCTTCTGATTTAAACTACGATGTTATTAATATATAAATTCCAGTTTACCAAAGCAATCCAGCTAAATATTGTACGATTGAAGAACGAAATTAAAAATGTTACCTATACAACTATAAAGTGAATCTGGAAGTGATTATGAATGGCAAAATTTCAAGATAAATAATGCGACTTATTTCTCTAGCCAATACAGCAAAAATTGTGAGTGTATTTAAAATTGGAAGTATCCTCTGAAAAATTGAACTCTGCTGCTCATTTCAGATCACTATTCTGATTCAAAGTGTGATATTATTAATATATAAATTCCAGTTTACCAAAACAAGCCAGCTAAATATTGTACGATTGAAGAACGAAATTAAAAATGTTACCTATACAACTATAAAGTGAATCTGGAAGTGATTATGATTGGCAAAATTTCAAGCTAAATAATGCGACTTATTTTTCTATCCAATACGCAAAAATTGTGAGTGTATTTAAAATTGGAAGTAGCCTCTGAAAAATTGAACTCTGCTGCTCATTAAAGATCACTATTCTGATTCAAAGTGTGATATTATTAATATATAAATTCCAGTTTACCAAAACAAGCCAGCTAAATATTGTACGATTGAAGAACGAAATTAAAAATGTTACCTATACAACTATAAAGTGAATCTGGAAGTGATTATGATTGGCAAAATTTCAAGCTAAATAATGCGACTTATTTTTCTATCCAATACGCAAAAATTGTGAGTGTATTTAAAATTGGAAGTAGCCTCTGAAAAATTGAACTCTGCTGCTCATTTCAGATCATTCTTCTGATTTAAACTACGATGTTATTAATATATAAATTCCAGTTTACCAAAGCAATCCAGCTAAATATTGTACGATTGAAGAACGAAATTAAAAATGTTACCTATACAACTATAAAGTGAATCTGGAAGTGATTATGATTGGCAAAATTTCAAGCTAAATAATGCGACTTATTTTTCTATCCAATACGCAAAAATTGTGAGTGTATTTAAAATTGGAAGTAGCCTCTGAAAAATTGAACTCTGCTGCTCATTTCAGATCATTCTTCTGATTTAAACTACGATGTTATTAATATATAAATTCCAGTTTACCAAAGCAATCCAGCTAAATATTGTACGATTGAAGAACGAAATTAAAAATGTTACCTATACAACTATAAAGTGAATCTGGAAGTGATTATGAATGGCAAAATTTCAAGATAAATAATGCGACTTATTTTTCTATCCAATACGCAAAACTTGTGAGTGTATTTAAAATTGGAAGTAGCCTCTGAAAAATTGAACTCTGCTGCTCATTAAAGATCACTATTCTGATTCAAAGTGTGATATTATTAATATATAAATTCCAGTTTACCAAAACAAGCCAGCTAAATATTGTACGATTGAAGAACGAAATTAAAAATGTTACCTATACAACTATAAAGTGAATCTGGAAGTGATTATGATTGGCAAAATTTCAAGATAAATAATGCGACTTATTTTTCTATCCAATACGCAAAAATTGTGAGTGTATTTAAAATTGGAAGTAGCCTCTGAAAAATTGAACTCTGCTACTCATTTCAGATCATTCTTCTGATTTAAACTACGATGTTATTAATATATAAATTCCAGTTTACCAAAGCAAGCTAGTTAAATATTGTACGATTGAAGAACGAAATTAAAAATGTTACCTATACAACTATAAAGTGAATCTGGAAGTGATTATGAATGGCAAAATTTCAAGATAAATAATGCGACTTATTTTTCTATCCAATACGCAAAAATTGTGAGTGTATTTAAAATTGGAAGTAGCCTCTGAAAAATTGAACTCTGCTGCTCATTAAAGATCACTATTCTGATTCAAAGTGTGATATTATTAATATATAAATTCCAGTTTACCAAAACAAGCCAGCTAAATATTGTACGATTGAAGAACGAAATTAAAAATGTTACCTATACAACTATAAAGTGAATCTGGAAGTGATTATGATTGGCAAAATTTCAAGATAAATAATGCGACTTATTTTTCTATCCAATACGCAAAAATTGTGAGTGTATTTAAAATTGGAAGTAGCCTCTGAAAAATTGAACTCTGCTACTCATTTCAGATCATTCTTCTGATTTAAACTACGATGTTATTAATATATAAATTCCAGTTTACCAAAGCAAGTTAGTTAAATATTGTACGATTGAAGAACGAAATTAAAGATGTTACTTATACAACTATAAAGTGAATCTGGAAGTGATTATAATTGGCAAAATTTCAAGATAAATAATGCGACTTATTTTTCTATCCAATACAGCAAAAATTGTGAGTGTATTTAAAATTGGAAGTATCCTCTGAAAAATTGAACTCTGCTGCTCATTAAAGATCACTATTCTGATTCAAAGTGTGATATTATTAATATATAAATTCCAGTTTACCAAAACAAGCCAGCTAAATATTGTACGATTGATGAACGAAATTTAAGATATTACGTATACAACTACAAAGTGAATCTGGAAGTGATTATGAATGGCAAAATTCATAAATTCTAGTATACCTAAGCAATGTAACTAGTTATCTTACGTTTGGAGAGTACAAATTCAAGACATCGTTTCTTATATGAATCAAGAAAATTCCAGTTTACCAAAGCAATCTAACTAGATATTAGGCCTATATGTTTGGAAAATAGAAATTCAAGATTAGCCCCAAAATGCAGTACTACAGCAACAGTACTAAATTAAAAGAGGCGGACATGTTTAAACAATATTTAATTTTAATTATTCCAATTAAAAAATGTATTTTTTTCATTACATATTAAAAATTTATAATGAAAATGTGTTAATTTTAATTTTTATATAAATGGTATAAATAACTAAGCCATTTTGAAGAATATTTAGGACAAAAACTCGGTTAAAACCCTGTGTAGCGGTAGTCGGGACCTCTTCACTTCGGAGGAAAGTAAGGCTACGTATGAGTGAACCTAAACTGACAACGCACCAATTTTTCCCTTTTCCTAAAGGAACATTATTATTACTAAAGGTCCTTAGTACTACGTTATTTCATCTGTCCATGATTATCCCTCTTCCTACATGGAAATGTATTAGATATCTGAAGAAGATCTGCTCTCTACAGGGGCCATACAGAAGGGTGGGTGAGATTATGTACTTATTTTTTTATAACGGATCTGTTACAGCTGTTGTCAACTCTCCGTCTCAAATTTCCAATTTCTTCTGCCACATATTATGCCTCTTCTAGGTTTCTTCCAGTCATTGCTTCGTCGATGCCATCACGCCAACGTCTACGTGGCCGTCGTCTCTTTCTTTTCTCAGGTTGAATCTACTCTATTACCTTTGGAGGTCACCTTCTGCCGTCCTCTTTACGTGTCCAAACCATGTTAGTTGCCTTCTTTCTATCTCCTCCCTTATATTTTAATCCATTTTCATTTCGTTACGTATTTGCCTATTGCTGACCCTTTCACGTCTCGATTAGACGTATCGTCGTCTTAAGTAGACCATTTCCATCGTCATGAGTTTGTTATTGTTAGCATTCGTAACATCCCATACCTCTGAACTGTAGTGTTTAAAGTTAGTTTCACTGATCTGCCTTTGTTTAGTCGTCCCCTGATTTCATCCTCACTATCGCAATTCTTATTAAAAATCGCCCTTAGATATTTGGAGGTTTTTACCCTCTTGATTACAGTGTTTTCTAAGCTAAGGTCCCAAATCTCGTATTTGCCTACTATTAGATAATCAAATTTTAGAATATTCGTTGTTGAGCCTGCTGCCTCTTATCATAGTTTTCTTATAAGTTTTCTTATCATATGACTAAGATCGTGTTTCATATAGTTATTTAAAATATATGTAAATGAAATTTTCCATCGTAAGTAATCTTCCAATAGTAAGTAATACGCAAATGTTCTATTAACACTTTTCCCTTCGGAAAATGAATTATTGGATAAGTCGCTCATGGCATCCATGCCCTCTTTAGATAAAACCACGACTGTTTCCCGCAGTTCTAATGACCTGGTCAGGTGAGCTAAGTATGTAATATGCCGGCACAATAAGAGCAGAAAACTAACGCTTCCCGTAGCCTTGGCATTATACCCGCTGAAATAACCTAAACCTGCAATTAACACAAGCACTGTATGTATACAGTCATGCTTCACTACGGCTATACTAAACCATGGCTCAATGTGTTCTTGACCACCGGTTTATGTAGACATATATTTTGAATGTGAATAGACAGCTAATGCCACGTTATTTGAACTGTCTGGTAGTTTTTATTTCTTGTATTACAACCGTTCATTGAATTATTTTGGATGTATCTATCTTGCATCCAATTTGTACGCATCATTTCTCAGATTTATCCAATAAGTTCGTTACGACTTTTTCGGGAAGGTTTGTTTCAAAGATACCTTCTTCTTACGGTATATTTAACAATGTTTTGCGGTATTTTACAAGTACTGATCTACCGGAATATCTTCGTACTACAAGCTTTGGCTAGTTCTGAAATGGCTTGCCCCGAAGTTCTCAGTAGCTCTAACTATTTATGTATGGATCAATTCACATACATAGAGAGCCAGAGATGTTTGCAACTTTGTTTCAAATATTAATATTTTTATTATTTATTCGAATATTTTAATTTATTTCTATCATTCAATCGTTTTTGCCATTATTATATTAGATTTTTTATTTAATACAGGTAATATAAACAAAAATTCTTATTTGATAAGGTCAATTCCTACTTAGATCACCAGCGAAAAAATTTTATAAATAAAGTAACAACCTATAAGTTGAAACATCTGCTTAGAATAACCAACGTTTTCGTACATTAGAATAACCTATGTGTTCATTTGAAAATAAATAAACCTATATTTCAGGTTGTTTTATTTTTTCTTTTCTACCACATAACCTATAACATAATATCAGCTTTCTTACGTAATCATTTTATCACTTGTATTACGCCAAATTGAATAGATTACCTATATCATCAACCTCGCCCCTTTTATGAAACTATTTTATCCCATGTAAAACTAAAATTAATTTATTATTAAATATATTTAATGGATTAATTTTTCAAAAAAAACTATCACCATAAATTATTAAATAAAGTATCATAAACTTTGCGTTAAAACAGCTGTTCTACTACATAACCTATGACATAAAATCAGCTGTTTTTTTTATATCATATGATCTCAGTTATTTCAAGTCTTATATTGCAATCCTTGTCCCAGCTAATGTATTAGTAGGCTTTATATATAGAATGAGACACATAGTCCATTAGTAAGCTTTGAATATACAGAGGAACAGCTAATCTATTAGTAACTTTTGAATATACAAGGGAGACAGACAATTTATTAGTAGGTTTTGAATATGCAAAGGGACTGCTAATATATTAGTAACTTTTGAATGTCAAGGGAGGCAGCCAATTTGTTAGTAGGCTTTGAATATAGAAGGGATCACGTAATCTGTTAGTAGGCTTTGAATATGCAAGGGAGGCAGCTAGTCTATTAGTAACTTTTAAATGTACAAGGGAGGTAGACAATCTATTAGTAGGGTTTGAATATACAAGGGCACAGCTATTCTATTATTAACTTTTGAATATACAATTTTGGAAGCAGCCATTATTAGTAGGCTTTGAATATACAAGAGGACAGCTAATCTATTAGTAACTTTTGAATATACAATGGAGGTGGCCATTATTATTAGACTTTGAATATAGAAGGGATCACGTAATCTGTTAGTAGGCTTTGAATAAACAAAAGTGGGCAGCTAATTTATTAGTAACTTTTGAATGAACAAGGGAGTCAGACAATTTATTAGTAAGCTTTGAATATAGCTAATCTATTAATAACTTTTGAATATACAAGGGAGGCAGCCATTATTAGTAGGTTCTGCATATAAAAGGGGACAGATAATCTATTAGTAACTTTTGAATATACAAGGGAGGGGGCCACTATTAGTAGGCTTTGCTTATATGTACAAAGGGACAGCTAATCTATTAGTAACTTTTGAATATACAAGGGAGTCAGACAATTTATTAGTAGGCTTTGCATATACAAGGGGACAGCTAATCTATTAGTAACATAACCTATTAGTTCTGAATATACAAGGGAGGTTACCATTATTAGTAGGCTTGGAATATAGAAGGTATCACGTAATGTGTTAGTAGGCTTTGAGCAAAGGGGGCAGCTAATCTATTAGTAACATAACCTATTAGTTCTGAATATACAAGGGAGGTTACCATTATTAGTAGGCTTGGAATATAGAAGGTATCACGTAATGTGTTAGTAGGCTTTGAGCCAAGGGGGCAGCTAATCTATTAGTAACATAACCTATTAGTTCTGAATATACAAGGGAGGTTACCATTATTAGTAGGCTTGGAATATAGAAGGTATCACGTAATGTGTTAGTAGGCTTTGAGCCAAGGGGGCAGCTAATCTATTAGTAACATAACCTATTAGTTCTGAATATACAAGGGAGGTTACCATTATTAGTAGGCTTGGAATATAGAAGGTATCACGTAATGTGTTAGTAGGCTTTGAGCCAAGGGGGCAGCTAATCTATTATAATAATGCACAGTAACTTATAAGTGACATATATCTAGATTTAACAAACTGAATATTTAAAAAATAATAAAACTCGCATTTGACACAAAATTACATTTACAGCGGTAATCATGTATTTTAGTATTGTATTAATATGTTTAACACGGTTATTGATTATTAATAGGTTTCTTATAATCAAGCTGATAAATAATTTTGATTATTAATTTTAACAACCTAAAATAATTCATATGTCTTATAGCTTTTTTAATAGTTTTTACAGTATTTTCTAATTCACCTAATTAGTAGTATCAAATTAATTTTCTTCCTTGTTTATAAAATAAAAAAAATTTATTCTGTACAAAATAAAAATCATTTGATATAATCGATTAAGCGGTATTTGGCTCAGATCTTAACCAAATTTCTAATGAAATTTGAACTTTAGATGCATAATGAGAAATGGTAGTTAAACCTTAAGCTATGCAGGAGACGTATTGCTTTTAATGTGAAGAATATGCAATACATGTAATAATCAAACTAAATACTGCAATAGGTCTATGACTTTCAACAATAAAACCTATTTGTGTTGACCTTATAAACTCTGAAATAAAAGCTTAATATTTCAGCATTGAAATATTGAGTATTCAGGATTCCATCGTTATAAAACTTGTACCAGCAAAGTTTACAAATAGTCTATATAATTTATTTAAGACTATATGAAAGTAAAGAAATACTAAAATACATGTTTCAAATTTGGAGCTCTAAATGAAATATTTGTTTTGTAATCTAGTGTCGACCACAGCCATTAAAAAAAGAAAACATCTGCATAGTGAAAGTTGTTAAAATTAAATAATTGGAATTTAGAATAGTAGGTTTAAGTTTTAAAGAGAAATAAGGCCTTGAATATATTTGCTTAGCTAATTTTTGATGTATAAGACAAGGTGGTTTCTTGTACTTGACAAG
>JBAIZL010000010.1:54138299-54140799 GCA_036971475.1 Prosapia bicincta | reverse complement strand
TAAATTAGAAGGAATTTTCTGGTTTTGTACTATGATTTATGAATCATCAAATATTCCATTGAAATTATCTAGCCGCTTAATGATTTGGACCAAACGAGATACAAATGCGTTTAGTTGTTTATTTGTCTAAACTTTTATCGCTGCTATTGTTTGTTTTTAAAACCTACTTTAACACCTTTTTAAAGCCTAATTTCTTTACAAGGTTTTCCCTTACGACAACTGTATTATTATTAAATTCCTTCTAGCTCACACTCTCCTGATAAATAATTTGTACAAATTTTCAATCGTTAATAAAATAGGTTTTTATTCATCAAGTTCAAATACATTTTCAAACATATAGTAGATGGCACTTGATGTTAATACAGATTTTTAAAATACTTATTCAATAATTAAGGTTTAAAACGTGTGGGGTCCAGCCGGACTCGAACTGAGAATCTTCATGTTCAAAATCTAGCGCCCTTTGGTACTGCGCCAACTTTCCAATACCTAGAAGCATTGTAATCAAAGATGTATATGAATTTTTCAGCCCCCCCCCCCATCGTCGAAACCTCTATTGTACAGCCCTAAACTGTTGCCATGGTTACCACAATATCATAAATAGTGCTCTAGGGTAGCGAAAGTAATATTATTCTTTGTACACCTCAGTAGGGATTTACTTTTTTTATATATATATATATATATTACTAGTTTTATAGTGGTAGTTTTGAGTCAATTTAATCCACAATAGTTATGTTTGACGGAATAGAACTTTCTTTAATAAGCAGCCATGTAAATATTCAAAAACTACTTTTATTAGTTTAAAGGATGGATTTTTATGTTCAATTTACTACTAACTGTTATGATAAAGAGGTGCATATTTTCTTTAATATTTACGATTTTCCTACTGTCAATTATGCATTTCAACATTGTATGTAGGCTATCATTAAATGATAAACTATTGTAAATCCATATTGCATATAATTTTTATATTGTATTTATAATTATATAATAACTATATTTTTTATCGTGTATTTTGTTTGGAAATTTGTTTCAATAACAAATATAAATAATAAATGGTGTTGGTATATTGTTTTATACTGAAAAATACTTTTTAAAATCTCAAAAATGCGCCGTAAATTAAAAATGATACCGCATCTAAAACAATATATTTAAATTGTAGGAATTTAAAATATAAAGAATGGCTCCTTTCGTTCGCTTAACGTTAAGCCACCTGGTTGCCTTTAAAGTGTAACAAAAGAAGTGATACCGAAAATATAAATAACTGTTAATGAATGTAACAGACTCCATGGTTCCGACACACCATTGCTACAACGTACAAATTCTTATGTAATGCGTTAACTGTTATTAAAGGGAACCGCTATTTTACTTTAGTGAATATTATTTAATATCTGTATAATGTACGGGATTTTAAAATATATACTCAAGCATATGCGTGTCGATTGCATTAAACTGTAATTAGAATGTTGTGATTTAAATGTTATTTAATATTTCTGATTCAATGACTATTATTCAAGATCGAATGAACATTACAAATACCTATTTCAAGGCGCATTACGAGTAAAATCAAGGGCCTATTTGAAGGACATAAATAAGAAATCTTTTTCAGTTTTACACACCTGTTCCAATTACAATATCGTCCACTCGAACAGGAGCCATTCTCTTCAGTTGTGATACGCAATAAAGTCTGTACAGCATCCTAATATCACTTTCTGCTTCCACAGGGTACCAATTGTTGAGCATAACTTTGGTCGTAATAGAACTGTCATAATTACCACATGACTATATAATAGTAATGTACTGTAATATCTCTTTCCAACTACCTCCGTCTCCTACTTGTCTCCTCTCCGTCTTTTATTCCACCACATGACTGTAATAGTAATGTACTGTAATATCTCTCTTCAGCTACTTCCGGCAACTACTTCCCCCCTGTCTTTTATTCCACCACATGATTATATAATAGTAATGTACTGTAATATCTCTCTTCAGCTACCTCCGGCTCCTACTTCCCCCCTGTCTTTTATTCCAACACATGATTATATAATAGTAATGTACTATAATATCTCTCTTCAGCTACTTCCGACTCCTACTTCCCCCCTGTCTTTTATTCCACCACATGATTATATAATAGTAATGTACTGTAATATCTCTCTTTAACTACCTCCGTCTCCTACTTGTCCCCCCTCCGTCTTTTATTCCACCACATGACTATAATAGTAATGTACTGTAATATCTCTCTTCAGCTACTTCCGGCTCCTACTTCCCCCCTGTCTTTTATTCCACCACATGATTATATAATAGTAATGTACTGTAATATCTCTCTTTAACTACCTCCGTCTCCTACTTGTCCCCCCTCCGTCTTTTATTCCACCACTTGGCTATAATAGTAATGTACTGTAATATCTCTCTTCAGCTACTTCCGGCTCCTACTTCCCCCCTGTATTTTATTCCATCACATGATTATATAATAGTAATGTACTGCATATATCACTCTTCGCATACT
>JBAIZL010000010.1:54093299-54130799 GCA_036971475.1 Prosapia bicincta | reverse complement strand
ATACTCTCAGACTCTACCTCAAGCACTGTTGGATTGAAACCTATCAGTCACATAAGACGAAATGAAATCACTTTCTTGAAAAAAGTGTAAGGCCGAAGCAAGTCTTTCTTTTATAATTACTCGTCGCCTACAGTAATTAGGATTCATTTGAGAAATAAATCATAGAGATATTTCAACACCAAAAGATTACAACATCAATTTGGGGCAAAATGGCGCGTTAGCCACTTAGCCCTGGTCTTGATGCGCCATCCTGTCCCATCAAGCCATTTTGAAAACTTATTGCAAAAGGACAGAAAATTATAAATTAAAAAGAGTATTGATATAAAAATTTCTTTCCTTGAGTGAAAATAATAAAAATGTACACTTAACGTGACAGACTTCACTGAACTACTAAATATTACATGGGCTATTGCCTCGTGACAGGAACATCAAGTGATGTTATTCACAGGGCTACCATCACAGCAGAAGGAAATTTACCAGCACCGCACCACTTTACCCGTGCGCCACATAGCCCCGGTCTCCCTATAGTAAGCCCGACAGGAAATCCCTTTATTTCGCTTATTTCTCCTCGTTGTTTCAAAATCGCTTCTGTATACAACCAACTACTTTCTATAATAATAAAACTATAGTTAATGTTTTTACATATGTTTTAGTGTGTTCGTCTTAATTGTATGCTTTACTGTGGATTTCTCTGTCCCTACCTCCCACTAAACAATCTGGAACCCTGGTCAATGGGAGGTCCTGAAGAATAGACTGCTCAGCTATTCATCCAGTTTGCAGAATACTAAAATAATAACTCCCAATCTGAATTGGTACATTCATAGACATAAAATAGTCCGTATACATTGGCATTTAATTTTACGTCAAAATAAAATTACAAGATTTTCTTTAAAGACATAAAACTTAGACAAGTGTAACAATGGCAAATAAATTAATTATATCAGAACCAATCGTGAGGAAAATATTATTTTTAAGTTACCATCAAATGATTATCAAAGCTAGACTAAACCGGCCTGAGTCTTTGATACTGCGACAGAAGCTTTTATTCTTTTATGTTTCGCTATTCTCTGGAACATATAATAACAGTGCTGCCAAGCGTTAAGAGCCAACTCAAACTCAAAGCCAATTCTATTGGAAGTGGAAGACACAAGCGTTATTAAAATAGAAACATTGATCGGTTGGTAGCATTTTCAGATAGATAATGTCGTGGCGATAGGTTGGTAGCATTTTCAGATAGATAATGTCGTGGCAGATCGGTTGGTAGCATTTTCAGATAGATAATGTCGTGGCAATATTTGAATATAGTTTTTGAGAGACGTTGATTGTTGTTTCATCAGTAAAACGTAGTGAAGTTATTTCATGGAAGTTAACCTTTTAGCTTACCAATTTTTTCGTTGTACGCTTAGACTAAGTGTGTATGTGTGCGAGCACGCGCCTATAAGGCTGTATTACTAAACACTATGAAAGCATTTATATCCTCTTGAAATTATGAAGAAAATATCAAATTATTTCATTCGCGTGAAACTGTTGAAGAAATTACATTTAGTACGGCTAAATATTATATTGGCGACAGTTGTATCAGACGTTGCCACATACAGAAGTTGCTAAAACTATTTTTCTCAATGATTTTCTCAATAAAACGTTTTCTCACGATTTACAACAAATAAGGATTTATTGTTCTAGTATATATAACCATTTGAGATGTATAAACATTGTGATATATAGTTTCTTTTATTAGTGTCCAAATGAATGTAATCATTTGAGCTGAAGTTCCGATTGTTTGTTAATATTTGCTCCTGTATTCAGTACAGACCTAGATCACTAAGTACTAGTAAGTTCATAGATCCCTAAGCTCCCATTACTCTCTGCAGTAGTAGTTTAATTCTGTTTATGTTTTAGAATAGTATTTCAGAGGGACCTCTCATTTATCGTTTTGGCTTTCTCGCCATGATCTCGTTATTTCTTTTCTACTTATTGTACACTATTCTCTCACCTCTGATATTCATCTAAGACATCCTGCATTCTAGTCCCCAAGATCTAACCTTTTTGTGAGCGAAGACGACTGTTAAGGACGTTCTTCAATTCTCTATTTCAAGTCATTTAAAATGATAATTTTTCATTAAACATTTTTAAACACTCGAATTCTACAAAGTAGTTTCTCAGTAATACAGACATGTAATTATTTTTTTTTTAATTTCACACTTTTTGTTAAGAACTATCATATTGTCTATTATAGAAGACTAATTTTGACAGCAGTAATTTTTTATCCGTAACTTCTACAAAGGTAGGCTTAAGGTAGATCAAGGGCGTACCCAGGGTCAAAACGGGGGGGGGAGGCAAACCATGGTCGTTCAGGTGTCGATCGACAATAATATAACGATAAATAACCCTAATTTCATAATTTTCAATGGTGTAAGTTTTTTTTATTAATAAATTAGTTTAAATTGTAATAAATTCCAGCAACAAAATTTAATAACTATTTATCTATTATAATTTTGCTTCCGGGGGGCAGCTACCTCCTCCTGCCCCTCGCGGGGTACGCCCATGCTAAAGATGTGATAATACTAACTCCTTTATAACTTCTATCTAAAAAAAATATCCCTCTAGAAAAATATAAGTTAATATGTTTACAAAGATTTGTTAAAATTAAAACATTGGAATGTTTGTTTTCGTCCAGTTAGAGGCAGACATTTTGATATTGGACGAAATGAAATTAGGTTTCATAGCGTAAGCGCCAGTGGAAGGTAAGGTTCAGTCAGACAACAATAACGGAGAAATGTCAACAGAAACAAAGAGGGTTTTCGGTATTGCTATTGACGTTCGGAGGCATGGCCGTACAGTCGGTGCAGAAATTTCGTCAAAGGTCACTTTGGCAAACAGTTTGTGGCAAACACTGACTGTACATTCCGGGATGTTTAAGTTAAAAAACGAGGACGGCGAAAAGATTGGCTTTAAAATTTAAAATCTTGTCTTTGGCAAATCTTTTAAAATAATTTTCCTTTCTTGTGGACATAAAATTAAGCCTATGTTAACATAAAATGTACTTAAGAGGTGCTTGTTTTTAATTCACAAAACAAGATGAGCTAAGTAAAGGAATGTGTTACTTTATCGCTAATAAAAATGTTGTTTTCCATTTAATTGTATGATTAAGTTGTCTGGAACAAAAACATGTAATTGTATTTTTAGCTCACTTTAAACTAAACTACGACAAAATATAAAACTATAATTGTAAATTACACTTGATGTGTTCTAAAATTAAGGGATCGGAAAATTAACTATAAATATATTTTGACTAAATTTAATATTTAAATTATTTAAATATTTTAAAATGTAGTTGGTTTTAAAAAATATTTTCCACATTTTATAAAATTCGTTTAATAAATTTATTTTATGCAATTTCAATTAGATGAGCAAACAGAAACTACTAGTGTAGAGTGTATTTACGTCGTATTATCCCGGAATAAGATTTATAAGTAACATCAGTGTTCGTCGTTAGGTATATACTGTATTCCGTGTACATTTAGCTGCTTATATCTAAGTACAGACAAACAAATTTAAGTTGATAAAAATTAAGTTACAGAGGTAGTTAACGTGTTTACAGATCTACAGATAAAATTGACAAATATTTTAGGTTAGTCAATTATCATCAACAAAAGTAATTTAAATTGCAAAAAATTATATGTTAGTTTTGGAACACAAGGACCGTATTTTTTGAAGATAAAATTATAAAATGTTCTTCCGCAGTAAATAATTGTGTTTATATTTTAAAATTCATCATGCAATTCAATCATAAAATACCTACTCTATAATGGTAAAAGGACATTCAGGGGAACCTTCAAACCATGAATATGTGACAGAACATTCAGAATCTCCTAGGAAGAATACGAAACGTCAAGCTACCAAGGGGCATGGAAAAGGCCAAGGAGAAGATCATGAACGTTAAAAAGCGAAAGTTGCCATACCTATGACTTAGAAAGACAGGGAAAATACCAGCTGTTTCAGAATACAATCACTGAATGATAGTCTCAAAACGATTAGTTGTAACAAGGCCTTGCAAAAATCCTACCTGATAACTGTGATAACATCAACCCAATCAGATCATCCTTCACAAATATATGGATAGCCTTGACCGTTATATCAACATTACACTTGCAGAGCAGAAGTAAGATTCATATCTTAGTATAAGGTAAAATTTTGTAAGCAGTCACTTGGAGGCTGCGGGCCTCAGCGAAAAGGCGAGGACGAGGTGAGGATGAGATGCTCGAAGGTCATTTTCAAAAACATTGACCCTTGTACTACCGCTGACTGCTTTGATTGACGCATTACTTTCTTACTTAATAATACTTTTTAATGTACAGTATAAATACACTAGAGCGTCGAATATCCGAATTGGGATATGGGGGATTTCGGATAATCTAATTGTTCACTTTCTGACCAAAGTTTATTCCACGCTATCATTAAATCAAAGAAAAATGTTTTTAACATTAAAGAATTACACCGTTACACGCATATGCGAGAATTCTCCGATAAAGCCACTCTAAACTGCCTGTGTTGGTTGTCTACCGTTTCAATGCCAAATGAATCGTATTTTTCTGGTGCGTGGTGGGTAAAGGGAAGATGTCTTCGAGTTTTAGTCAAATATATCCCCACTTTTAGCAATATTACAAAATTAACTTGAAAAATCAGGTATTTCCACCAACGCGAGTAACGGAGAGTTAAAGAAGGAGTTCGGGTTTTTAACGTTTCGGATTTCTGACGTTCGGATTATTGACACTCTAGCGTGACAACAATAATTGTACAATTATTGTAAATAGGGCGTTCCCGGAAGCGTGCTAATTGGATTGTCGGTTTGGGACGGGTAGGCCGCGATTTATGGCGCCGTTGAGGGATGATGACAGTGCCTGATGTTTTCTAAATGACAAATACACAATTTCTACGTAAGAGCTAAGTGCCAGCTTATGAAATTTGACTTGTACAGTTGCACTGTAATTTATTTTGTCGCATAATAATAACCTTTTGATCGTAATAAACATACAAAATTATGCGCAATTTCATTGGTAGATTAGGATCGAAAAGTGAGTACTTAAAACTAAAATAAAATATACTCTCTAATAATACCACTAAATTTCACCTCATTGTCAATGTTAATATAAAATACCAATCTTGCTAGAAGAAATATGAAAGCTCTGTAACCAGCATTGCTTCCTGATTTCAGTTTTAAAATTGTTGACTTTGTGCATAAACCGGTGAAGGGGTTTTATGCACTTTCATCTCTATTTTGTTAATTACGTAAGGGGTTTGAACGACGACATTATAAATGAAAAATTAAAAAGCGATCGCCATAAGAAATTTTATTAGACAGAATCCCTATTTGTCTCGAACCCCTCCTCTCCCTCTTCCCTCTCTCTCAAGCGCGCGCGCGCACACACACACACACATACACACATCAGTTGTATTTATCATACGAGTACAAGTATGTCTACTTTGTACACTTAACGGCTACAAAGTGCCAGACAACTTCCCTTTATTCTATACTGGATAACATCTTAGTATAAACCTATTTGCTGTCTTTGTAAATGACGCAAGATGCATTATGCTAATTGATGACCCTTGGGAAGGCCCCTATCCTTATTCAGGTTGTAGACTTCACGTTAGATTAAACGTGTCACTTTAAACGACGGAGGTAAAAATTGTGCACAATTTCACTAACGAAAATTACAATAAATATATTATTAGAATCCACTCACTGATATTAAAAATTTTGTAAATAATAATTTAAAGTTCACAGCTTTAAAAACACATAATAGTACGTTGAAATTTTAATCTAGTCAATATTGTTTCAAGTTACTCTAAAAAGCCAGAATTGCTGCTATTATTGGATTAACTGTATTTTGGAGGAGAGCTTTTATAATTTTGGTGTTTTATAATTTGTTGGTTTTGTAATCATATGGAGCGTTGAAACCTTTACTATCGTTGTATTCCTCTTCTATATTCATATTATATTATTATTATTGTTTTTGTTACTATACCGACTCATATTGGGCTACTGCTTAAATGGTTCACATTCATCCATCCGAGAGTTGACCTATATTTCGTTTTCAACGTGATTTACAATTGATTACTTTAATGGTAACCTAATTTAAATTAATTCTTCTGATGAAGAATCCCACTTTTATTTATGTCTTTTGATATTAACCTTTATAAAACCCTCTCTCATATAAGTTGTTACTCTATGACGTTCCCGCCCATTTTTCTGTATATTCGATACAGCTATATGTTGTCTTTATTTTAAACATAACCATAAATACAATTTCAACAAATGGAAATGAAACGGAAACAGTGTTGCAGTATATAAGGGTATACAATTTAATTTTTCTGAAATTATTGTAATTTCATTTTTCTTATAAAAATGCAGGAATTTATAAATTAGGCAAAATCGCATTTAAGTTTAAATTGACTGTTACATGTTCAAGTAGAACCTAAATTTCCTCCGGCTACCTACGACTGTGCACCCTGTAGGTAGAGCACTAAACGCGCTATAACCACCCTTAAACACTTTATTACGCTTATTTTCAGGGCGATTCAGTTTCATTTAAGCATGAAATATACACATGAAGTACTTTTAGGGAATCGCGATCAAAAGGAATTTAAAACATGAATGCATTTATAATCCAGCGTTTTATATTGTTAAGGTCTTACAATTGTATGTTATAATTTTACGCTGCCTGTAGCTTTGTCAATGGATTTTTTTTCTATATATCCGCTGAAGGTTTTTGCTGTCGTATTCAAACGTTAATTTTTTTTTAACCAAGTCGGCTTTAACCAAGTTCTAAAGGGTATTCTAGCTGTTTTCATATCGAGGCATTTATCTCGAAAAGGGTTGAACGACTACAGGCTATTCCTTTACAGCCAAACGTTGTGAATTTTATTAACTGACCAAAAAAGGAGGAGGTTCTATATTCCATCGTATATTTTTTTTTAATGTCTGTTCCACGATAATGTTGTAAGTATTTAATCGATTACAGTGATTTTGATTGCAAATGAAAGAGGAAACCTTCCCGGTGGTCCCACTATAGTTGCACCCAATCCATCTGAATTGGAAACAATAACACGCTATTTTTAATTTTTTAGTGAAATTTTTTTATAAGCATTATAAAATACAGTAGATGATAATTAATAAGCAACATAAACAATAACTTTTTTTATGTAGTAATCTACCATAAATGAAAATAACGTAGAAAAAAATAAGAATAAACGAATAGTTTTTTTTTTTAATTTCTTGCTTGAGAAAGCTGCTTAGAATGAGCATCATCGCATACTAAAGAATGATTTTTTCTCGTGTAAGAGGCTTTTTTCGATGGTCTACCCACATTGGTATATGACTTGGCATAACTCGAATGAGATAAGCCAAAATAAATACACTGAAAATACGATTTAGTACATTTACCATAGGCAACATGTTCAATAACCTTTAGGTAAAAACTTTATCACTTCACTAAATACAAGCAGATATATTCATTAAATGTAACTTTACAATGAATTTTCACTTTATTTTTTAATTAGTATTTTATGTGTAAACATTACTTTTCCTAATAATTATTAAAGATAAGCTTATTATATATTTACCTGAGATTTCGCATTACATGACTATCAACACGTTTTTAATCGGAAATAAAAAATAATAATTCCAAGATCAGAAATAATAGTACGATTTTAGAAAAATTCATCAAATGAAATTGAAACATAAATTACTCAATGTATTCGTCTAACAAACTGATATGTTTATTGTATTCTTCAAAGGCCTTTCAGTTGTATGGACAACGATCAAGCAATATGATTAGAGGGATATACACAACGGAAATATGTACAGATATGTAATGGCATTTTGTCAACATAATCAACGACATGAAACGAATTTTGATTATAATGTAGATTGGAATTTGAGATCTTACTTCTAAAAATGAAGAAATAAATATTTTAAAAAATAAAAAGAACCTACTTGAAAAACCAATCCAAGTATATAATTTTTACTTACTAAAGTAAAAAATAATTTTCCCGTAACAAAAACATAATTTATCATACGTTTATTACGCACAACATTTTAAAGTCGGCGCCGCAATCGTCCCTTGTATTTGCTAATCCATTAAATCTATTCCAAACATTTCCGAAACAATCAGCTGTTTGATTGCTTGATTAATTACAGCGAACCATAGAGTCTTCTCATGAAAGAAAAACTCCATGTGTTCGATATTATGAGAAAATACGGGAAATTGAACTTTGTTCTCGCATAAACCATACAATATCATATTTTGTTCGATACAAAATATGTGATTGCAAATTTTTCGTTCAGATATATTTAGTGTGGCCATTCAACCTTCTTTAAATGTTTTACACGGAATATGATTACTGTATATGCTTATAAACATACGAGATTATATCTTCCTAAATCTATTGTATCATAAATTTAATAAATGTCATATCTATATAATAAGCGTATAGAAGAAATGTTTGAATAACCTGTCTTTATATCAAAATCTGTTAATCTGTATGCCAAGTTGCTGCAACATCATGTAAAAACTCTTATTTTTCACGATCACTCAGACAAAGACAACGCTCACGATGTTTGAACTTAGAATGTTAAATATGAGTCCAAGTATGAAATGCGGCGTCGACTTCAAACTTTTAGGTAATGAGCTTATGTTAAATTGTGTTTTCGTTATTGGAAAATTATTTTTTTTTACATTTTAGTAAGTAATAATTATATATTAGGATTGTTCTTTTTAGAGTCGGTTCTGTTTTCTTTTTATACTGTAAAGTTACTAGTGTTGATACCAGGTTTCTAGAAGTTTTATGGAAATAAAATAATTATTTGTAAAATCATTTTCATTATTTTACTTTTGTTAAATGATAGGTGAAGACAAGGTACATCCTACAGAAATATAATTTCCGAGAGCTCAGGAGTGTGTGTGTTGGGTTGTGTGCCCGTGACAACTAAGCGCATGTTTCTTTTGTAATCGATACTTGTTTTCTTTCACTTTTTAAAATAACATATAGTTAATTAACTACGAATAATTAATTCGTCTGTTGATTTATTTAAAGAGAGTGAATTTGCGTGAGTATTTGCCATGATTATTATTCGCCACCCTTAACTCCCGTATTTGTGTCAGCGAACAGCAGCCAGTTAAGTCTCGGTCGACTTGGCAGTATATCAATATGAACGGAAGTTGCCTACGATCCATCACTTCATAAACTGAGGTAACTTTGCATAACTTAATCATGCACGGCTCGCTAAATAGGTTGCATTGAACAATATTATCTGGCATGCATTACATTTTGTTTACGTAACTTACTTTTTGCGGTACATAATAATGCAATTAGGTTAATACTAGTATTTACCCTGGTTTTCCTTTCTAGACTTTTTCAGTGACTTAATATATTTATTTGAGTAATAATAAATATACCCAAATACTACATTGGGCTCATTTTACCACAATCAGTAAATAATCATAATCCGTTTACCATGTTTGGAGACGCTATTAGTATTTTAAATACAGCAATGCGCGTGGTAATTTTAACCAATTTTAATTTTTAAAAGATTTGAACATTTTGGATTTTTTTTTATATGTTTGACTTTTGTAGAGTAGAATATATGGGGTGGACAGAACATATCTTGTTCTTAGAAAAGAAATATAATAAGTAGCAATTGTCTACTTTAACAAGTTATTTAGTTTGTATTAATTTAAATTATAAAATTTAATATATTGTCTTCAAAGTTGCCTATATTTCTATGTCCAGTCCCTTAAAATGTTGAAAATCTACATATATTTGTTTTGTAGAAAGGTAAGAAAATAACATTTTTATACGTAGGGAACATTGAACAATTTTAAAACATTAGTAATTTACCAGAATAGTTTTTAGTAAACCTTTAGTAAAATGTTATACGTAAGAATGGTTGCACCAATTTCGATTTTTTTTTCGTTTTTCGCACTTGGTACTCAATTATGCATTCCAAAAAAAAAGTTATTTTATTGGTCGCAAACTATAAACCGTGATTGAATTGCTTTAATCATCGCTATAGAAACGTAACCTTATCAAGTTCTTGATCATGTAACCAGAAATATCGCACTGCGCTATACCACATTACCATATGTACATATATATATATATATATATATATATATATATATATATATATATATATGCTGATACGTATTCCTTCACGGATGGAAAAATATGATGAATTGTTATTATCTGGAGTACATCCGTTCATTCTGCAGTCTATAAATTCGAAGTTCCGACGTTTCGCTATAATCTCATCCAGCATTGACGAGGTGAACCCAACAACAGTAGAAGAGCGAGTGATGAGCGCAGATAACTCGGCTCCTATAAATAGAGGAATGAAGCTACGCCCATTGACGTCAAATCACACATTGACGTCAATCCACACACACCTGATCCAAACAATTATTCACATTCCTTTGCCTTTCTGTTCACCTTTCTGCCGATACAATCTATCGATGACACTCTTCCACACTGCGGGCAAATTCAAAGTATCATCGCGTTTGTTAAGACTCCCTTGCTTCTCTATTTCGATAACCTCACGAATAATTCTAGTAATTATAGGCGAGTTATCTGCGCTCTTCACTCGCTCTTCTACTGTCGTTGGGTTCACCTCGTCAATGCTGGATGAGATTCTAGCGAAACGTCGGAACTGCGAATTTATGGACTGCAGAATGAACGGATGTACTCCAGATAATATTTGATATTAAAACTGTTGATATTTATTGAAATATAATTCCATACAAAATAGATCTATTATAAGAATGTTTTATTAAATGAACACGTGATGGAAAAGCTATTTTTTTCCATCTACAACTAATTTGGTTTTATGAAAAAAAAAAGTGGGTGGGACCTGTACGTACTACAACAAGCCTGGTCTTATTTCGAGTGTCACTTTTGGGGTGGAATAAGGAACTGTAAACAAATATCTTCTTGCTACCACATAGACTCCCTCCGACTTGGTTACCTCCAATGGTGCTGCCATCAATAGTAAAAGTCTGTTGGAATTAATAATAATATCGTGCAAAGTAGAGAACAATGACCTACTTTATTCGATCCTTTAATTATTGGATCTTTTTAGACTTTTTTAGATCCTATCATTAATAGTTGTTCGTTGAAAATAATATGGAGATGTTTGTAGTTGAGTAGGCTACATGCTCACAAATCTTATTTCTAATCCCTCTATGAGAACAATAGTTTAAACTTCAGATCATATCATATATACGGAATTATAGATGTAATTAGCAATAAAAAAGTGATGTTAATATCTGCTTACCGCACAAATGGCTTTGAACATTTACAGTTATAATTGAGCTCACCATCTACCGCCCATTAGTTGAAACTTGGCCAAGAACCAAAGTACTGACCTATCGATTTTATTTTATTTAGTTGCCTTCTGCATCACATAGATATTTACACGAGTGGTTAAGAATATGTAAGGGGTGATTCGATTTATCACGTAGTTACAATCTGTCGTAAATAGTCAATAAATAAAAAAACTATAATTAAAAGGTAATTAACTAAGTAAATACGTAATGGCTTACTTGCTGACGCGTTTCTAAGCATTTGTTCCTTTTAGTTCTTTTTTTCGTTCCTCTACTGGCGGCATCGTGTTAGGTACAAAGGCTGAATTTATGACTGTGGAAGGGGTGAGTTATTTTGGTTCTGTGTCATGTAATGGAAAAGGCTGTTGACTTCTAAACTTGTGTGATCATATAATAGTTTCTTTATCTGTTGCGTAGTGTTTGTATGTCTCGTATTTTTCTAAAGTTGTTAGTTTTTTACTTTGTTTTAATATGTGGAGAACGTTAGTATGTATGTCCGTGTGTGTGTGTTGCGTGTTTTTTAGGTGTTTTGCGTAGAAGGATTTTGGGTTTGTTTGGTTTATGCGGGTAGTGTGTTCTTAGAAGCGTGTATATGCGTGTAATACAAGCACTACGTAACAGATAAAGAAAACATGTTAAATGATCACACACATTTTGAAGCCAACAGCCTTTTCTACGCCTGTAGAAGTTTAGCTTCGTAAAAGGAACGAATGTTTTGAAATGCGTCAGCAAGTAAGCCATTACGTACTCACTTTGTTAAGTACCTTTTAATTATAGTTTAATCAGTGAATTCAAGATGATTACATTAAGTAACTTTAAATAGATAAAGTTTCAAAATGTTTCACATTGAGCTTCTTGTGCCTAACCAAACTCTTGGTCAAGTTAAATATATGTACTAAAGGTAAAGAATCAGATAGTGCAACAGGAATGAAGGTTGAGAAGGAAGACTCAATTATTTTCATGCTATACTTCGGGTGAATAATCGCTAAGAAGAGGTTAGACGATAATGTTAAGATGGATTTTTCTAAATAATATTTCCGACTTAATTTAATAGGCATAGGTGAGCTATAAATAGAGCGTTCTTGTTAGATTATTGGATATTTAGAATAAACTGTTGCGGTGGAGTTTAAGTAGTAAAATGTGAAAGTGTACAGAAGATATTCATATTGTTTCCACCGAATCAGAAAACTTGAAGAAAAACTTTAAGAATTTTAACACCAGTGTGCAACATCACAGTCTGCAAAAACAAATTATTCAGTCGCGCATTGGCTTTACCAGAAATGGTTAAGTAAAGATTTTATCAAAAAAAATGACAAGGTAAATGGTAAACTATTGAAGAAAATAACGTAATTACCATTAGTTACGTTTGTATGATTTCCATTACCTTAACCTCCATTCGTTTAACTTTTATTTCGAGATACTTCTTTTATTACCTTAACCTCCATGTTTAACTTTTATTTCGAGATACTTGTTTGGTAACAATAGTTTCGGAGGACCAATAATTATTATAATTATATAAATTAATAGTTTGTACTTACGTGCACCGTGGAATACACACTTATCACACTCGCGTATTAAATAAGCGATTTCTGGCCAGAAAACCTGTTCGTATTCCACGCACCGGTCACATTCGGTATAAACATTAATAAAATAGTTACATTCACGTATTCTAGTACTTAAGGTACGGAGATTGGAAAGTATAATTGTTCGAGTCAGCGCTCGAAGTTTCATTGTGCTTTGACCTACCTAACAGCTGTACCGTGACGTATCGGTCACGTGATCTCTGACCCGCTAATCGATATCCGAAAACTTATTGATTTTCTCTGGATGAACGCTATGCACCCCCACTCCCTTCTTATTTTCTAAGCTACTTTCCGCTTCAACACAAAGGAGAAGCGTTCTGACCCTCGAACAGTGCAGTCCTACGTTAAACCTCGCAGCCTATTCCGCATGGCTTTTGTTTCAGACAATTTAAAGTACCGCTTTCGTTCGTTAATTGTGCTTAAGGTGCGGACCGCGTTAATGAACTTTTAAGGAACATTTTAATGAACATTTTAACTGTATATTTTCGCCGTGTTTGTGAAAGTGTTGCCCGATTTCGCCGGTTGCGCAATCGTAGTGCGTGTACTCGCGGCAATAAACTAAGTGCTTTGTAAGCTTAACTTTTACGTTTACTCATATTTTCAATTGAGTTTTTTAGTTGCGTGATCGCCTTCAAGAATTCTACGCTGCCTAAGACGACCACAGTACTGTGGAGACTTCACCTCGATTCCAACGTCGCATCACTTCTTACCTATGGTAAGTGCGTAGTTAAGGAATATGAACAATTTATAATTTATTTGTATTAAATTCAGTGTCGTTGCGTTTTAGTGTTAAATGACTCTATTTTGCTTAGAACAGTGCTTAAACTTGCTATGTTAAATATTAACGTAAATTACGCAATCCAGAGTAACCTTGTTAACAATAGGGCTTACCGCACCTCGTGGTTTTAATTCTAACTTTTTAATCTGCGGATTAAACATTGGTCCCCACCGGACCGGATTATTTGAATTATTTCAGTGACCTAGGGTTTTTCTTTAAATTTCACGATAATGTATTAGTGACCACGTGGTTCCTTTGTAACCAAATTAAACATTTGTTGAGTTATTTCAGCGATAAAAATTTATAAATTTTAAAATTTTTTAAAGCTGTGACTAACGTAAGCATGTGCTTACCGCGACGTGGAGAAATGTGCGTCACATCGATACAGGAAAACTTTAACGATAATTACCGGTGCCACATTGCGCAATAAGCCACGTGGCTCATAGTTGCACGATTACGAGCAAGGAAGTGTTTATGCTTGCTACGACTTACAAATTTTATACAGTCCACTTTATTATCGCGTTTGAACTTATAGTGAATTTTAAATTTCAATTGTTTGTGGTTTTTTTTTTTGAAATTTATTAAAATGGAAATTAATACGGAGTATTATTTGTCTAAATTGAGAGATATTGTAGGCGAGCTGGAACAAGTGAAAAATGTACTTAACGATAAAGAAATACCAGAAGGCCTCGCACGGGAAATTCGTCGAATTCAATCTAACTTTATTGAAACGTATGAGATATTAGAGAAAACGTTCGCTAGTCAAGTTGCCGATCTTGCTGAAAAGGCCTTTAAAATTAAAAAGCAATTTCAGGACACGTATTTGCCAATGTTGGCTAAATATCCGAACATTATTAAGACCGAGGTGAAGTTAACCTCGCAGGTCAACCCCGGCACAAGTTCGCCTCACTTACCTAACCTTACAATGCCTAGCTTTTCAGGCAATAGTAATGAATGGATTGACTTTATTACAATGTTTGACTCAATGGTGCATTGCAATAGCAATATTAATGCAATACAGAAATTTCAGTATTTAAAGTCAGCGCTTAAAGGAGACGCTTTAGCCATTGTTACGGGACTTACAATATCTGAGCATAATTATGATATCGCATATCAAGCCTTACGCAATCGTTATGCTAACCCTCGCCGTTTAGCCGATCATTATTTTCAAATCATTAAAGACTTTAAGCCTATTAAGAACGCGTCTCAGAGTGAACTTAACCGATTTTTAACCGCACATTCAAATGCTGTGTGCGCACTAAAGGCTGTCCAGTTAGACGACTTAGCGGACTTCTTACTTTTTCAAATGTCTGTTGGTAACTTAGATGCACAGACTCGACTTAACTTTGAAACCAGATTGGGAACAAATCAAATGCCCACGTACAGACTTTTAAATGATTTCGTCACTGAGCAGGCTAGAGCAATGGAGTTGCTCAATCAACCCTCTGCCGCGACTGCAGTTAACTCAAGATTAGGTCAGCAACCTCGAGTGATGGTCTCTGCGTTGAATGACTCAAATAACAGCGGTGCCCCTAATTTAAATATTGACCATGTCGAAGCTAGCCTCGAAGCTGAACATAGTCCAACGGTCCAGCCGTCGACGTCTTATGTTAATGCGGCTACGTCTCAAATGCTACCACGCACTTATGCGCCCAGACCTGTGATGCAGAGCCTCATACGGCCGTCTGCAGGAGGGAGACAAGGAAATGTGCCGCCAATTATGAACGCGCCTAGGCTTTCAGTTTTCCGACATCGGTTGCCACCGCTTCACATGGCTCAAGCCAACATATCAACCACTCATACTGGGATGTGTTATTATTGCGGCTCAAACCATAATGTTTTTAATTGCCAGTCGTTTCTGGAATTAACTGTGTCCGAACGTAAAAGTGCCATTGTAAAATTACGACGTTGTTTTAATTGTCTTGGATCACACTTTCAGTCCAAATGTAAATCTATGAAACAGTGTAAACATTGTGGAGAGTCACACCACACATTGTTACACGACAACTCTCCTGCACAACAATGACTAGTTTCACCGCGACACCCTCGTTCAACAGCCAGACCCGACCTCGCTACTCAATCGTTACCGCATGCTCTTTCTTGTAATATTGAAGCTTCTCTCGCCCTGTTAGGCACCGCGCAGGTCATCATTCAGGACCAATTTGGCCGACCGCTTCCATTTAGAGCACTTATAGATCCAGGCAGTCAAATCTCTGTCATAACTAAGCATGCGAGCACTCTGTTGAATTTACCCGCTCGGAAATCAAATCTTTCTTTGATTGGTGTCGCAGCCAAGACAACCCGCATTCATGAGTACGTCACTTTGCTTATTTTCTCGAGACATGACCCAGGTGTCATGCTCACCGCAGAAGCCGCTGTGCTTCCCCGCATTACTGACCCGCTTCCATCTACCGCTTTGGCGCCTTGCATACGCGCTCAATATCAGCACTTACCGCTGGCTGACCCTCAGTTCGACACCCCTTCCGGTGTTGACATCATTCTAGGTGCTGACATTTTCACACAGATACTTGTGAACGGACCTTGTAATATTATCCACGGACAACCCTCGGCACTCAACACCAGGTTAGGTTGGGTCATCATGGGTCCCATACCTTATAGCATGCCTCAGCAGCCACGTGTATTCATCACTACTCTGAAGTCAATCGATGACAACATTAGACGCTTTTGGGAAGTTGAGGAAGTCGCACCAGCAAATCACCTCAGCCCTGAAGATCAACTGTGTGAAGAACTGTTCGCAACCACTACTGATCGTGACGCAACGGGAAGATACATAGTAGCACTTCCATTTAAGCCGGAAGCTATCTCGCTTAAGTCTAACCGTAACACTGTTCTTGCGAGTTATCATGCGTTAGAAAGACGTTTAAGCCGCCAGCCTGAGGTAGCCATACAATATCATCAGTTTATGGCCGAGTATATCGCTCTAGGGCACATGTACCCTGCCCTCAAGGCTTCTGACTATCTTATTCCGCACCATTGCGTATTTAAGACCACCAGCTCTACTACTAAGCTGAGAGTGGTATTTAACGCGTCATCACCAGATTGCCACGCAAACACTCTGAATCAACAAATGTTATCCGGTCCTAAACTGCAAAAGGACTTGGCTAATTTAATCATCTCTTTCCGTTTATATACTTACGCTGTTTGCACCGACATCAAGATGATGTACCGTCAAATTTTGGTCCGACCTGAGGATCGTTCTTACCAACATATACTTTACCGTGCTTCACCTCAATCTCCGTTAACTGAGTATGAACTTGCTACGGTCACCTATGGCCTAACCCCTTCCGCTTACTTAGCTTTGCGAACGCTTGAACAACTAGTAAAGGATGAGGGAACCCGCTATCCTACAGCCTCCGAAGCAATCCTTCATCAGACCTACGTAGATGACGTCGTCGCTGGAGCCGACACGCCTGAGGCCGCTAAGACGTTAATACAAGAACTTATTGACATTTTCGCTCGCGCCGGCCTGGAACTCAGAAAATGGTCGTCGAATGAACCCTCGCTACTCGCAACGCTACCTTCCTCTCCCTTGGAAAATCCGCTGTTGTTTCAGGACGAATCCGCTGCAATTAAAATATTGGGTTTGCAATGGAACCCCTCGTCAGACTCGTTCTCATATCAAACTCAAACTTTCACGCTAGTGCCTACCAAACGCACCATCTTATCCTACGTCGCTCGCACTTTTGACCCGCTTGGCTTCTTAACGCCTATTACCTTTTGGATTAAGGCTTTTCTTAAACGCTTGTGGTTGGAGAAACTGGACTGGGACCAGCCTCTGCCAACCCCTCTACTCGATCAATGGGACAGCTTCATTGTCCATTTCGCTTGTTTGTCCGATATTCAAATTCCTCGCCATGTAGGCACGCGATCAGCTAGTCATCGCATCGTTGGGTTTTGCGATGGTTCCGAAGCAGGCTATGCTGCTTCTATCTATTTGAGATCTGAGCTTAACGGGTTTGTCAACGTCAGCCTGTTGAAAGCTAAAAGTAAGGTAGCCCCTGTTAAATTACTTACCATACCTCGTTTGGAACTTTGCGGCGCACTACTGCTAGCTAAGTTATACAAATCAATTCAACCAGCTCTTAATTTCATTCCAATCGCTAACACTCTCTTCTTTACTGATTCTGAGATAGTACTTCATTGGGTTCAGACCCCGCCTCATCAATTGAAAACTTTCGTAGCTAACCGCATCACTGAGATTGTGTCAATCACCTCCATGGATCATTGGTTTCATGTTTCGACTCTTGATAACCCCGCAGACGTCGCGTCTCGCGGTTGTTTGCCTGATCAACTTGCTACACACCCGCTCTGGTGGCATGGACCTCCTTGGTTATTACATTGTCCTACCACTTGGAATCTGTCTAGGCCTAAAGGCACTAACCCGGATCAGACGGAAACAAAGGTTGAGGCTAAGGTTAATTGCGCCGCTGTGCAAGAGCCCAACCGTCTTATGGAAATCATTGAACAGCATTCGAGCTTAACTACTCTTCATCATGTCTTCGCGTACGTATTACGATTCATCGACCACTGTCGCAACAAGAGCCTGGCGATCGGCCATCATCACAACACACGCTATAAGGCCAAAGCAGCCTCAGTTAAACCTACGCTACGACCGCTGTCAGTACAGGAGTTGGATAACGCAAAAGCTGTATGCGTTAAACTGGTACAAACCTCTGGCTTCAGTGAAGCTCTGCAAAAGCTTCAAACTGGTAAACGCGTCAACGACCATTTACGTAGCCTAACACCATTTATCGACGCCCATGGTCTACTCAGGGTGGGCGGTAGACTTGATCATTCGTCTCTTAGTTACGAATCTAAACACCCGCTTCTGTTACCAAAGCGCCATCATTACGTTGACCTCATCTGTGACCATTATCACAAGCTGGCCTTGCATGCCGGACCGCGTACCACTCAAGCCTTGATCAACAGTGAATTTTGGGTCATAGCTCTGCGATCATTACTTCGCCAACGCATCCATGCGTGCATTCAATGTTTCCGCATGCAAACTAAACCACGCCAGCCCATGTTGGCACCTTTGCCCTCATCAAGAGTTACGCCGTCTCCACCTTTCTATAGAGTCGGAGTAGATTTCGCTGGACCTTTTGACACAAAGGCCAACCATTTGCGCACCTCCAAGCTATTGAAAGCTTACCTCTGCTTATTTGTATGTATGACTACTAAAGCAGTTCATTTGGAATTGGTGACCGACTTATCTACTGATGCCTTCCTCGCCGCATTACACCGCTTCACCGCTAGACGAGGTTTACCTTCAGAAATTTATTCCGATAACGGCACGAATTTTACTGGCGCTGCTAACCGACTTAACGATGTCTACAAGTTTCTGGACCGCTCTAGCTCACTTATTGAACGC
Organism: Prosapia bicincta; assembly: GCA_036971475.1. Lineage (NCBI taxonomy): Eukaryota > Metazoa > Arthropoda > Insecta > Hemiptera > Cercopidae > Prosapia > Prosapia bicincta. The sequence goes on along the minus strand of JBAIZL010000010.1, from coordinate 54,111,662 downwards.
AAGCTAGCTGACCAACGCATCAGTTGGCATTTCAACCCTCCGGCTGCCCCTCATTTTGGAGGACTTTGGGAAGCCGCTGTCAAATCCGCTAAGTTGTTATTGCGACGCACTGTAGGCAACACCACCCTCACCGCTGAAGAGCTATCTACTCTGTTCATCCGGATAGAAGCCATTTTGAACAGTCGTCCTATTTTCGAAGTTTCGCCAGACCCCAGTGAAGGAGCGTCCTTTCTCACTCCTGGACACTTTCTGATTGGCCGTCCACTACTGTCACTTCCCGAAGAATGTTATACTGAGCCTCCGCTTAAATCTCGATGGTCTATGCTCCAACAGATGTCCAACCGCTTTTGGAAAATTTGGTCCACTCAGTATCTACACACTCAGATTCAACGACACAAGTGGAATAAGGACTCGACGCCACTCAAGGAAAATCAACTCGTCTTCATAACTGGAGAGCACTCAAGCCCCCTTCATTGGCCTATGGGAAGGATCATCAGTCTGCATCCTGGAAAAGACCACGTCTCTAGAGTAGCCACAATCCAGACCGCTCACGGACAGCTGAGACGAAAAGTCAACAAGCTCGTCGGCTTTCCGCTTCATCCTTAGTTTTCACCGCTTGTCTACAGCTTCTTTCTTCGGCGCTCTCGCCCTGTTGTTTCTTTTGGTTGTCTTCGTTTTCCCTGCCACTTTCTTCTTCGGCACCCTCGGGTCCCGGTGCTTTATGGTTCTTCGCCCCCCACCCACCTGGCGGATTAAAAACATTCGTTTTGGTGGGCGGTATGTTCGAGTCAGCGCTCGAAGTTTCATTGTGCTTTGACCTACCTAACAGCTGTACCGTGACGTATCGGTCACGTGATCTCTGACCCGCTAATCGATATCCGAAAACTTATTGATTTTCTCTGGATGAACGCTATGCACCCCCACTCCCTTCTTATTTTCTAAGCTACTTTCCGCTTCAACACAAAGGAGAAGCGTTCTGACCCTCGAACAGTGCAGTCCTACGTTAAACCTCGCAGCCTATTCCGCATGGCTTTTGTTTCAGACAATTTAAAGTACCGCTTTCGTTCGTTAATTGTGCTTAAGGTGCGGACCGCGTTAATGAACTTTTAAGGAACATTTTAATGAACATTTTAACTGTATATTTTCGCCGTGTTTGTGAAAGTGTTGCCCGATTTCGCCGGTTGCGCAATCGTAGTGCGTGTACTCGCGGCAATAAACTAAGTGCTTTGTAAGCTTAACTTTTACGTTTACTCATATTTTCAATTGAGTTTTTTAGTTGCGTGATCGCCTTCAAGAATTCTACGCTGCCTAAGACGACCACAGTACTGTGGAGACTTCACCTCGATTCCAACGTCGCATCACTTCTTACCTATGGTAAGTGCGTAGTTAAGGAATATGAACAATTTATAATTTATTTGTATTAAATTCAGTGTCGTTGCGTTTTAGTGTTAAATGACTCTATTTTGCTTAGAACAGTGCTTAAACTTGCTATGTTAAATATTAACGTAAATTACGCAATCCAGAGTAACCTTGTTAACAATAGGGCTTACCGCACCTCGTGGTTTTAATTCTAACTTTTTAATCTGCGGATTAAACAATAATAGTATACTAGAATGTAGGGGTAGACCTGTCTACACTCCCGAAAGGTCTAACTTGCTCTGCTGGTTCAAACTGCAGAACCAATCTTATCACGGGTGAGCTTTGTCTGACTTTGGCGGGGGGTTTAAAATAAAAGAAATGAGTCTATATTAGTTTTAAATACGTAACAATACTTCTTTTATTACCTTAACCTCCATTCGTTTAACTTTTATTTCGAGATACTTCTTTTATTACCTTAACCTCTATTCGTTTAACTTTTATTTCGAGATACTCGTTTTATTACCTTAACCTCTATTCGTTTAACTTTTATTTCGAGATACTTGTTTTATTACCTTAACCTCTATTCGTTTAACTTTTATTTCGAGATACTTGTTTTATTACCTTAACCTCTATTCGTTTAACTTTTATTTCGAGATACTTGTTTTATTACCTTAACCTCCATTCGTTTAACTTTTATTTCGAGATACTTGTTTTTTTACCTTAACCTCCATTCGTTTAACTTTTATTTCGAGATACTTCTTTTATTACCTTAACCTCCATTCGTTTAACTTTTATTTCGAGATACTTCTTTTATTACCTTAACCTCCATTCGTTTAACTTTTATTTCGAGATACTTCTTTTATTACCTTAACCTCCATTCGTTTAACTTTTATTTCGAGATACTTCTTTTATTACCTTAACCTCCATTCGTTTAACTTTTATTTCGAGATACTTCTTTTATTACCTTAACCTCCATTCGTTTAAATTTTATTTTGAGATACTTCTTTTATTACCTTAACCTCCATTCGTTTAACTTTTATTTTGAGATACTTCTTTTATTACCTTAACCTCCATTCGTTTAACTTTTATTTCGAGATACTTCTTTTATTACCTTAACCTCCATTCGTTTAACTTTTATTTCGAGATACTTCTTTTATTACCTTAACCTCCATTCGTTTAACTTTTATTTTGAGATACTTCTTTTATTACCTTAACCTCCATTCGTTTAACTTTTATTTCGAGATATTTGTTTTATTACCTTAACCTCTATTCGTTTAACTTTTATTTCGAGATACTTGTTTTATTACCTTAACCTCTATTCGTTTAACTTTTATTTCGAGATACTTGTTTTATTACCTTAACCTCTATTCGTTTAACTTTTATTTCGAGATACTTGTTTTATTACCTTAACCTCCATTCGTTTAACTTTTATTTCGAGATACTTGTTTTTTTACCTTAACCTCCATTCGTTTAACTTTTATTTCGAGATACTTCTTTTATTACCTTAACCTCCATTCGTTTAACTTTTATTTCGAGATACTTCTTTTATTACCTTAACCTCCATTCGTTTAACTTTTATTTCGAGATACTTCTTTTATTACCTTAACCTCCATTCGTTTAACTTTTATTTCGAGATACTTCTTTTATTACCTTAACCTCCATTCGTTTAACTTTTATTTCGAGATACTTCTTTTATTACCTTAACCTCCATTCGTTTAACTTTTATTTTGAGATACTTCTTTTATTACCTTAACCTCCATTCGTTTAACTTTTATTTTGAGATACTTCTTTTATTACCTTAACCTCCATTCGTTTAACTTTTATTTCGACATACTTCTTTTATTACCTTAACCTCCATTCGTTTAACTTTTATTTCGAGATACTTGTTTTATTACCTTAACCTCCATTCGTTTAACTTTTATTTCGAGATACTTGTTTTATTACCGATGCCATTTTGCAGCGGGAAGCTACAACATCTGACTATGAAAGGAATAATAAAGTACACACAATACAAGTTTCCTTAACGAAGCTATGGTATTAGCTGTTATATAATACTAGAATGCTTTTGTCCCTGACCTCATCACAACTGATGCTCAGTGGCGCAATTACCATCAGACTATTTTAGTCTCATTAAAAACAATCAGGATAAAAATATTTCAAACTCATTTCCTTTGTCATTTTCTTTAAAAATTTCTTATCTCACTTTTAACATCCAAAACTTTTTTAATTATGTTGCATTTTTCTGTTTCTTTATTTATAGAGCATACGTAATTTAGTTAAAACAATCAAACATTTAATTTTAAAGTTATACTTCTTCAGACACAAAATCTTTCTTACATAGAAATAAAATATTCATACGTCAACCCTTAATCTGTGGAAATGTAGGAGAAATAAAACAACGCTTTGAAAGGAACAAAAAGCTTTCTATTGTCGCATTTCCATTGAAAGCTTTCCCATTGACTCTAGTAACAGCCCTAACAACATGAATCTGAAAGCACCAAAAATAGAATTTTAGCTCACTGGAGTAAACTCTAAGATATTCACTTTTAATAACTACAAAAAAATGCACCTTTGTACTGTGTACTTTTAACACGAGGAAACGTTTAATTTGTCCTAATTTTTCAAGGCGTTTACTACTGCTATACACTATGGGGAGAGGTGGATTTCATATTGCATAGTGTTAGTGGTTTTTTCAATATGTATTTAGGTTTATTGATTTGTTGCCACTGCAAAGTTAAATTATTTGTACTCAACTGTTTTTCATTGCAATGTATTTCTTATGGAGATTTTTGGTAATTTAAGTTCTCCAAAACCCCATAAATGTTGTAAATTGAGAAGAACCTATATTTTCCCCCGCTCCTTCTAAGCTCCCACAATTTTTCTCTCAAACTTTGGCTTATAAATTTGACATTATATATATATATATATATATATATATATATATATATATATATATATATATATAATACGTTTTCTTGATTAATAATTAAAACAACATAGGTTATTCAAATACAATATTATTTATTAATTTATATCCAAAGCTTTTCGTTGGTAAACAGTACCAACATCATCAGGAATGAAAATTACAATAAAATTACAATTATTATAATTTTCATTCCTGATGATGTTGGTACTGTTTACCAACGAAACGCTTTGGATATAAATTAATAAATATTATTGTATTTGAATAACCTATGTTGTTTATTATATATATATATATATTTATACACACACACACACACATACAATCCGTAATTTTAAATTTCAGTTCAGGTGTTTCAATTACATTAAAAACTAATTGTTTTTTTTTAATTTGTCCATCGTACAGAAAACATTTGATTAATATATAATGGTAATAAACCATTATAATGATAAGTCTTTCATTACTATAATGATAATAATAATGAATAATAAACTAATAATAGAGATATTTTTTTTTATTGGATTATTTGGCACGTTTTTTTTAGACTATGGGCATTACATGTCTTCTATTACTCGTACAGATGTATATTTTTAATTTTTAAAGATGTAGTAGGTCCCTGTCCTTCCAATTTTTACTTCGATGTTGTCTGGAGAACCAAACTTCCTATGTATAATAATTTCCTGTCATTTTACTGTGCACAGATATCTTTTAAGAAGTTTTCATTGAGTGATATAAGATATTTTAACATATCTACATTTATTTTGGAAACTCAAAGTAAAACTGTTCATAATATTTAATAGTTGTTATTTGTTTAAAGTAATAAAACGTTATGGATGTCTTTTCTAAGGGCAGAACTATTATAGAGTGGAAAAAGTCACAAATTTAAATTGAATTGTTTTTAAAGTCGTAACTCTGATTACATTACTGGTTTATTTTGAAAGATAAAATGCTGTATTTAAATGTTAAAGTTAAAAACAAATATTTTATATAACATTTTTAATATTTTTCAATTACACGTTTTAAAAAAAATAATATTAATTTACGTACATAATTTAACAATGATGTTAATTTATGTTTTTACATTGGGTTATTCTAGCTTGTTGAAGCAGTGAATAACAGCAAGTTTTCGTTTTTTATAATGTTTTAAATAGGCAGAAATAATTAAATATTCACTAACAGACTGTAAAGTACAGTATTATTGTTGACAATTTTAGCTCTTTGTCCGCTTGACACACATCAATACAGCCACTGTAATTTCTGGCACGAACGTTTGACAAATGTTGCCTACGTTTTTACTGCCCTTAGCGAAGAATTAATAAATGAACAAAGTTCGCTTTTTTAGTGTTTGTTTATAGTGAAACAATACTATAGTTTCTCTCAAAATATTAGTTTTGACAGAAACAATACAATATTTTCTGAAACATTATCAAAATATATTTTGAAAACATCCGAATAATTTTTTTAATTAATTTATTTTCTTATGAATTATTTATAATTAATTGAAATAGATTTATAATTAAAATCTTTAAAATAAATTTGTGCATATTCACAAAACTCGAAATTTAAAACTGTACATTATATCCCAGGCATACTGTGCAGATAGACAATTTGTGAAATCAGACCTGGAAAATTCTGTAAATTGTGTTTTCTGATCATATTTCAGAAATTATGATATTTTAACGCTTTACGCATTTAATTGTCTTTAACTGGAATGTAATACTCGTCCATTGCAAATATCCTTTGCAGATTTGAAAATATGCTACATTCATTATAAATAATTTGAAGATGATCTTTAAATTAAATATGAGTGATTAAAATGTCTTTAGTTAGCAAAATAACATCAACTTTGACGCATTATTTAACTATTAATCACTTAAACAATAGTTTATGACTATCCGAACTTTAAATTTGTTAAAACTTACTGAGACAGAACGTTTTCAATCGCTATGTGCCGATCTTCATCAGTGTCTCACTGACATCTTATCAGAGACACTGAAGAAGATCGCCACATAGCGATCGAAAACATTCTGTCTCAGTAAGTTTTAACAAATTTACTAAAGTTCGGATAGTCATAAACTATCGTTTAAGTGATTAAAAAGATTCACCGAAAGTAATGGACTACAAAATTCAAGAATTATTCAACTATCTAAAACTATTAAGTAAAAGTTAACCACACAAGACACCAAACACACTATTCTACTCAAATAACTATGGACGAGCATGGAGTTAGATGAGTAGGGCGACGCCATTTTGTAATTCTTACTCTTGGCTGTTGTGTTCACTTTACAGTTAACGACGTGTTGATGAAAAGTACTGCTTAACAATCCCATATTGCTCTCAACCTGTAGTTTTACCGACTGAAACATCGGGTTGAATACGTGCCAGACTTTCTCAGCATTAAATACCAATAAAAATCTTAGTTAAACAATAAATGTAAACAGCTGGAGCTAGATAATGCGGCTGAATCTGATGTAATTTCGACAATTTGAGCTCCGTAACAACCCTAATCGCCTTACTTGTTATACTCATAATTTTACGAGGAAGTTAAGGAGGGGGTGCGGCTACAAATCTTCCGAGGTGAGGGTAGAATAAATTATACTCCTGATAAAATGTGCAAAGTAATTTAAATGTTTCAAACTCCCTCAGGTCTGAGGTTTTTAATTACACACCCAGAAAATGTGATTAATGGGCTTCTCTGTCACTCTTATATTTCTCTATTTTGGTGTTTCTTTGTTTCGCGCGTTTCCTTCATTTGCTATAACATTTCATTTTCTCGGCTAAAAGGTCTTCAAAAAAAAAAAAAAAAAAACTTTATCTCTAGCTGCCGCAACGAAATTTGCAAAAGAATATTAAGTAAGTTACAATTTATTTTAACTTTGGAGCATTTCGGATAATGAGAAGCTCAAGAAAACAATTTAGTAAAAAACCCATTTACATGATTAAACAGCCTGCGTTTGCAACAAAAATATGGTAATTGGTGGGAATAATTTAATCGCTTAGTTTTGGATGTAATAAATATATTTTCGTTTAATGTGTCAGGACATAAGAGTTTAACCACCTAAGGAATTATTTTTATTACTATATAAAACAGTAAAAAAAATGTTTCTATAATTTAGTTTTCTGACTCTTGGGCATAAAAAAACCGTGGAATCACTTTTCTTTCGACTTTAGAAATTATAAACCTTAATTCTCATGATGAGAATGTTAACAAACTATTTCTACTGATTTTTTGTTTGCCTATGATCTATAAATAAGTCGTTTTCAAACTATAAACAACCTTGAATCAGCGCGAGATTGATTATTAATTCGAAACGTGTGCTTATTATTGTTTATATTCTGTAAAACCATAATTATAACAATGTAATGTAGCATAGTGTAATTGGTTTATGATTGTGTACTTACTTAATTAATTATACTAGAAGAATCATAACTTCTATTTATTAAAATAAAATTACTTTTTTCTAGAACGTATTGAGTTTTTAACGAAGTGTTTTGAGCAATAATATTTACTGAATTTGTCAAGGCGTCCTTCTTACATTTTTTTCTAAATTATGTTAAAGTACTTTATTTTTCTCTAAATTGTTTTTGAAGTTCATACCGAAACATTTTTATTGCTACAAATACGTAAATAATACAGGCTACAACATTTTTATTGCTACAAATACGTAAATAATACAGGCTACAACCTTTTTATTGCTACAAATACGTAAATAATATAGGCTATAACATTTTTATTGCTACAAATACGTAAATAATATAGGCTACAACCTTTTTATTGCTACAAATACGTAAATAATACAGGCTACAACCTTTTTATTGCTACAAATACGTAAATAATATAGGCTATAACATTTTTATTGCTACAAATACGTAAATAATACAGGCTACAACATTTTTATTGCTACAAATACGTAAATAATATAGGCTACAACATTTTTATTGCTACAAATACGTAAATAATACAGGCTACAACATTTTTATTGCTACAAATACGTAAATAATACAGGCTACAACATTTTTATTGCTACAAATACGTAAATAATATAGGCTATAACATTTTTATTGCTACAAATACGTAAATAATACAGGCTACAACATTTTTATTGCTACAAATACGTAAATAATACAGGCTACAACATTTTTATTGCTACAAATACGTAAATAATACAGGCTACAACATTTTTATTGCTACAAATACGTAAATAATACAGGCTACAACATTTTCACTTGTTCATTTGAGCTTTGAACTAGCTCTGGTAATTAGTGCCGATAGAGATGAGGTCATTATGATGTAATGGTTAACGAAGAAAAAAGTAACTGATTCGATAAACGTTTAACTGTAACACAATTAAATAGTACAAGCTAATTACTTCCAAATAGTAGTGCTGGAATTTTCCGACAAAATAAATAAATTTGCACTTGTGTGCATTTGCCTTGCGCTTGTGTATGTATTTGCCTTGCGCTTGTGTATGCATTTGCCTTGCGCTTGTGTATGTATTTGCCTTGCGCTTGTGTATGTATTTGTCGTGCACTTGTGTATGTATTCGCCTTGCGTTTGTGTATGTATTTGTCTTGCGCTAGTGTATGTATTTGTCTTGCGCTAGTGTATGTATTTGTCTTGCTCTTGTGTATGTACTTGCCTTGCGCCAGTGTATGTATTTGTCTTGCGCTTGTGTATGTATTTGTCGTGCGCTTGTGTAGTCTATGTATTCGCCTTGCGTTTGTGTATGTATTTGTCTTGCGCTAGTGTATGTATTTGCCTTGCGCTAGTGTATGTATTTGTATGTATTTGTCTTGCGTTTGTGTATGTATTTGTCTTCCTCTTGTATACGTATTTTCCTTGCGCTTGTGTATCTATTTGCCTTGCTCTTGTATACGTATTTGCCTTGTGCTTGTGTATGTATTTGTCTTCCTCTTGTATACCTATTTGCCTGCTTGTGTATGTATTTGCCTTGTGCTTGTGTATGTATTTGTCTTGGTCTTGTACATGTATTTGCCTTGCGTTTGTGTATGTATTTTCCTTGCGTTTTTGTATGTATTTGTCTTGCTTTTGTATACGTATTTGCCTTGCGCTTGTGTATCTATTTGCCTTGCGTTTGTGTGTGTATTTGTCTTGCGCTTGTGTATGTATTTGTCTTGCTCTTGTGTATGTATTTGTCTTGAAAGCAATAGTTAGTTAAACTAGATTGGGCCTAAGGATAAGGTAACAATTTTTTAATACAAATTGTTTCTAGTTACTTTGTAGAATTATTTTTGTAGTTTAAATTCAGTTGTGGAATTTTTAAAGCTAGGTTTAAGCTTATTTTACAGTCTTAGCTAAGTTTGTTTCTGCATTAATTAAAAATTATAATTATTGTAATCAATATAACTAACGTATTCTATTTTGAAGTTACAAAAAAAGCTGAATTATTTACTGTGTTGAATAACGAAAATTCTAAATTAATAATGCAGGTATTTTAAGAACAGAATTCTCTTACCGCTACTGGAGAGGGAAAAGTTATCTCACCTGAAAAAGTAAACAAATATTTGAGTCAAAAATGATTGATACAAGTTAATATGAAAGTAATTGTACCCTGTAGCTTACACCATTTGAATGTTGCATAATAAATAAATTCTCTCTATTTAGCTTCACTCATTTTTTAAACTTATCGTGGAAAAATATTGGAATAGTTCAGTCATGGGTCGTTTACCCATGCGTGTCTTCGGTTTCTGTGCAAAAGTTGGCATTTTATTGTATAATAATTGCAAACTTATTTGTAAGTGGGTTTATTTTCAGTTTCTCTTGTGATATTTTGAGGAACGGGTTTTATAAACAGACAGGAGAAGCGGTACAGTACGAGCGAGTTCTCATACACGAATATTCTCGAATTGCATCAACAAGAAGAAATATGCCAATTCCAGGGTCAATGATACTCTCAACACATCAAAATACAAATCTTCTGAGCACTTTGGCAGACGTCATTGCTTTAGGGTTTAGGGGATAGTGTGGCGTAGACAGAGCCTTATCATATCTGACAAATTATAACTATTTTTAAGACTACCCTTATATTTAAGAGTTGCAAAAGGTTTTAAATACCGACCAATTTTTTCCCTTTAAAACTTTTACTTTATAAAACCTACTACGTTATATTCCCGACCTGAGAGAGCACTCTGTCTTGATTTTGGTTAGACTTTAACTACATCTTCTGGGTTTTTGATGATTTTTTTAAGGGAATCTTTTTGATTTTTTAAAAAATAATTTTCATTTTTATTAAAGATTCAGTTGAGTTTAAGTCAAAATTAGTTTGCTTTATTTGTTTAATTTTTTGTAGCCAGTAGATGTTGACACTGAGAGGCCGAAAGTGATACCTCTGAGAGGTACCTTCTCCAGAAAGTCTCTGACTATTCCATATAATATAAGTGTTTCATCACCCGGTTACTGCCCTAATAATTTCCTAGTTTGGGACAAATTCCACGAAAATCCTAGAATCTGAATTTTACAAGTGTATTATATTAAGAGAGAGTGACATTTGCTTGGTAATCGTTAACACGTTTTTGTCACAGTAATTATTAATAAAAATAAATTGTATTTATCTTATAGATTTACTTGAAATGTATTCACAATATCAAGAGCACAGTGGTACAATATATTACAATAAAAATATTGGAAAGAACCCCAATACCACAAAAATAATAAAAAATAACAAATAAAACAAGTTACTTAAGATTAAACCCTTATGTACATTTCGATGACCATGGCATCATCATCAGAGGGTCTTATTACAAAATGCAATCTAGCATACAAGAAGTTACAAACTAGAATGGTGAAATGTATTCGGTAAAATTTGTTCAATAATCATTTTATTAATACAAAAATTAGTTAGTTTCATCATCAATACAATTAGTTTGAAAAGGCCAATCTGATAGACCTATTTTATTCTGTTAATCACATTTGTTTTTTTTTTTACATTTCCTAACATCACATTTCAGAACGGAATTGTGAAAAGCCTCAGAGAGTTTTGTCTCCTGTATTATCGATGGTAAAGCTGTACGAGGTTTACATAGATTTTCTTATTCACACTTTATTGATAGTTCATTGAACACGTAATTTTAACCTAAAGTTTTCAATGAGGAAAATAACCTATAAAATTATATAAAGTTATAATTCATGTTTATTTGGCCACTCGAAATAACAATTGAATAAATGATAAAACAGTTGAATATTGAGTCAAAATGGTTTTATTTATTTATCGATACGATGAATAAAACCATTTTTATTCTGTATTCAACCGTCATTTATTCTGTAAAAAGTTACAGTTTTACTACATTTACCCCCTCGTTGATTAATTGCTGAAGCAGTAGATTATACTCTTGCTACTTTTTACAGTTTAGAAAACTCTGTTTTTTCTTTAATTTACTAATTACTCAATTATGTGCGAAAATGGAAGTGGTTGAAACATATTACTTAAAGATTTGGAAAAAGTTACTTTCTATTTTTAATGACGTTGATAAATTCCAGCCCTATAAAGGCCATACAAATTTATTTTCCAATACATTATATATATATATATATATATATATATAAGAAAATGTTTCAAGACAATATAACGGAAAGAATACAGAAGGCTTAGAGACGTCAAAATGACACTAGGGTTCAGCACGTGTCAAGTTTGATGACTTCTAGGACACGTGTTTAACAACACTTTCCCCTGCAAACACGACATACCGTCATAAAATTCTCAGTAGTGTTACACATCACCTGTAGGGCAGTCACGCTATCCGTACATTAGGGCAATGTATTTAATTGTACAGTTGTAAGCTTTAATATCGCATTGTGTAACGCAATATATTCCACTGTATAGTATAGTCACTTCAAAAAAAATAATAATAATACCGGCATTTATTAATATAAAGAAGGATTTCTATTTCATCTGTAAAACGTTGGAGACACCTGTTTTGACTATATCGTCCCTATATCTTGTAGGTATACTTATTTTTATTGCATTAAAAGCCTTAAGCTTTATTTTAAAAACATTTAACGTAGTTATTTACTTACATTGCCAGCTATTGAGTTGACAAATAATGAGTATACCTTATTTTTTTCTTCATATATGCTACTTAAAAGTACATTTTACACAACACAAAAATTATACAAAATGTCCGAAACCTTAAATAAGGGCTTTTAATACTTACATTAGTAATAGCTAACTCCTAAATCATTTAACATTACCTAGTTGATGATTGTTATTATCATTTAGATTTATCAACCTAAATGTTTGTAAATTATTTTTTTCAACAATATACTACTTCTTATCATAAAGTAAGGAGTAATGGAATAGATTAATCAAAACTCATATACTTTATAAGCAAGTAGCAGCGAGTTTAAGCTCATGGTTTTATAGGCCTACTCTATTAGTTGAAACAGATTCTTTAGCAAAGAATAAAATCGTAGGATACATTAAATTTATATTGTACCATGCATTTCTAACGTAACGGATAAGCGCTTCATATGGACTTGGTAGAAAGCGGGTCAATCACGGAACTTCCATATGCTCCAGGCTAAGTATTTCTTATCTACTTCTACAAATTATCCGGATTCAAATCCTTGTTTATCTTTCACAGGCAATTATAGTCTTCTGATTGCCTTACACTACAAAGAAGCTATAATTATTAATCCCCATTCTTAAATATATATCGGAATTAAAGAGAGTTCAATGTAGACATATTCCCAGTGATTCAGTGAGACTACAATATTTGTAAAAGGAGAATATTTTTATTAAGTTTGAAGTTAAAGTTTTATGTTGACAATAGTCGATACTATTTCGTGTAGACGAGTTTTAAATATGAGTGAAAACGGTTGATAATATATGATTATAAAAAGTAAATTTTATCATGAAAGAACGACCGTAATTATTCTTTCCATGGCCTCATTTGCGATAATTTTTCGTGTACTCGTTAATATAAAGAGGAAGCTGAGTTTATGCGTTCAGCGTCCGCCGGACTGTTATACTTCAGTGATAAATCAACTATGGTTTAACCCTGATAAGCAACCCTCCCTCTCCGCTCACACAGATAGCCTACTGCTTGATGTACGACCACTGGAAAGGCGCCAAATGTTTGTCCCATCTGTCTGTCGCCAGTACTTTTTGTTCATCTTCAAACTTTACAAATTGCTTTTTGATATTAAGTCCTAATGGCACATTATGCTAACAGATTTGCAAGGGTTGACATTTTGTAAGATGTTTCGTCAATTGTGTTGTTGTTGATAGTTCAGACTACCAAAAAATGTATTCAAAATAACAAAACCATGGAATTATGATTTAATTTACAATATATATATGTTTGTGTGTGTGTGTGTGTATGCGTGCGTGCGTGTGTGTCTGTATATATATATATATATTATTTTCTATGAGGTTAGAGAGATAATAAGATAATAATTTCACTAATCGAGTAAGAACTTTTGATTAACATTTAATGTGTAAGATACATTTTTAAGTTCGTCCGTGTAGCGTGGTTGCAACGTCTAAAACCAAACCTGTTTAGGCAACTTGAGAAGAATCTCTTTCACACAGCAATGTAAATTTGCATTATGACGTTCTTATCAGCGACACCAGAGAGTGAACTGCTTAAAAGATTATTATTATGCTAAGCTGTATAGCCGTGAAACACAGCACTGTTACGGTAGCTTGACATACAAATAACATACTTACAAAAGCTTAACTGGCAGATGCTGTCTTAAAGGAAGCGTCTACAAATCGAGTTGATATTCACCCCACGCCGCTTTGACAGCCTGCGTGCCTCGGAGGGTTTAAACTTCCACCCTTATTCTATAATTTCCTGACTTGATTCTCTTGTTAAGAAATCAAAACTTTGCGAAAGGCTTTAACAGTAAATGAAGGGGATATCGGGATAAACTGATGAAGGTTTTGGAAAGCGGTTGGTTTAGGGCGTCGGAACGATGAAGTTTATAATAGTTTGAGTTTAAAATGTGATGCGGCTGTTTTCTGTAAAGTTATGTTTTTATAGACATGATTTTTATACATTTGAAAATCATTGGTATTTTTTAAATCTCTTTTTTGTGTTTTAAGGTGAAAAGGATATTTAAGCCTTAATCACTTGAAAACTAAATATAACGTCTACTTGCAACTTTCGAAGGGTTTCCTAAACGTCAGGATAGGATATAGAAAAATATTTTGGGGAGGGCTAGTGTGAGGGGAGGAAAGGGCCCCCCGTCTGGAAAATACTTAGGAGGTATAATAGATAGGATAGTGTACACTCTAAGGGTGTTCTATCCGAGGGAAATAGTTATAGACCTGATATGTAATACTACTCACGAATTATTTAGCCCCATTTACCATATATTAACAATGTAAACACCCTATTTATTATGTATCGAAATCTTGTTGCTGTTCATGACGAGCTGGGGGTTAATTACTTATTACACTTTTGCTATTACTCGCGACCAGACTTTTTTTCTGTAATAGCAAAAGTGTAATTACCCTATTTAATACATTGAGGTGTCCCTATTTATTAATAATTACAGTATGTTATTATAGTGAATAATATGGGTTTGTAAACATATATCTACTGATTATTAAGTAGATTTAAATTGGGGACGGACGCAGACATCGGAAATGACATTTTAGTTTACATTTATAGTTTAAACATTTTCCCATATTTTGGGAGGAGCTTGAGCCCCAAAGCCCTCCCTTAAATCCACCACTGCTAAACCTATAATGTAAATATACTCTTTACGGATTGCGAGTACTATAGGCTATATTTTAATGGGGTATATAGACAGAAAATCACTTCTTAAAACTGAAAACAAATTTTAAAAGTATTTCGAATTTGACATCTAGAATGACACATAAACATGGGATTGCTACCCCTTCAGTTAGCGTTTCTTCGTTCACTTCTTTACATGAAGAAAAGAATAAAGAAAGAAGCGAATCTAAGAAACATAGATTTTGGTCTGCAGTTCTGATTGGCAGTCCGAAATCTAGCTATAACTGTGATGTGCTTTCAAACCTCCTGGCTGGCAGAATGCTTTTATAATTTTAATTCTTTAATATTAGGTACAGAATCGTTCCTACTGAGATAACGTATTAATGCTTACGTATCAAATAACAAAAAATTCCTACTATTAGAAGTAAGCTACTTTTGTAAAATATTATCCACAGCTTAGTTATGTCTTTAACGTTGTCTTTAGACTAGATTATAAAAGCCTGCCAAAGATGTACCTTTACGTGTATGAGAGGTTATTTTATTAAAAATAGGAATTTTGATGTCACTTTTGAAAGTCTCACTTAATACTACTCCTACTAAGGAAATCGGAAAAAGTTATTATTTAATCATCCAATCTATTTTAGATAATTTCGTTTTTATTATTTCAAATTTTTGCCCAATTTTTAGTTTCTACATAATTTTTTATAAAGATAGGATTTCTTTGTAATCTTTTATTTTAAAACTGTTTTATTAAACCCATATTTAATCTTTCTTGTACAAATCTTGCAAGAATATATAAAACTAATGTTTACCTATTGGCACTTTAGTTTTTAACTACGCCAATCATGTCACTCTACCCTAGCTCGAATGGCTTAGTCTTTGTCAATCTCTCACCGTCTGCTGATTTTTGAGGACCTCTGTATATGGTTGGAGATGAAGTCTTTGACCTCTTTCTATTATTTCCTCCGAAATCTTTGAAATATTCATAGCTCGATGATATTTTTATTTTTGATATAGCCTACCCAGGGGTATTCATATGCCTTAGTATCTTGGTCTGGAGCGTGAACAATGCCTATATTCTATTCTTCTGCACATATCCATAGTTGGTTGCCATATAGACAAACAGGCTTTACAATCTGTTTATAGGTTGTTGGTTTTATTATTTAATGGCAACTCGAGTTTTCTCCAGTATACAATAGTACTTACGATATTTGATTTCTAGTACCTCCATCTTTGATTTTTGATGTGGTGCTTCCATCTTAGTTTAACATTTAGGTTCATACCTAAATACTTTCAATTATTTTCATACAGTATGATTATTTGTTTAATAATCATATCTAATAGCTAATCATATCTATTAGCGATATATTTATTACTATTATTATGTCCTGCCCTACATATGGTATGTTTTGTATATATTATTATGTATTTAGCATATATTGTTATGTATTGCAAATTCTTATATATTTATGTATCGCATATTTTGTTATGTACTACACAATCACTTGTTTTGGTTGAAAGCATAATGATTTTTATATTTAGTATTTTTCCATTTGTAATAAGAATCCATCCTACATGAGTAACTTGATGTTAATTTAACGTCAATGTATGTCAACATTTGTCTTTTCCGATGGACTTTTCTCTTAGATGTCCTTCGTTATTTTCCATATGACAAGTAGCCTTATTCTAGAACATTCGATGTAATCATCTGTACAATGTACAAGTAATCTGAAAGGTTATATATAGGCCCTAACGCGGGCAGAAGTCAGTTCAAGTTTCATTGCCGTCTTGTGTGCAAGTTGGTATTTGTTTTGTTCTCAAGCTTCTTTTCTCTTGTTCCGTAATCATTATATTAAATAATATTATTTCCATAATATTATCAATTTCATTAAATTTCTAAAGTCTTCTTAAATCTTATCTCCGTGTCATTGTTTCATGAATTTTTCAATACCATTCAGTTTCTTATGTAACGTTTTGTATATATCTATGAGAAATAAATGTTATTTTTTATTATAAATAACAACAGTGCGAGTTTTATTTGGCCGCACCCCTTGCGAACACGGGACACGGCACTACTTTATTTGTGGAATTCATGTGGACCGACCATTCATGAGGAGACTTCTCTATATTTTCCATTTTTCAGTCCATTTTAGTACTTTTGCAAAGGTAAGATAACTACATCTTATCTGGCAGCTCTGGCTATATTTCCGACATTGTACAGGGCTACAGTTTCCCAACCTACACACAATGTAAACTTGATGTTACCAGTTTAAACGGACTGTACCAACAAATGTCGACAATACACTAAATCCATTAGTTGCTAAGTAAATACATTTATACAGTTACAATTGACCTATTACAGAGCGGGATTAGCGGGAACCGTGCCAATTGATATGTCTGTTTCACTGCATTGCGTATTTCGCATTTTCATCCCTCTTTTTCACTTTAATATCCCTTGCTTGTCATTACGTCTGTTTTTCTCTAAAAAAGGCAAATGTACGGTTATTTTAAAGTGACCATTTTTAAAACTTGCAGGCCGTGAATGATATAGGTTACTTCAATGTTCCTTGCGCAGTTCCAGAATTTGTATTTCACAACTAGGCTCTTGCAGAAACCATTACTGTGATGGAAATTATTTTAGATTAATTAATTTTTAAATAACCTTCATTTATATGTTCTACTTACAAACAAATAATATGTTAGTTACACTAAACCTTTATAAGAATCAATTAATGCAGTGTGGATATGGAAAGTATTATTTAAGCCTATTTAATCCTGTTTCTTTAATAATTTTCAATAACGATAGCTATTCACAACTAAGACATAGAGTAGACTACATTAGGAGGTTTGCAATAAAAAATGTACTTAAAGATCATGGGGTTTTCTTATTTTTTCATTTGGAAAGTGATTTTAAAGACTATAGAAGTTCCAAAACAGTGATTTTAGAAAATCACTTAAAAGAACAAATACATGACTTCGAACTAAATGTAAACCTAGCGTTTCAAAATTAGTGTATCACCCATTTAATGATTTTGATCAAACAAATATATGGTATTTTAAGAAGTTTTAAAGTATGGGGCCAACTTTTTTCATTAAGAACATTTTTTTGAAAATCTGTTCCCACAATAAGTATGAACTTATAATAGAACTATTGCTGCGTGGAGGAGGGAGTAACTAAAGGTTTTCTTAGTAATTTCAGAAAAATACTTGGCAGAAATCAAAGATAGATTAATAATCATATAATTATAATCTTCTGCTATAAAGTCTTTTTTTTATCAAAACCGTTCTGTCACCATTTGGCGGATAATTTTGTATTTTAAACCTTGTTATATATAGACGTTAGAAGACTGAGTGATGCTTTATAGGACATAAAATTT
>JBAIZL010000010.1:54035799-54090799 GCA_036971475.1 Prosapia bicincta | reverse complement strand
ACAGTAGAACTATTTCGGATGTTGATCATAACTCTTCCGTTACAGTGCATTGGTACTTTGAATGTAGCCTACTTTAGGTGCAATCTTGAATGTAGGCTACGTGAGTTTTAGAACCCACTGGTACATGCATTATTTATACATTGTTTCAGTTGTGAAATATACTATATTTATTTCTACTAAGGTATAGGAAAATAAACTGAAACCTTTTTCAACCGATCCTAATTTTATTTTAAAAAATGTATTAAATCCGTAGCTACTTAATCAAAGTTTTAGCACAGTTTCATATTTCTTGCGTGTTGCATGAAATGGATATTGCTTTGAGGCTTAATTCGCGACCGATGTTTTTTTTTTAATTACAAACCCGATTATGTTTCAAAAACAAGTGTAAATTGAAAGAAAATTCTGTAACATAACTGAAAATATTTGAACACATTCCCATGTTATAAGTTAACATTATTTGTTAACAAACATATTTGTTAAAATCTGTGATCGCGAGCTGATTAGCGTCAAAATATTGTTCATATACAATTACGTCCATGATACAAATAGTTCATTAGTGTCTATTATCATCTATTTGATTGGCGTCGACTATCGGCTTAATGATTTTTAATAACTGGTTCTGTACTTTATTCTCAAGTTCTGATGATTCCCACGAAAATATAACTTCATTGATGATAATAACGATTTTAACAAAGCTAGCATCACATTTAATAGTATTAATTCTTTTAATTTAATTTTATTGAAATATATGCATTACAAAAATAAAAAAAATAAACGTGTAGGCGTGATACGTTTATAAAATAGGTACCATATTGTAGACTTTAATGCAGCATTGCAACAAACCTAAAGATAGACGTTTGGTCGATTTAAATTTCTATATTTATAAAACTGACTTTGGTATTTACTAAGTTTTTAGTAAAATTATTGAAAAAAATTGCTTAGTAAAACTTATGTTCTAGTCCTTGCAAATATGTTTTAACATTGTACTTTGCTCCCATTCATGCAAAGGTGAAAAATATACAACAATTTTTTAACAGTAACAAAAATAAAACAAGATTACCCCCATACCCAATGCAGTTACACAGGCAATGTCAATTAACGTGTCTGCTGCTAATCCACTGTAATAGGTCAGTGGATTTATTTACACAGCTATTAATGGGTGTAATAAATTAACACCCTTTGTTGGTCTAGTTTGATTAATTCGGTACTAGCCTATTTCATTGTTGCGTCAAAGTAGTTCATTGTTGCTATTCCCTACAGTGACATAATGAATGTTTCCACTGCAGTGAGGCGTTACTTATTCAAAGATTTCTTTGAGGTTTATTTGCAACGCTTTCTCTTTGGTTTGGCTTAGGTTTTACTGTCATATGGTTCTTAATTTATATCTTACACAAACGTCATCTTTGATATCAGTGTTTATTAACTTTCATACTTCATAGATGTGCTGTTGCTTGGGTTTATAAGCCATAACTTTGTTGTCCAAGCTGAATCATTAGGTGAATTTACAACACCTTATCATTACAACAACTAATCATTAAATATCATTCCAATAGTTATCTAGTTTTAGGCTATTCAGGGCGTTTGTTTCAAACTTGTATTGTGTCTTGGACTTCCAAGTTTTTCCATAAACATAATTAGCAACAAGGTACAAAAATTACATTTTACCGTACTCTAGAAGAGGGAAGACAGATGTGGTTTTGTGGTAACTACAAAGCTATATCTTCTTTTGCGGTGTCACAACAACAGACCAATTCTTTTTACTATTTAACGTTTGTTTGATAATGTTAGGATTGAGCAATTACTGTTTAAATAACTATACAAATCATAATTTTGTATACTTTTCCGATTGCAAAAATAAAAGTAGTATTTCTTACAATAACATACGAGTATTGTCCACGAAATTAGAAAATAATTTGAAAGGTAAAATTGGTCTTTCTGAACATTTTCCAAATAATTGGGTTTTCTTTACCCAAGAGTTTAAGAAATAAAATCATAAAGTGTTTGTATCTCATGCAAATAAAGAGGCAAATCCGCAAATAGGATTCTGTCAACTTATATTTGGTTAATAGGGCGCAACGAAGGCAACAAATTCTTCCCTTTTTGAGAGCCAACAGAAAAATCAAGAGGCCAATTACTTCAGTAACTCCAATCAGGTAGGGCAATTGACGATGGGCAAGAAATGATGAAAAACAACATACTTATTCTCAGAACACTTAGCAGACATATTCCAGCCAAACATGATTAACGAATATAATGTCAGAAGAAATACCACTGGCAACTACAAAGGAAGTGGATCAAGATAAATCTTTATTCAAAAAACCCCAGGATTTGATCTCATTATTGGACAAATATTAAAAGGGCTCTCAAGGAAAAGAGTTGTCATGCTCACTTATCTGATTAAGGCACCATTTAGACTCAAATATGTAACAGATATCTGGAAGGTAGCAGAAGTTGTAATGTTACCAAAACCAGGAAAAACGCCTAATTATATTAAGTCATATAGACCGATATAGCTACTTCCTACAATTTCTAAGTTATTCAAAAAGCTCTTACTGAGAAGGCTTAAACCAGTCATAGAGAAAAATGGTATCTGATTCCAGAACACCGGTTTGGATTTAGAGAAAAATATTCTACTATAGATCAAGTCCATAAAATAACGAAATAGAATTGAAAGAGCCTTAGAAGTTAACAGAATTACACTGCACTTTTTTAAAAGTGGTCCAAGCCTTTGATAAGGTGTGGTATGAAGGCCTGATCCATAAATTAAATAAGATGCTCCTGAAGGAATATGTTTCATTGTTAACATCATATATATAACAGACAGAACTTTTAGGATCAAACAGGAAGGTAAGTATTCGAAAATTAAGGAAATCAAAGCAGGAGTACCCCAAGGTAGTGTGCTGGGTCCAGTACTCTACCTACTTTACACCTGCGATATTCTAACCACCCCAAAAGTGAACATATAAATGTTTTCAGTTGACACAGTATTATTAGCAACTAACAAAGATATATATACATATACGGAAATCGTCTAGAGAGTAACAAACTCTTAGAATGGACTGATATATGGAAAATCAAACTGAATGAAGTAAAATCAGCCCACATCAACTTCACACATTAGGTATTGAAAGATCCTTTGCTAATGGATGTTAACGAAATCATCATCCCTTACGTAAATAAAGGTATTTATCTAGGTATGAACCTAGGTGCTCAAATAAGATGGAAACACCACATCAAGAAAAAGAAGGAGGAATTAAATATCAAACACCGTAAGCACTATTGGCTCTTGGGTAGTAATCCAAGCCTCTCATTAGGAAATAAAATTAAAATCTACAATCAGGTTTTGAAACCAGTTTGGCTGTATGGCAGTCAACTGTAGGGATGTACAAAGGAATCTAATGCAGGAATTCTCCAGATTTCCAAAATAAGGTACTGGGAAATATGGTTAATGCCCCTTGGTATGTAAAAAACAAAGATATTCACCGAGATCGGAATATCTCAACGATAACAAATGAAATTAAGAAGATTACCAAAAACATGAACAGAAACTCCACCTTCATCCAAGTGCAGTGGCTCTTTTTGATAACCAGTACATTGTTAGAGGATCGAAACGAACCATACAATTCGAGTTAGTGTAGTGTAGTGTTGGGATGTGCGACTTCTAATATATGTAATTGACAATGTCCAAACAAGAACTAAAGAGTTAATGGGCACTTTAGTTATATGAGTTTTGGGGAAAGATAGTGCAAGAAAAGAAAGTAGTTGATCAAATAAGATAAGTTTTAATAATTTTTTAAAAAAATGCAAATACAGTAGAATACTCTATACGAAAACTACTTAAAACGAGGACTAGCAAATGATATTCTGTATCGTTTTGTTCACAATATAAAATCACATGTTTTAATTACGTTGTGTTTGAAATTCCGTTTAATTATAAACTAATTTAATGTATTTCCTGCCATATTAAATTACTTAGTATTTATTTTTAGCTAATAGTAGCCAATTGTGTCGGATAATTGAGATAATGAACTAAAATTGCACATTATCATACGACGTCCAAACTGGCATTTCATGGCAATATTAAATGATACAGTTATTCTTTATAAATTGTAGAATCTTGTATGAAAAAACTTTAAAAGGTTCAAATATAAAATTCTATTTTTTAAATACAAACCTTGCACTTTGTATAACAATCCGTACAATATTTCTGTGGGTCATGTTTTCGAATATTTTTAAGAGTGGACAGGGTGATGTGCTTCCTTTAAATCGTTTAAACCGAATTCATACAGTCGAATTTCCTTAAATTCAAGAAGGCGTTTATTGTTAAAAGCATTTGTTCTATATTGTAAAACTTTGAAATATGTAAAATGTTATAAAACAATTTACAAGATTTCAAACATGAGATTATCTCGAACGATTACAGATAAAACCGATGTCTAACCACCCCTACCTGGTTAAAAAAAAAACGACATAACATGACATCTTTTGGCGCCACGCCGCCCCGACCGTCTTCTCGCCCCTTTTCCCCTCAGGATAACGCCTACTTTTATGTCATAAAAAAACTGGGAGACACATTGTGTTGGGAACTTCTTATATTCTTCCATTCACTTTGTACGGTTGTGATTCCTAACAAATAAAGAGGTGCAATAGAGCGGAATCTGTAAGCCGAAAAATGTAAAACTTTGACAAAAAGTAGTGGGAACCTATGAAGCATGGCTTACTTTTTAAAACTTTATTTTGAACTGCCTATATCTTGAAATGAATGTGTGTCGTACGAGATTACATTTAGACGTAGAAATGTGTTTGTGCGCGCGCGCGCGTGTGTGTGTCTGTGTACTCGAATTTGTTATATTGGAAGACAAAAATTTAGTTTAACTCTTTCTTCTTGCTATTTGTTTACATTATAATTTTCTGCCTTCAGGAATATTCCAAATTCGATCTTATATTTATTGACTATTGTTTATCGTGCAAGGTAATAGATACGTACATTGTTGATACTTTGTATAAGAATATTACATTACACTAGCTAAACTTATGTTTCTATATGAAAATGTAAACAATTCCAAAAACGACAGTCATCAGATGAGTAAATGCTGATTTCATTGTTTTTTACATTTGTAAACTATTAAACTATTATATGTAACATTTTAAATTGTTTTTACATTTTTAAACTATAATCTATAGTATATTCCATTCAAGGTCAAACAAAAAGTATTGCCATATTTTTTTAATAATATTACAAAAAGTGCTAACATTTTTATTTTTCTAAACAGTTATAAATGCCCTCGCTAACTCACTATGGCATTCAACATTTGTTTAAATAATATATGTTTTTTTTATTATTGATATCCTTATTACATTAATTTTATAGGAATTTATGTAGACTTATAGTAAGTCATGTTTAAATGCTACAAATAATTAAGCCTCACATTATCAGGTTTTAGTTTTACATGATTTCACTTGAAGTTGACTTTATTAAAGTTTATCTAATATCTATTGTATACAATATTATTATCATTTTTAACTATATTATCACAAAAGTTTAAATTTATAATGATTGATCATTAATGAAAGGAGTTGAAAAACTGAATGAACGATTTAGTTACGAATCTGTTAAAATGGGCTGTAGCAAGTTCATCAATACAGTCTTATCAAATCTTTGGTCATTGGAATATACCTCGGCTAAAACTTAAGAATGTAATAATAAATAAAAATGCTTTTTTATGGTGACGTTAAGGTTTTTGAGGTTAAAAATTATTTTACAATGATGTTGCTATATTCTTAAATTGTGAAAAAAATTTAGTATGGAATTTGAAATTGATTACGGACCTCATATGACATCATTTAAAAGTATTACGGAAAATGTTTGTGTTCGTTACTTTTACTGTTTGAGTGTATTTCGCCACAGAATATTATCGTCATTGAAGTGCAAGGCTTTGAAATTTTTGTTCGTGGTAGTTACAAACAAAACATTACGTCATTGAAGTGCAAGGCTTTGAAATTTTAGTTCGTGGTAGTTACAAACAAAACATTACGTCATTGAAGTGCAAGCCTTTGAAATTTTAGTTCGTGGTAGCTACAAACAAAACATTACGTCATTGAAGTGCAAGCCTTTGAAATTTTAGTTCGTGGTAGTTACAAACAAAACATTACGTCATTGAAGTGCAAGGCTTTGAAGTTTTAGTTTGTGGTAGTTACAATCAACACATTACGTCATTGAAGTGCAAGCCTTTGAAATTTTAGTTTGTGGTAGTTACAAACAAAACATTACGTCATTGAAGTGCAAGGCTTTGAAATTTTAGTTCGTGGTAGTTACAAACAAAACATTACGTCATTGAATTGCAAGCCTTTGAACTTTTAGTTCGTGGTAGTTACAAACAAAACATTACGTCATTGAAGTGCAAGGCTTTGAAATTTTAGTTCGTGGTAGTTACAAACACAACATTACGTCATTGAAGTGCAAGGCTTTGAAATTTTAGTTCGTGGTAGTTACAAACACAACATTACGTCATTGAAGTGCAAGGCTTTGAAATTTTAGTTCGTGGTAGTTACAAACAAAACATTACGTCATTGAAGTGCAAGCCTTTGAACTTTTAGTTCGTGGTAGTTACAAACAAAACATTACGTCATTGAAGTGCAAGGCTTTGAAATTTTAGTTTGTGGTAGTTACAAACACAACATTACGTCATTGAAGTGCAAGGCTTTGAAATTTTAGTTCGTGGTAGTTACAAACAAAACATTACGTCATTGAAGTGCAAGGCTTTGAAATTTTAGTTCGTGGTAGTTACAAACACAACATTACGTCATTGAAGTGCAAGGCTTTGAAATTTTAGTTCGTGGTAGTTACAAACACAACATTACGTCATTGAAGTGCAAGGCTTTGAAATTTTAGTTCGTGGTAGTTACAAACACAACATTACGTCATTGAAGTGCAAGGCTTTGAAATTTTAGTTCGTGGTAGTTACAAACACAACATTACGTCATTGAAGTGCAAGGCTTTGAAATTTTAGTTCGTGGTAGTTACAAACACAACATTACGTCATTGAAGTGCAAGGCTTTGAAATTTTAGTTCGTGGTAGTTACAAACAAAACATTACGTCATTGAAGTGCAAGCCTTTGAACTTTTAGTTCGTGGTAGTTACAAACAAAACATTACGTCATTGAAGTGCATGGCTTTGAAATTTTAGTTTGTGGTAGTTACAAACAAAACATTACGTCATTGAAGTGCAAGGCTTTGAAATTTTAGTTCGTGGTAGGTACAAACAAAACATTACGTCATTGTTCAGCAGAAGTGTATTTCTGTTCTAGCCGCTACTTAGAATGTTTGAGTCCAGCCAGATAGTTTTTGTCAAACAATCTGATAACTAGTGTTGTTCGGTTCTTGAAGTAGTACGATGTCATCTCAAAAACTTTGCAAAAAATATCTCGACACTGGAAAAAGTTTAGTGTATTGCAAAGAATTACATTTATTCGATTTTAAAGTAACTAGTTGTCTAATGTAAGTTTGATAGATCCCTAACCAGAAGATATAGGTGACGCATTTCAAATTCCCTCATTTAATGACTGTCGTTAGGAAAGATCTGTTCATTGTTACCACTGTTTAAGGAATCTGCGAGTCTTGTACGAGATTACAGTGACTGCATATGCTGACCATAACTCTAGATAGTTATGACACACGAGTATCTATGAATCTTCCTATTCATTATTGTCTAATTACCTAAAAGGTAATACTCAATACGAAAATATGCATATTAAATAATGCCTAGAAAACTTGCTCTTTTTAAAATAAGTATATACACTAAAGTCCACTGCATGAAAACAATTTATAAAACAAACATTTAAATATAAGAGAATATGCATATTACAAGAAACTAACCAAGTAATGGCTCTGTTACTAAATTTAGACTGAAGTGGGTGACCATGTAGCCAAAACGCAGAGGCGTAAATTCTTTTATTCAATCGTTTTATTGGAAAGTGTTTCGAGGAATAACTAATGCAGAGGGTGGTTAATGTGAGAAAGGATCGAACATCAAAGAAAATCATTTATACCTTAATAACTCTTCTTTTCAGTATGAAAGACAAGCTCATTTTCAGCACTTTGAGTTTGTTTTAAAGATGTCTTTCTTCGCTGTTAAAGACGAATTTTCAGAAGTAACTCATGCTTCGGACATTTCTTTAATAATTCTTATCAGTTAAAATCACAAGTTGTGATGGATGATAACTAATTTTAGACATATTTATTTCGTAAATAAAAAAATAAGTCTTTGGTTATGTTTGTAATGTTTATTTGCTATTCCTTCCAGTCACTCTCCCTCAGTGTATAATTTTAGTCACTCTTTCTAAACATTTTAAAGTTAGATATACAAAATGCCTACCTTTATATTATTTGCATACTATATTATTAAACAAACTCAAGAAAAAGCGCTCTGAATTTAAAATATTTCAAGTCCAACTCATACCAGAAATAATGAAACAGACATGCTTATAGTAAGTGAATTGGGACTTCAGTTGTCATAACTATTATGTTTTTTATGACGTAAGATATAAAGTCTTAGCGACTAAGATAAAAACTTTCTGTTAAAAATATAAACTTCTTTTACCTTGAGTTGAACAAAAGTAAAATCGTACACATGTAATTTACTTGTAAACGCGGCTAGGTGATAAGCAATTTTATTCGCTATTCTATTGCACTGTAAGGTAAAAATTGCGATTCTCTTCCATATTGAGTATATATAGGGTACTGTTAGCATGTAACAACCAGTAAACATAGCGTTACATTAAAACAGATTTAAATTTAAGTTCCAAACAAGTCAGAGAAAACCACTTCGCTGAAGAAGAATGAAAAAAATTAAATAATTACTAAGCCATAAATGATGACGTCATACTAACTTTATAACACTACTAAAGGCGATCTATATCACGAGACAGAAGTGTACACGAGATCTTAAAATATTAAATGAGTTTTTCTGAATTAATATTCGGTGGACTTTAAGAATCCAACATGTCTAGACTTCCAATTATCATAGTAAAGGCAAATACTAAAATTTAAACATTTTTTCTAAAAACAAAAATTTTGGCATTTGGGAAAAATCGTAAATTTCTAAATTCAGAGCCTCACTTTGCACAATTGAGTGGTCTTAAGAACCGCCAATACAGTGGAGGTAGTTGTGCAGTTTCGGCACGTGTGCAGCAGCGATGGTGCCGCAGGATTTCACGTTTCAGGATAAATTACGTTCCTACCCTCTTTTTGCTTAGTAGACACATCTGAAGTACGAGATTTAGTAGAATAGTTTTTTCTACTGAAATGTCAACGCTATAGACATTTGTAAAATGTCTATTTCTAAATCTTGTAAATAGGATCGCATAAAATTTTTAACGGTGTCTTTTCTATCGTACACAGGGCTAAATTTGTACAACTTTGTTTTGTGTGTGTGTGCGTGCATGTTCGTGTGCGCGCGCGCGTGTGTGTCTGTGTGTGTGTGCGTGCGTGTGCGTGTGCCCGCGCGCATGTTTGTGTGTGTGTGTGTGTGTGTGTGTGTGTGTGTGCGTGCATGTTCGTGTGCGCGCGCGCGTGTGTGTGTGTGCATGTGCATGTGCCCGCGCGCATTTGTGTGTGTGTGTGTGTGTGTGTGTGTGTGTGTGTTGTGTGTGTGTGTGTGTGTGTGTGTGTGTGTGCATGTTCGTGTGCGCGCGCGCGTGTGTGTCTGTGTGTGTGTGTGCATGTGCGTGTGCCCGCGCGCATGTTTGTGTGTGTGTGTGTGTGTGTGTGTGTTGTGTGTGTGTGTGTGTGTGTGCGTGTGCTCGTGCTCGTGCGCATGTGTGTGTGTGTGTGTGTGTGTGTGTGTATACAAAATAATAAATTTCTTTCACTTGTTTTGTTTAAAAGCTTTCCGAGGCTTGTTGGGTATTAAAACATCTTACCCATCCCGTCGTTCCCAATGTCATTTTAATTTATAAAGGTTATATTTTTGCAAAAAAACGTTTTATAAGATATTTCGTCAGAATTCTTTCTTCCTAAAATAATTGAAATGAAACTTTTAAGACATCTTAAGTGTACGACAAAGTTCAAAGAGAGGCGGCAAACATTTATTGGCTGCTTCACGCCCTTAGGTGAGCACTCCTTCCTCTTTGTAAAGTGAAAATATATTACAATTTCTATAATTTTATAAATGTTGTTCCATTAATTGTTCATAAACATTATCATAATACATTTGACTTACGGATAAATAAAGTTTTTCGGTTCCGTAGACCGCACTGTTTGAACACTGTGTGTTTACTGTTTGAGCAATCATTGAAAAGTCGTAACAATTAATTATTTAATTACATTCAACTAATGTAGTTTTAAACTTGTAACAATTGTCCACTCGCTACTGCTTGTAATCGATTTCCTTTTTTCTGTTTTCGAATGAAGCTGAAATTTTGCATATTCGTTTACCTTCGAGAAAATAAACACGAATCAATCGTGGAAATAAAAGACTATTATATAAAAATATTTCTTAAGTTTACTTTTATTTCGAAATAATCTTTAAACAATTAAACAAATTAAATTGTTTTCCTGCGAAACGTTAATATAATATTTTATTACTACTAAATCTGTAGGGCGCATAGTACATTTCAGATCTACATTTACTTTAAATCATAAATTTTAAAGTAATTTAATAATACAACCTTCTTTAATCATCCTAATTTTAGTTTTATACAAAAACTCTAACGTTTAAGGGAAATAGAAATCGTTATTTTATTTCTTCTACATCATTTTGTAATAAAAGAGATTTTTTTCAATTCTCTAATAATCTAAGTTCAAACCCGCTCTGCAAATCTTCCAGCATTAAATTTCCCAATTATATTGACTTTTATGATTCCTAACGAATCAGACGTTTTGGAGAATCGAAAATCCAATAAAAAAGGTTAAATCGAAATTGTTCTTCTTAAAATAAAATATGCCATATAAACTAGCCCTTTCCGTTCAACTTATAAGATTTACGCCGTAAATTTAATTTATAAAACTGTTACAGAATCATTTTCCGGTGAATCTCAGATTAATTAACAATTCTCCAAGTATGTATGTATATATATATATATATATATATATATATATATATATATATATATATATATATATATATATATATAATTGAATGATTTGAATTGTTCTGTAGATGTTAGACATAATAAATCTCCGAAATTGAATTTTAATAATTTATAACATTCCCCGATATGGGAACAGGAAAGTAGCAAATATTGATACATTTTTATTTCTTAAAAATGAAAGTCAGTACAGTAACTAAACTGAGCGTCAAGATAAAATATGCAAAAGTCGAACCCTCTTCAGGCGTCAACCCAACCCTTGCTTTTTGTTTTTCACGGAATTCAATCTTGTGATTTATTGTTGCAGGAATTATGCAAGTAGTTGCTCCCTTTAACCACTTTCTACAGTCTCGTTCTACATACAAAACGTTTTAGGAAAAATTCTTTCCATACAATACACCGAAATGCGATATCGCTCATTCGAAAATCTGCCCCGTGTAGACACAACATATTTTAGAATTCACAATCTTGAATAAATACTTCTGACATTGTGCTCAGCTGTTGCAGTCCAACTTTGGTTCAATAAAGATTTATGCCTGTTATATTTTGCCTGTTTGTATGTTGGAAAGCTACATAGCTTAGTAACGTTAGGTTAGTGTTTTATTTTGCATTTATTTAAATCCCAACCTTAGTCGTAAAAACTTACTTATTTAGACATTACCGTACCTAAAACTACAACTTCGAACTCGAATATCTATTAGTTTAAAATTATTTCATGCGATTAATTTATATATAAAAACTGTTTATTGAAAAGCAGGACTGTTTATTTCTAAACAACACGTAATTTAAACATTTAAATTTATAAAAAACTAAAAAACCTTAGTACTACAATTTGCTAAGGGAGGATGATGAATACTAACTTTGATTTATACTCAGTAAAGACTAAATTCTCTACATTCATACAGCTGAAAATGTGACGGGAAAAGTTTGACGAAGGCAGGAAGTGTAATTACTTCAACAGCTGCAGAGAGAAGACTATATTCCTTTAGTAATTCATCTGTAATTATAAACAGAATAACAATACGAAAACCATAAAATGTACTCACTTCAACAGCTGCAGAGAAAGGACTGTATTCCTTTAGTAATTCAGCTGTAATTATAAACAGAATAACAATACGAAAACCATAAAATGTACTCACTTCAACAGCTGCAGAGAAAGGACTGTATTCCTTTAGTAATTCAGCTGTAATTATAAACAGAATAACAATACGAAAACCATAAAATGTACTCACTTCAACAGCTGCAGAGAAAGGACTGTATTCATGTAGTAATTCAGCTGTAATTATAAAGAGAATAACAATACGAAAACCATAAAATGGACTCACTTCAACAGCTGCAGAGAAAGGACTGTATTCATTTAGTAATTCAGCTGTAATTATAAAGAGAATAACAATACGAAAACCATAAAATGGACTCACTTCAACAGCTGCAGAGAAAGGACTGTATTCCTTTAGTAATTCAGCTGTAATTATAAACAGAATAACAATACGAAAACCATAAAATGTACTCACTTCAACAGCTGCAGAGAACGACTGTATTCCTTTGGTAATTCAGCTGTAATTATAAACAGAATAACAATACGAAAACCATAAAATTGACTCACTTCAACAGCTGCAGAGAAAGGACTGTATTCCTTATGTAATTCAGCTGTAATTATAAACAGAATAACAATACGAAAACCATAAAATGGACTCACTTCAACAGCTGCAGAGAAAGGACTGTATTCCTTTGGTAATTCAGCTGTAATTATAAACAGAATAACAATACGAAAACCATAAAATGTACTCAATTCAACAGCTGCAGAGAAAGGACTGTATTCCTTTGGTAATTCAGCTGTAATTATAAACAGAATAACAATACGAAAACCATAAAATGTACTCAATTCAACAGCTGCAGAGAAAGGACTGTATTCCTTTAGTAATTCAGCTGTAACTATAAACAGAATAACAATATGAAAACCATAAAATGTACTCACTTCAACAGCTGCAGAGAAAGGACTGTATTCCTTTGGTAATTCAGCTGTAATTATAAACAGAATAACAATACGAAAACCATAAAATGTACTCACTTCAACAGCTGCAGAGAAAGGACTGTATTCCTTTGGTAATTCAGCTATAATTATAAACAGAATAACAATACGAAAACCATAAAATGTACTCAATTCAACAGCTGCAGAGAAAGGACTGTATTCCTTTGGTAATTCAGCTGTAATTATAAACAGAATAACAATACGAAAACCATAAAATGTACTCAATTCAACAGCTGCAGAGAAAGGACTGTATTCCTTTAGTAATTCAGCTGTAATTATAAACAGAATAACAATATGAAAACCATAAAATGTACTCACTTCAACAGCTGCAGAGAAAGGACTGTATTCCTTTGGTAATTCAGCTGTAATTATAAACAGAATAACAATACGAAAACCATAAAATGTACTCACTTCAACAGCTGCAGAGAAAGGACTGTATTCCTTTGGTAATTCAGCTGTAATTATAAACAGAATAACAATACGAAAACCACAAAATGGACTCACTTCAACAGCTGCAGAGAAAGGACTGTATTCCTTTGTTAATTCAGCTGTAATTATAAACAGAATAACAATACGAAAACCATAAAATGTACTCACTTCAACAGCTGCAGGGAAAGGACTGTATTCCTTTGGTAATTCAGCTGTAATTATAAACAGAATAACAATACGAAACTCAGAAATTGTACTCACTTCAACAGCTGCACAGAGATTTCTATATTCCTCAGGAAATGCAGCTGTGAATATCCCGAAAATATCACTTAGGAGGGCAGAATGTGTACTTACTTTAACAGCTGTAGTTCGGACTATTTCTGTTTATTAAGTTGGCTCGGAATGTCACCAAATTATCACTTAGAAGGCCAGATTGTGTATTTACTTTAACAGCTGCATCAGTATATTGGCTGAGACTCTAACGAAAATATCACTTAGAAGGGCAGATTGTGTATTTACTTTAATAGCTGTATTAGTATATTGGCTGAGACTATACCGAAAATATCACTTAGGAGGGCAGATTGTGTATTTACTTTAGCAGCTGTATCAGTATATTGGCTGAGACTGTAACGAAAATATCACTTAGAAGGGCAGATTGTGTATTTACTTTAGCAGCTGTATCAGTATATTGGCTGAGACTATACCGAAAATATCACTTAGGAGGGCAGATTGTGTATTTACTTTAGCAGCTGTATTAGTATATTGGCTGAGACTATACCGAAAATATCACTTAGGAGGGCAGATTGTGTATTTACTTTAGCAGCTGTATTAGTATATTGGCTGAGACTATACCGAAAATATCACTTAGGAGGGCAGATTGTGTATTTACTTTAATAGCTGTATTAGTATATTGGCTGAGACTATACCGAAAATATCACTTAGGAGGGCAGATTGTGTATTTACTTTAGCAGCTGTATCAGTATATTGGCTGAGACTGTAACGAAAATATCACTTAGAAGGCCAGATTGTGTATTTACTTTAACAGCTGCATCAGTATATTGGCTGAGACTCTAACGAAAATATCACTTAGGAGGGCAGATTGTGTATTTACTTTAGCAGCTGTATCAGTATATTGGCTGTGACTGTAACGAAAATATCACTTAGAAGGGCAGATTGTGTATTTACTTTAATAGCTGTATTAGTATATTGGCTGAGACTATACCGAAAATATCACTTAGGAGGGCAGATTGTGTATTTACTTTAATAGCTGTATTAGTATATTGGCTGAGACTATACCGAAAATATCACTTAGAAGGGCAGATTGTGTATTTACTTTAATAGCTGTATTAGTATATTGGCTGAGACTATACCGAAAATATCACTTAGGAGGGCAGATTGTGTATTTACTTTAGCAGCTGTATCAGTATATTGGCTGAGACTGTAACGAAAATATCACTTAGAAGGGCAGATTGTGTATTTACTTTAGCAGCTGTATCAGTATATTGGCTGAGACTGTAACGAAAATATCACTTAGGAGGGCAGATTGTGTATTTACTTTAGCAGCTGTATCAGTATATTGGCTGAGACTATACCGAAAATATCACTTAGGAGGGCAGATTGTGTATTTACTTTAGCAGCTGTATTAGTATATTGGCTGAGACTGTAACGAAAATATCACTTAGGAGGGCAGATTGTGTATTTACTTTAGCAGCTGTATCAGTATATTGGCTGAGACTGTAACGAAAATATCACTTAGAAGGGCAGATTGTGTATTTACTTTAGCAGCTGTATCAGTATATTGGCTGAGACTGTAACGAAAATATCACTTAGGAGGGCAGATTGTGTATTTACTTTAGCAGCTGTATCAGTATATTGGCTGAGACTGTAACGAAAATATCACTTAGAAGGGCAGATTGTGTATTTACTTTAGCAGCTGTATCAGTATATTGGCTGAGACTGTAACGAAAATATCACTTAGGAGGGCAGATTGTGTATTTACTTTAGCAGCTGTATCAGTATATTGCCTGAGACTATACCGAAAATATCACTTAGGAGGGCAGATTGTGTATTTACTTTAGCAGCTGTATTAGTATATTGGCTGAGACTATACCGAAAATATCACTTAGGAGGGCAGATTGTGTATTTACTTTAGCAGCTGTATTAGTATATTGGCTGAGACTATACCGAAAATATCACTTAGGAGGGCAGATTGTGTATTTACTTTAGCAGCTGTATCAGTATATTGGCTGAGACTGTAACGAAAATATCACTTAGAAGGGCAGATTGTGTATTTACTTTAATAGCTGTATTAGTATATTGGCTGATACTGTAACGAAAATATCACTTAGGAGGGCAGATTGTATATTTACTTTAGCAGCTGTATCAGTATATTGGCTGTGACTGTAACGAAAATATCACTTAGGAGGGCAGATTGTGTATTTACTTTAGCAGCTGTATCAGTATATTGGCTGAGACTGTAACGAAAATATCACTTAGGAGGGCAGATTGTGTATTTACTTTAGCAGCTGTATCAGTATATTGGCTGAGACTGTAACGAAAATATCACTTAGAAGGGCAGATTGTATATTTACTTTAGCAGCTGTATCAGTATATTGGCTGAGACTGTAACGAAAATATCACTTAGGAGGGCAGATTGTATATTTACTTTAGCAGCTGTATCAGTATATTGGCTGAGACTGTAACGAAAATATCACTTAGGAGGGCAGATTGTATATTTACTTTAGCAGCTGTATCAGTATATTGGCTGTGACTGTAACGAAAATATCACTTAGGAGGGCAGATTGTGTATTTACTTTAGCAGCTGTATCAGTATATTGGCTGAGACTGTAACGAAAATATCACTTAGGAGGGCAGATTGTGTATTTACTTTAGCAGCTGTTTCAGTATATTGGCTGAGACTGTAACGAAAATATCACTTACTAGGGCAGATTGTGTATTTACTTTAGCAGCTGTATCAGTATATTGGCTGAGACTGTAACGAAAATATCACTTAGGAGGGCAGATTGTGTATTTACTTTAACAGCTGTATCAGTATATTGGCTGAGACTGTAACGAAAATATCACTTAGGAGGGCAGATTGTGTATTTACTTTAGCAGCTGTATCAGTATATTGGCTGAGACTGTAACGAAAATATCACTTAGAAGGGCAGATTGTGTATTTACTTTAATAGCTGTATTAGTCTATTGGCTGAGACTATACCGAAAATATCACTTAGGAGGGCAGATTGTGTATTTACTTTAGCAGCTGTATCAGTATATTGGCTGAGACTGTAACGAAAATATCACTTAGGAGGGCAGATTGTGTATTTACTTTAACAGCTGTATCAGTATATTGGCTGAGACTGTAACGAAAATATCACTTAGGAGGGCAGATTGTGTATTTACTTTAACAGCTGTATCAGTATATTGGCTGAG
Source organism: Prosapia bicincta (assembly GCA_036971475.1). Classification (NCBI taxonomy): domain Eukaryota; kingdom Metazoa; phylum Arthropoda; class Insecta; order Hemiptera; family Cercopidae; genus Prosapia; species Prosapia bicincta. The sequence continues at coordinate 54,073,818 of JBAIZL010000010.1, read as the reverse complement.
ACTGTAACGAAAATATCACTTAGAAGGGCAGATTGTGTATTTACTTTAATAGCTGTATTAGTATATTGGCTGAGACTATACCGAAAATATCACTTAGGAGGGTAGATTATGTATTTACTTTAACAGCTGTATTAGTCTATTGGCTGATACTGTAAGGCTGTATATCACTCAATAGGGTAGATTATGTATTTACTTTATCAGCTGTATTAGTCTATTGGCTGAGACTGTAGGGCTGTATATCACTTAGGAGGGTAGATTGTGTATTTACTTTATCAGCTGTATTAGTATATTGGCTGAGACTGTAGGGCTGTATATCACTTAGGAGGGCAGATTGTGTATTTACTTTATCAGCTGTATTAGTCTATTGGCTGATACTGTAAGGCTGTATATCACTTAGGAGGGCAGATTGTGTATTTACTTTATCAGCTGTATTAGTCTATTGGCTGATACTGTAAGGCTGTATATCACTTAGGAGGACAGATTGTGTATTTACTTTATCAGCTGTATTAGTCTATTGGCTGAGACTGTAGGGCTGTATATCACTTAGGAGGACAGATTGTGTATTTACTTTAAGAGCTGTATTAGTATATTGGCTGAGACTGTAGGGCTGTATATCACTTAGGAGGACAGATTGTGTATTTACTTTAAGAGCTGTATTAGTATATTGGCTGAGACTGTAGGGCTGTATATCACTTAGGAGGACAGATTGTGTATTTACTTTATCAGCTGTATTAGTCTATTGGCTGAGACTGTAGGGCTGTATATCACTTAGGAGGGTAGATTGTGTATTTACTTTAAGAGCTGTATTAGTATATTGGCTGAGACTGTAGGGCTGTATATCACTTAGGAGGACAGATTGTGTATTTACTTTATCAGCTGTATTAGTCTATTGGCTGAGACTGTAGGGCTGTATATCACTTACGAGGGTAGATTGTGTATTTACTTTAAGAGCTGTATTAGTATATTGGCTGAGACGGTAGGGCTGTATATCACTTAGGAGGACAGATTGTGTATTTACTTTATCAGCTGTATTAGTCTATTGGCTGAGACTGTAGGGCTGTATATCACTTAGGAGGGTAGATTGTGTATTTACTTTAAGAGCTGTATTAGTCTATTGGCTGAGACTGTAGGGCTGTATATCACTTAGGAGGGTAGATTGTGTATTTACTTTAAGAGCTGTATTAGTATATTGGCTGAGACTGTAGGGCTGTATATCACTTAGGAGGACAGATTGTGTATTTACTTTAAGAGCTGTATTAGTATATTGGCTGAGACTGTAGGGCTGTATATCACTTAGGAGGACAGATTGTGTATTTACTTTATCAGCTGTATTAGTATATTGGCTGAGACTGTAGGGCTGTATATCACTTAGGAGGACAGATTGTGTATTTACTTTATCAGCTGTATTAGTATATTGGCTGAGACTGTAGGGCTGTATATCACTTAGGAGGACAGATTGTGTATTTACTTTATCAGCTGTATTAGTATATTGGCTGAGACTGTAGGGCTGTATATCACTTAGGAGGACAGATTGTGTATTTACTTTATCAGCTGTATTAGTATATTGGCTGAGACTGTAGGGCTGTATATCACTTAGGAGGACAGATTGTGTATTTACTTTATCAGCTGTATTAGTCTATTGGCTGAGACTGTAGGGCTGTATATCACTTAGGAGGGTAGATTGTGTATTTACTTTAAGAGCTGTATTAGTATATTGGCTGAGACTGTAGGGCTGTATATCACTTAGGAGGACAGATTGTGTATTTACTTTAAGAGCTGTATTAGTATATTGGCTGAGACTGTAGGGCTGTATATCACTTTGGAGGACAGATTGTGTATTTACTTTAAGAGCTGTATTAGTATATTGGCTGAGACTGTAGGGCTGTATATCACTTAGGAGGACAGATTGTGTATTTACTTTAAGAGCTGTATTAGTATATTGGCTGAGACTGTAGGGCTGTATATCACTTAGGAGGACAGATTGTGTATTTACTTTAAGAGCTGTATTAGTATATTGGCTGAGACTGTAGGGCTGTGTATCACTTAGGAGGACAGATTGTGTATTTACTTTAAGAGCTGTATTAGTATATTGGCTGAGACTGTAGGGCTGTATATCACTTAGGAGGACAGATTGTGTATTTACTTTAAGAGCTGTATTAGTATATTGGCTGAGACTGTAGGGCTGTATATCACTTAGGAGGACAGATTGTGTATTTACTTTATCAGCTGTATTAGTATATTGGCTGAGACTGTAGGGCTGTATATCACTTAGGAGGGCAGACTGTGTATTTACTTTAAGAGCTGTATTAGTATATTGGCTGAGACTGTAGGGCTGTATATCACTTAGGAGGACAGATTGTGTATTTACTTTAAGAGCTGTATTAGTATATTGGCTGAGACTGTAGGGCTGTATATCACTTAGGAGGACAGATTATGTATTTACTTTATCAGCTGTATTAGTCTATTGGCTGATACTGTAAGGCTGTATATCACTCAATAGGGTAGATTATGTATTTACTTTATCAGCTGTATTAGTCTATTGGCTGAGACTGTAGGGCTGTATATCACTTAGGAGGGTAGATTGTGTATTTACTTTATCAGCTGTATTAGTATATTGGCTGAGACTGTAAGGCTGTATATCACTCAATAGGGTAGATTATGTATTTACTTTATCAGCTGTATTAGTATATTGGCTGAGACTGTAAGGCTGTATATCACTCAATAGGGTAGATTATGTATTTACTTTATCAGCTGTATTAGTCTATTGGCTGAGACTGTAAGGCTGTATATCACTCAATAGGGCAGATTGTGTATTTACTTTATCAGCTGTATTAGTCTATTGGCTGAGACTGTAGGGCTGTATATCACTTAGGAGGGCAGATTGTGTATTTACTTTATCAGCTGTATTAGTATATTGGCTGAGACTGTAGGGCTGTATATCACTTAGGAGGGTAGATTGTGTATTTACTTTATCAGCTGTATTAGTCTATTGGCTGAGACTGTAAGGCTGTATATCACTCAATAGGGCAGATTATGTATTTACTTTAAGAGCTGTATTAGTCTATTGGCTGAGACTGTAGGGCTGTATATCACTCAATAGGGTAGATTGTGTATTTACTTTATCAGCTGTATTAGTCTATTGGCTGAGACTGTAGGGCTGTATATCACTTAGGAGGACAGATTGTGTATTTACTTTATCAGCTGTATTAGTATATTGGCTGAGACTGTAGGGCTGTATATCACTTAGGAGGACAGATTGTGTATTTTCTTTATCAGCTGTATTAGTATATTGGCTGAGACTATACCGAAAATATCACTTAGGAGGGCAGATTGTGTATTTACTTTAGCAGCTGTATCAGTATATTGGCTGAGACTGTAACGAAAATATCACTTAGAAGGGCAGATTGTGTATTTACTTTAGCAGCTGTATCAGTATATTGGCTGAGACTGTAACGAAAATATCACTTAGGAGGGCAGATTGTATATTTACTTTAGCAGCTGTATCAGTATATTGGCTGAGACTGTAACGAAAATATCACTTAGGAGGGCAGATTGTGTATTTACTTTAGCAGCTGTATCAGTATATTGGCTGAGACTGTAACGAAAATATCACTTAGGAGGGCAGATTGTGTATTTACTTTAGCAGCTGTATCAGTATATTGGCTGAGACTGTAACGAAAATATCACTTAGAAGGGCAGATTGTGTATTTACTTTAGCAGCTGTATCAGTATATTGGCTGAGACTGTAACGAAAATATCACTTAGAAGGGCAGATTGTGTATTTACTTTAGCAGCTGTATCAGTATATTGGCTGTGACTGTAACGAAAATATCACTTAGGAGGGCAGATTGTGTATTTACTTTAGCAGCTGTATCAGTATATTGGCTGAGACTATACCGAAAATATCACTTAGGAGGGCAGATTGTGTATTTACTTTAGCAGCTGTATCAGTATATTGGCTGTGACTGTAACGAAAATATCACTTAGGAGGGCAGATTGTATATTAATTTAACAGCTATATCAGTATATTGACTGAGACTGTAACGAAAATATCACTTAGGAGGGCAGATTGTGTATTTACTTTAGCAGCTGTATCAGTATATTGGCTGAGACTATACCGAAAATATCACTTAGGAGGACAGATTGTGTATTTACTTTTGCAGCTGTATCAGTATATTGGCTGTGACTGTAACGAAAATATCACTTAGGAGGGCAGATTGTATATTAATTTAACAGCTATATCAGTATATTGACTGAGACTGTAACGAAAATATCACTTAGGAGGGCAGATTGTGTATTTACTTTAGCAGCTGTATCAGTATATTGGCTGAGACTGTAACGAAAATATCACTTAGGAGGGCAGATTGTGTATTTACTTTAGCAGCTGTATCAGTATATTGGCTGAGACTGTAACGAAAATATCACTTAGGAGGTCAGATTGTGTATTTACTTTAGCAGCTGTATCAGTATATTGGCTGAGACTATACCGAAAATATCACTTAGTAGGGCAGATTGTGTATTTACTTTAGCAGCTGTATTAGTATATTGGCTGAGACTGTAACGAAAATATCACTTAGGAGGGCAGATTGTGTATTTACTTTAGCAGCTGTATCAGTATATTGGCTGAGACTGTAACGAAAATATCACTTAGAAGGGCAGATTGTGTATTTACTTTAGCAGCTGTATCAGTATATTGGCTGAGACTGTAACGAAAATATCACTTAGGAGGGCAGATTGTGTATTTACTTTAGCAGCTGTATCAGTATATTGGCTGAGACTGTAACGAAAATATCACTTAGAAGGGCAGATTGTGTATTTACTTTAGCAGCTGTATCAGTATATTGGCTGAGACTGTAACGAAAATATCACTTAGGAGGGCAGATTGTGTATTTACTTTAGCAGCTGTATCAGTATATTGGCTGAGACTATACCGAAAATATCACTTAGGAGGGCAGATTGTGTATTTACTTTAGCAGCTGTATTAGTATATTGGCTGAGACTATACCGAAAATATCACTTAGGAGGGCAGATTGTGTATTTACTTTAGCAGCTGTATTAGTATATTGGCTGAGACTATACCGAAAATATCACTTAGGAGGGCAGATTGTGTATTTACTTTAATAGCTGTATTAGTATATTGGCTGAGACTATACCGAAAATATCACTTAGGAGGGCAGATTGTGTATTTACTTTAGCAGCTGTATCAGTATATTGGCTGAGACTGTAACGAAAATATCACTTAGAAGGGCAGATTGTGTATTTACTTTAGCAGCTGTATCAGTATATTGGCTGAGACTGTAACGAAAATATCACTTAGGAGGGCAGATTGTGTATTTACTTTAGCAGCTGTATCAGTATATTGGCTGAGACTGTAACGAAAATATCACTTAGGAGGGCAGATTGTGTATTTACTTTAACAGCTGTATCAGTATATTGGCTGAGACTGTAACGAAAATATCACTTAGGAGGGCAGATTGTGTATTTACTTTAGCAGCTGTATCAGTATATTGGCTGAGACTGTAACGAAAATATCACTTAGAAGGGCAGATTGTGTATTTACTTTAATAGCTGTATTAGTCTATTGGCTGAGACTATACCGAAAATATCACTTAGGAGGGCAGATTGTGTATTTACTTTAGCAGCTGTATCAGTATATTGGCTGAGACTGTAACGAAAATATCACTTAGGAGGGCAGATTGTGTATTTACTTTAACAGCTGTATCAGTATATTGGCTGAGACTGTAACGAAAATATCACTTAGGAGGGCAGATTGTGTATTTACTTTAACAGCTGTATCAGTATATTGGCTGAGACTGTAACGAAAATATCACTTAGAAGGGCAGATTGTGTATTTACTTTAATAGCTGTATTAGTATATTGGCTGATACTGTAACGAAAATATCACTTAGGAGGGCAGATTGTGTATTTACTTTAACAGCTGTATCAGTATATTGGCTGAGACTGTAACGAAAATATCACTTAGGAGGGCAGATTGTGTATTTACTTTAACAGCTGTATCAGTATATTGGCTGAGACTGTAACGAAAATATCACTTAGAAGGGCAGATTGTGTATTTACTTTAATAGCTGTATTAGTATATTGGCTGATACTGTAAGGCTGTATATCACTCAATAGGGTAGATTATGTATTTACTTTATCAGCTGTATTAGTCTATTGGCTGAGACTGTAGGGCTGTATATCACTTAGGAGGGTAGATTGTGTATTTACTTTATCAGCTGTATTAGTATATTGGCTGAGACTGTAGGGCTGTATATCACTTAGGAGGGCAGATTGTGTATTTACTTTATCAGCTGTATTAGTCTATTGGCTGATACTGTAAGGCTGTATATCACTTAGGAGGGCAGATTGTGTATTTACTTTATCAGCTGTATTAGTCTATTGGCTGATACTGTAAGGCTGTATATCACTTAGGAGGACAGATTGTGTATTTACTTTATCAGCTGTATTAGTCTATTGGCTGAGACTGTAGGGCTGTATATCACTTAGGAGGACAGATTGTGTATTTACTTTAAGAGCTGTATTAGTATATTGGCTGAGACTGTAGGGCTGTATATCACTTAGGAGGACAGATTGTGTATTTACTTTAAGAGCTGTATTAGTATATTGGCTGAGACTGTAGGGCTGTATATCACTTAGGAGGACAGATTGTGTATTTACTTTATCAGCTGTATTAGTCTATTGGCTGAGACTGTAGGGCTGTATATCACTTAGGAGGGTAGATTGTGTATTTACTTTAAGAGCTGTATTAGTATATTGGCTGAGACTGTAGGGCTGTATATCACTTAGGAGGACAGATTGTGTATTTACTTTATCAGCTGTATTAGTCTATTGGCTGAGACTGTAGGGCTGTATATCACTTACGAGGGTAGATTGTGTATTTACTTTAAGAGCTGTATTAGTATATTGGCTGAGACTGTAGGGCTGTATATCACTTAGGAGGACAGATTGTGTATTTACTTTATCAGCTGTATTAGTCTATTGGCTGAGACTGTAGGGCTGTATATCACTTAGGAGGGTAGATTGTGTATTTACTTTAAGAGCTGTATTAGTCTATTGGCTGAGACTGTAGGGCTGTATATCACTTAGGAGGGTAGATTGTGTATTTACTTTAAGAGCTGTATTAGTATATTGGCTGAGACTGTAGGGCTGTATATCACTTAGGAGGACAGATTGTGTATTTACTTTAAGAGCTGTATTAGTATATTGGCTGAGACTGTAGGGCTGTATATCACTTAGGAGGACAGATTGTGTATTTACTTTATCACCTGTATTAGTATATTGGCTGAGACTCTAGGGCTGTATATCACTTAGGAGGACAGATTGTGTATTTACTTTATCAGCTGTATTAGTATATTGGCTGAGACTGTAGGGCTGTATATCACTTAGGAGGACAGATTGTGTATTTACTTTATCAGCTGTATTAGTATATTGACTGAGACTGTAGGGCTGTATATCACTTAGGAGGACAGATTGTGTATTTACTTTATCAGCTGTATTAGTCTATTGGCTGAGACTGTAGGGCTGTATATCACTTAGGAGGGTAGATTGTGTATTTACTTTAAGAGCTGTATTAGTATATTGGCTGAGACCGTAGGGCTGTATATCACTTAGGAGGACAGATTGTGTATTTACTTTAAGAGCTGTATTAGTATATTGGCTGAGACTGTAGGGCTGTATATCACTTAGGAGGACAGATTGTGTATTTACTTTATCAGCTGTATTAGTATATTGGCTGAGACTGTAGAGCTGTATATCACTTAGGAGGGCAGATTGTGTATTTACTTTAAGAGCTGTATTAGTATATTGGCTGAGACTGTAGGGCTGTATATCACTTAGGAGGACAGATTGTGTATTTACTTTAAGAGCTGTATTAGTATATTGGCTGAGACTGTAGGGCTGTATATCACTTAGGAGGGTAGATTGTGTATTTACTTTAAGAGCTGTATTAGTCTATTGGCTGAGACTGTAGGGCTGTATATCACTTAGGAGGGTAGATTGTGTATTTACTTTAAGAGCTGTATTAGTATATTGGCTGAGACTGTAGGGCTGTATATCACTTAGGAGGGTAGATTGTGTATTTACTTTAAGAGCTGTATTAGTCTATTGGCTGAGACTGTAGGGCTGTATATCACTTAGGAGGGTAGATTATGTATTTACTTTAAGAGCTGTATTAGTATATTGGCTGAGACTGTAGGGCTGTATATCACTTAGGAGGGTAGATTGTGTATTTACTTTAAGAGCTGTATTAGTATATTGGCTGAGACTGTAGGGCTGTATATCACTTAGGAGGACAGATTGTGTATTTACTTTAAGAGCTGTATTAGTCTATTGGCTGATACTGTAAGGCTGTATATCACTCAATAGGGTAGATTATGTATTTACTTTATCAGCTGTATTAGTCTATTGGCTGAGACTGTAGGGCTGTATATCACTTAGGAGGGTAGATTGTGTATTTACTTTATCAGCTGTATTAGTATATTGGCTGAGACTGTAAGGCTGTATATCACTCAATAGGGTAGATTATGTATTTACTTTATCAGCTGTATTAGTATATTGGCTGAGACTGTAAGGCTGTATATCACTCAATAGGGTAGATTATGTATTTACTTTATCAGCTGTATTAGTCTATTGGCTGAGACTGTAGGGCTGTATATCACTCAATAGGGCAGATTGTGTATTTACTTTATCAGCTGTATTAGTCTATTGGCTGAGACTGTAGGGCTGTATATCACTTAGGAGGGTAGATTGTGTATTTACTTTATCAGCTGTATTAGTCTATTGGCTGAGACTGTAAGGCTGTATATCACTCAATAGGGCAGATTGTGTATTTACTTTATCAGCTGTATTAGTCTATTGGCTGAGACTGTAGGGCTGTATATCACTTAGGAGGGTAGATTGTGTATTTACTTTAAGAGCTGTATTAGTATATTGGCTGAGACTGTAGGGCTGTATATCACTTAGGAGGACAGATTGTGTATTTACTTTAAGAGCTGTATTAGTATGTTGGCTGAGACTGTAGGGCTGTATATCACTTAGGAGGGTAGATTGTGTATTTACTTTAAGAGCTGTATTAGTATATTGGCTGAGACTGTAGGGCTGTATATCACTTAGGAGGGTAGATTGTGTATTTACTTTAAGAGCTGTATTAGTCTATTGGCTGAGACTGTAGGGCTGTATATCACTTAGGAGGGTAGATTATGTATTTACTTTAAGAGCTGTATTAGTATATTGGCTGAGACTGTAGGGCTGTATATCACTTAGGAGGGTAGATTGTGTATTTACTTTAAGAGCTGTATTAGTATATTGGCTGAGACTGTAGGGCTGTATATCACTTAGGAGGACAGATTGTGTATTTACTTTAAGAGCTGTATTAGTATATTGGCTGAGACTGTAGGGCTGTATATCACTTAGGAGGACAGATTGTGTATTTACTTTAAGAGCTGTATTAGTATATTGGCTGAGACTGTAGGGCTGTATATCACTTAGGAGGACAGATTGTGTATTTACTTTAAGAGCTGTATTAGTATATTGGCTGAGACTGTAGGGCTGTATATCACTTAGGAGGACAGATTGTGTATTTACTTTAAGAGCTGTATTAGTATATTGGCTGAGACTGTAGGGCTGTATATCACTTAGGAGGGTAGATTGTGTATTTACTTTAAGAGCTGTATTAGTCTATTGGCTGAGACTGTAGGGCTGTATATCACTTAGGAGGGTAGATTGTGTATTTACTTTAAGAGCTGTATTAGTATATTGGCTGAGACTGTAGGGCTGTATATCACTTAGGAGGGTAGATTGTGTATTTACTTTAAGAGCTGTATTAGTCTATTGGCTGAGACTGTAGGGCTGTATATCACTTAGGAGGGTAGATTGTGTATTTACTTTAAGAGCTGTATTAGTCTATTGGCTGAGACTGTAGGGCTGTATATCACTTAGGAGGGTAGATTGTGTATTTACTTTAAGAGCTGTATTAGTATATTGGCTGAGACTGTAGGGCTGTATATCACTTAGGAGGGCAGATTGTGTATTTACTTTATCAGCTGTATTAGTCTATTGGCTGATACTGTAAGGCTGTATATCACTTAGGAGGGCAGATTGTGTATTTACTTTATCAGCTGTATTAGTCTATTGGCTGATACTGTAAGGCTGTATATCACTTAGGAGGACAGATTGTGTATTTACTTTATCAGCTGTATTAGTCTATTGGCTGAGACTGTAGGGCTGTATATCACTTAGGAGGACAGATTGTGTATTTACTTTAAGAGCTGTATTAGTATATTGGCTGAGACTGTAGGGCTGTATATCACTTAGGAGGACAGATTGTGTATTTACTTTAAGAGCTGTATTAGCATATTGGCTGAGACTGTAGGGCTGTATATCACTTAGGAGGACAGATTGTGTATTTACTTTATCAGCTGTATTAGTCTATTGGCTGAGACTGTAGGGCTGTATATCACTTAGGAGGGTAGATTGTGTATTTACTTTAAGAGCTGTATTAGTATATTGGCTGAGACTGTAGGGCTGTATATCACTTAGGAGGACAGATTGTGTATTTACTTTATCAGCTGTATTAGTCTATTGGCTGAGACTGTAGGGCTGTATATCACTTACGAGGGTAGATTGTGTATTTACTTTAAGAGCTGTATTAGTATATTGGCTGAGACTGTAGGGCTGTATATCACTTAGGAGGACAGATTGTGTATTTACTTTATCAGCTGTATTAGTCTATTGGCTGAGACTGTAGGGCTGTATATCACTTAGGAGGGTAGATTGTGTATTTACTTTAAGAGCTGTATTAGTCTATTGGCTGAGACTGTAGGGCTGTATATCACTTAGGAGGGTAGATTGTGTATTTACTTTAAGAGCTGTATTAGTATATTGGCTGAGACTGTAGGGCTGTATATCACTTAGGAGGACAGATTGTGTATTTACTTTAAGAGCTGTATTAGTATATTGGCTGAGACTGTAGGGCTGTATATCACTTAGGAGGACAGATTGTGTATTTACTTTATCACCTGTATTAGTATATTGGCTGAGACTCTAGGGCTGTATATCACTTAGGAGGACAGATTGTGTATTTACTTTATCAGCTGTATTAGTATATTGGCTGAGACTGTAGGGCTGTATATCACTTAGGAGGACAGATTGTGTATTTACTTTATCAGCTGTATTAGTATATTGACTGAGACTGTAGGGCTGTATATCACTTAGGAGGACAGATTGTGTATTTACTTTATCAGCTGTATTAGTCTATTGGCTGAGACTGTAGGGCTGTATATCACTTAGGAGGGTAGATTGTGTATTTACTTTAAGAGCTGTATTAGTATATTGGCTGAGACTGTAGGGCTGTATATCACTTAGGAGGACAGATTGTGTATTTACTTTAAGAGCTGTATTAGTATATTGGCTGAGACTGTAGGGCTGTATATCACTTAGGAGGACAGATTGTGTATTTACTTTATCAGCTGTATTAGTATATTGGCTGAGACTGTAGAGCTGTATATCACTTAGGAGGGCAGATTGTGTATTTACTTTAAGAGCTGTATTAGTATATTGGCTGAGACTGTAGGGCTGTATATCACTTAGGAGGACAGATTGTGTATTTACTTTAAGAGCTGTATTAGTATATTGGCTGAGACTGTAGGGCTGTATATCACTTAGGAGGGTAGATTGTGTATTTACTTTAAGAGCTGTATTAGTCTATTGGCTGAGACTGTAGGGCTGTATATCACTTAGGAGGGTAGATTGTGTATTTACTTTAAGAGCTGTATTAGTATATTGGCTGAGACTGTAGGGCTGTATATCACTTAGGAGGGTAGATTGTGTATTTACTTTAAGAGCTGTATTAGTCTATTGGCTGAGACTGTAGGGCTGTATATCACTTAGGAGGGTAGATTATGTATTTACTTTAAGAGCTGTATTAGTATATTGGCTGAGACTGTAGGGCTGTATATCACTTAGGAGGGTAGATTGTGTATTTACTTTAAGAGCTGTATTAGTATATTGGCTGAGACTGTAGGGCTGTATATCACTTAGGAGGACAGATTGTGTATTTACTTTAAGAGCTGTATTAGTCTATTGGCTGATACTGTAAGGCTGTATATCACTCAATAGGGTAGATTATGTATTTACTTTATCAGCTGTATTAGTCTATTGGCTGAGACTGTAGGGCTGTATATCACTTAGGAGGGTAGATTGTGTATTTACTTTATCAGCTGTATTAGTATATTGGCTGAGACTGTAAGGCTGTATATCACTCAATAGGGTAGATTATGTATTTACTTTATCAGCTGTATTAGTATATTGGCTGAGACTGTAAGGCTGTATATCACTCAATAGGGTAGATTATGTATTTACTTTATCAGCTGTATTAGTCTATTGGCTGAGACTGTAGGGCTGTATATCACTCAATAGGGCAGATTGTGTATTTACTTTATCAGCTGTATTAGTCTATTGGCTGAGACTGTAGGGCTGTATATCACTTAGGAGGGTAGATTGTGTATTTACTTTATCAGCTGTATTAGTCTATTGGCTGAGACTGTAAGGCTGTATATCACTCAATAGGGCAGATTGTGTATTTACTTTATCAGCTGTATTAGTCTATTGGCTGAGACTGTAGGGCTGTATATCACTTAGGAGGGTAGATTGTGTATTTACTTTAAGAGCTGTATTAGTATATTGGCTGAGACTGTAGGGCTGTATATCACTTAGGAGGACAGATTGTGTATTTACTTTAAGAGCTGTATTAGTATGTTGGCTGAGACTGTAGGGCTGTATATCACTTAGGAGGGTAGATTGTGTATTTACTTTAAGAGCTGTATTAGTATATTGGCTGAGACTGTAGGGCTGTATATCACTTAGGAGGGTAGATTGTGTATTTACTTTAAGAGCTGTATTAGTCTATTGGCTGAGACTGTAGGGCTGTATATCACTTAGGAGGGTAGATTATGTATTTACTTTAAGAGCTGTATTAGTATATTGGCTGAGACTGTAGGGCTGTATATCACTTAGGAGGGTAGATTGTGTATTTACTTTAAGAGCTGTATTAGTATATTGGCTGAGACTGTAGGGCTGTATATCACTTAGGAGGGCAGATTGTGTATTTACTTTAAGAGCTGTATTAGTATATTGGCTGAGACTGTAGGGCTGTATATCACTTAGGAGGACAGATTGTGTATTTACTTTAAGAGCTGTATTAGTATATTGGCTGAGACTGTAGGGCTGTATATCACTTAGGAGGACAGATTGTGTATTTACTTTAAGAGCTGTATTAGTATATTGGCTGAGACTGTAGGGCTGTATATCACTTAGGAGGACAGATTGTGTATTTACTTTAAGAGCTGTATTAGTATATTGGCTGAGACTGTAGGGCTGTATATCACTTAGGAGGGTAGATTGTGTATTTACTTTAAGAGCTGTATTAGTCTATTGGCTGAGACTGTAGGGCTGTATATCACTTAGGAGGGTAGATTGTGTATTTACTTTAAGAGCTGTATTAGTATATTGGATGAGACTGTAGGGCTGTATATCACTTAGGAGGGTAGATTGTGTATTTACTTTAAGAGCTGTATTAGTCTATTGGCTGAGACTGTAGGGCTGTATATCACTTAGGAGGGTAGATTATGTATTTACTTTAAGAGCTGTATTAGTATATTGGCTGAGACTGTAGGGCTGTATATCACTTAGGAGGGTAGATTGTGTATTTACTTTAAGAGCTGTATTAGTATATTGGCTGAGACTGTAGGGCTGTATATCACTTAGGAGGACAGATTGTGTATTTACTTTAAGAGCTGTATTAGTATATTGGCTGAGACTGTAGGGCTGTATATCACTTAGGAGGACAGATTGTGTATTTACTTTAAGAGCTGTATTAGTATATTGGCTGAGACTGTAGGGCTGTATATCACTTAGGAGGACAGATTGTGTATTTACTTTAAGAGCTGTATTAGTATATTGGCTGAGACTGTAGGGCTGTATATCACTTAGGAGGACAGATTGTGTATTTACTTTAAGAGCTGTATTAGTATATTGGCTGAGACTGTAGGGCTGTATATCACTTAGGAGGACAGATTGTGTATTTACTTTAAGAGCTGTATTAGTCTATTGGCTGATACTGTAAGGCTGTATATCACTCAGTAGGGTAGATTATGTATTTACTTTATCAGCTGTATTAGTCTATTGGCTGAGACTGTAGGGCTGTATATCACTTAGGAGGGTAGATTGTGTATTTACTTTATCAGCTGTATTAGTATATTGGCTGAGACTGTAAGGCTGTATATCACTCAATAGGGTAGATTATGTATTTACTTTATCAGCTGTATTAGTATATTGGCTGAGACTGTAAGGCTGTATATCACTCAATAGGGTAGATTATGTATTTACTTTATCAGCTGTATTAGTCTATTGGCTGAGACTGTAGGGCTGTATATCACTCAATAGGGCAGATTGTGTATTTACTTTATCAGCTGTATTAGTCTATTGGCTGAGACTGTAGGGCTGTATATCACTTAGGAGGGTAGATTGTGTATTTACTTTATCAGCTGTATTAGTCTATTGGCTGAGACTGTAAGGCTGTATATCACTCAATAGGGCAGATTGTGTATTTACTTTATCAGCTGTATTAGTCTATTGGCTGAGACTGTAGGGCTGTATATCACTTAGGAGGGTAGATTGTGTATTTACTTTATCAGCTGTATTAGTCTATTGGCTGAGACTGTAGGGCTGTATATCACTTAGGAGGGTAGATTGTGTATTTACTTTATCAGCTGTATTAGTCTATTGGCTGAGACTGTAGGGCTGTATATCACTCAATAGGGTAGATTGTGTATTTACTTTATCAGCTGTATTAGTCTATTGGCTGAGACTGTAGGGCTGTATATCACTTAGGAGGGTAGATTGTGTATTTACTTTATCAGCTGTATTAGTATATTGGCTGAGACTGTAAGGCTGTATATCACTCAATAGGGTAGATTATGTATTTACTTTATCAGCTGTATTAGTATATTGGCTGAGACTGTAAGGCTGTATATCACTCAATAGGGTAGATTATGTATTTACTTTATCAGCTGTATTAGTCTATTGGCTGAGACTGTAAGGCTGTATATCACTCAATAGGGCAGATTGTGTATTTACTTTATCAGCTGTATTAGTCTATTGGCTGAGACTGTAGGGCTGTATATCACTTAGGAGGGTAGATTGTGTATTTACTTTATCAGCTGTATTAGTCTATTGGCTGAGACTGTAGGGCTGTATATCACTTAGGAGGGTAGATTGTGTATTTATTTTATCAGCTGTATTAGTCTATTGGCTGAGACTGTAGGGCAGTATATCACTTAGGAGGGTAGATTGTGTATTTACTTTATCAGCTGTATTAGTATATTGGCTGAGACTGTAAGGCTGTATATCACTCAATAGGGCAGATTGTGTATTTACTTTATCAGCTGTATTAGTATATTGGCTGAGACTGTAGGGCTGTATATCACTAGGTAAGTAAATAATGTTTATTCACCTAATCTATTGCGCAGGAACAACTTTCCAAATCTTAATCTTTTTCGAACGTTTGGATAAAGCAGAAATGAAGCGATTATCACGTTAATAAACGTTAATTTCATCTTGTTTAGGTGCGTATATGTATCTAACAAATCTACGTTAATCATGGAATATTGTTATGTTGACATAGAACGAATGAGTATTAACATAATATTGTATTGTCTGAAAATATTTGCTGAATAGTTTTCCCTCTGAGTATGTTCAGATTAAAGTCATTTTGGCAAAAATATAACTGATTCTGCCTCCTTTTATTTCTTCCCTCGATCAAACTCAAGAATCGGTTTTGCCAACAACTTCACTGAAAGCGTCTAAATTACGTAGTAAGGGGCGTTTCAACCCTCGCAAGATCTCAACGACGCTCAGCCCTCATTAATGACTTGAAGGATGATTAGAAGGGTAGATAAGACAAAGGCTCCTTGTATTCTATTAGCACACAATATAGCAGCACAGAATGTGGTAACATACTATATAAGTGCCCTACATAGAATCTCTGATCGGTTCAAAATGTTGTGTTGGAAGTTATTGACTACATTAAAGTACCTTTTGTGACTTACTTCCCTTCTAAAAAAAATCATATTGTCAAACTTCGAATCGATACTTTAGCATTATAACATGCTTTGAAGGTTGTTACTTTTTGTGATGTGCTGCCATATCAAAAATAAATTTCCTGCACGACAGTATCGTGTGAAATTTTCATTTTTTCAGAATCAAGTTTCTGCTTATATACATTTTACAGAAACAAAAACTTCTTACGTGTGTAAAACTAATGATCACTATCAAAATATTTAACAAGACCTTTTTCATTAATAAAAGTAGTGAAATATAATTATAAATTTGTCCAATTCACTCCTCGAGAAGTACAAAACAAGTAGCCTATTTTCATAAGAACGTCATATTGTTGTAAAATGTATTAACCTAGAAATATCTATTGATCTATTGAAATAGCAGTAACTATAGTGTCGTTTTGATTTGTTATTGTTTATTATTACCAATTTCTTTTTTACGCATCAGTTGAAATCTGTGTGTGTGTGTGATTGTGTATGTGCGTGTGTGTGTGTGGGTGGGTGTGTGAGAGAGTGTGTGTGTGTGAGAGAGAGTGTATGTGTGCGTGTGTGTGTGTGTGAGCGCGCGCGTTTGTTCGCAACCATGACGTTTATTTTCTTGAAATATTATTGGCGTCTAAAGCACTGTGATATTTCCTTCGCCTAAGGAAAGCGATGGTCTAGAGAATGTCAGGACTATTGTAATGCACGAAGGAAATGGAGTTGGTCCAAGGGTCTCATCATTACACTACAACTCGTACTTATTGAAGTGGACTATGGGGAACTGTATATGACTAAGTAGTTGAAAACCTGTTGTCACAATGAAATATGACTGCAATTATACGTATTAGTGTAAGTGAAATATTGAATTAAGTGATTTAATACGAAAACCAGTGATAGGCTATTTGGTTTGAATAAATATAAGATTTATAGGTTAAGCTTTAGATAGGATTTGAAAATGTGTTTTTTTCGTAATACAATGTTGCTAGGATATAGCAGTGAAATATGATTTATGAGGCTGAGGTTGTTTCCTTGAGAGCATATTTTTGCTTTGGCTGAGATACATAGCAGGTGACTATCTTACTCTATCCTTAAAATGCAACTTCTGTCAAAAGGAGAGTCTGTAATTTGTCTTATATTAGTCAAAGCATAAATATTAATATTTATAACGGCATTATTGTGTTTTCTTAAGCAGCTTAATTCTGTCAACCTTGTTCTAAATTCATTAGTACGAGTCATGTCTACATTTCTGCTTAGTTTTTGTTTTTATAGACGTGATTTAATTTCTTCAAATAACCATTTTCCATAACGTGAGCAGGATTATGAACCTGAAATAAAATTACTCTCCTGCGAGGACATGAATATTTACCGCAGGTGCGCCCTCAGTTATGGGGAAGACAGGTGTCTCCCGCTACTTGGATTATTAACTCCTTATATAGGCCTAGTCATTGAGTTTGAACGCACAATATCGTTAGCCGAAATCCCAAAACTGAACGCCGCGCCGTGCAAATATACTCAGTCACGTTCATTCAAAAACTGTCGACCATTCCGAAATCGTTTTCTTAAGAAAAATTATATTTATTAATTAAAACTGCAAACAGTGTTCTGAAATTAGGTAATATAATGTTTACGAGGTAATTACAGAACATGGAAAAAATCTCTTAATAGAAAATATTCTAAAACTGTTTATTTAACAATTAATTCAATTTATTGTAGACATTGATGTACTTATCTATTGCTAAAAATGGATTCACTTTTTTTATTTTAGTACTATAACCATTTATAATTTCTATAAATGGTTTCAAATTAAGCATTAATTTAAATAATATTTACCAAAAATCTTTAATTACCTAACCAAAAGCAGATTTTTAAAATAATTTCACAAAACACAACCAATATTTCAATCAATGAGGCGCAGATTGGATCATAAAAGCTGAGAAGGTTGAAAGACAACTAGACAGCAAAACCATCTAGTATCCTAAAACTGCTCAAGGTACAACATTGTCTAGGCAGAACAATCCTACTCATAGGTTTCAGTATTTCTAAATATACTTTAAACCGAAGTGAAAACCCGCATTTTTCATTATTTATATTTACAAATATGTGTATACAATATTGATAATATGGATCTTAATAACAAAGCTTAAGGTTGTTTTTGAAGTACGTACGGTGATCCAGAATATTAATTCCCATTTAAGTTGCCACTGCTTCGTAAAACATAAATACAAAAGTAATTAATAATAAGGTATTAAATGATTTAGAACACATGTTTTGCCGAGTACAATACAGAAAATTATAAATTTAGAATTAAGTTTTATTTCTAGTTATTTAGAAACTTTAAAGTAATTATACTAAGGAAAGAGCGTTTGTTTCAACCTCAACTGGGTAATATATCCCAAGGCAGTAATTTCGTGTATTTATATATATAAATGTAAAATATGTTTTCTTGTTTAATAATTAAAAACAACTCACATTATTGTATATTCATTCCTGATGGTGTTTGTTACTGTTTATCAACGAAAAGCTTTACATATAAATTAATAAAAATGATTGTGTTTGAATAACCTTAGTTGTTTTTAATATGTATATATATATATATATATATATATATATATATATATATATTTAAGATTAAATAATATACACTAATTACAGGAATAATTTATTGAAATAATACATTCAAAGCTTTTCGTTGGTTGACATTACCAACATCCTCAGGAATTACAATACTGAGAATGATAAAAGAACTGTCTAACAAATATGAAGCTACTAGATAAAGCATTACATAGTTGCCAAATCTATTACAATATTGCCAAACCTATATTGGATATGGAGTACTTTTACTTACACTGGTTTTGAAATAAAAAAAATATTTCCAAATTATTTACTAATAAAAACATAAAAATTGCATATAGAACTAATAATAAATATAATTAACCATAATATTAATAGAAATAGTAGGCCTATACATGAGAAAAATGGAGTATATAAATTAGAATGTGAATTTTGTAATAAAGTTTATATAGGACAAACAAAGAAAAAATTGAAAGAAAGGTATAAAGAACATTTTAATGCTTTTTTAAAACCAAATATTTATAAGTCTAATTTCGCTACCCATTGTATTAATAATAATCATATGTTTCCTAATATAAATAATATGAAAATTATAAAAGAAATAAATAAAGGGTTAAAAATGAACGTATGTGAAGCTTTTGAAATTTACAAGCATAATATTGATAACAAATTGATAGATGAACAAATTCAAATACGTTCTAAATTCCATACCATGTTCAATGTATATAATGTTGTGGCAGCAGTGGAATAGGTTTGGTAATGTATTGTAATTCCTGAGGATGTTGGTAATGTCAACCAACGAAAAGCTTTAAATGTATTATTTCAATAAATTATTCCTGTAATTAGTGTATATTATTTAATCTTAAAAATAATTCTAACAGGAAAACATATTTGGCATTCTACATATATATATATATATATATATATATATAGGCCAATAATCGTACTAAAATTATAAATACTTAAATTATACTCGTTTATATTTAACATGTGATTTAACACGTACAATATGCTTGTTTAGCATTACTGTAGGAATAAATAAATATTGAAACACGTAAACAAACATTACCATTAAACTTCGAGTCTCAGGAGGATTGTGTCTTTACAGCTGGTTCTGTCTTCCTCAGCTTTATGGCTCACAGTAACGCTTTGTTTATTAGGTAAGTCTGTGTAGACATATTATTTTATGGTGTCTGTTATGTGTTTTACCATGACCGTGAACTCGGCACCTGTTTTCCAGTACTTTCCTTACAATTTGTTTTTACATTTCGTTTTAAAAAACATGACTTGAGGCTATGTCAAAATCCCCTCAAACATGTATATCCTGGTAATTATAGATGTAACATATACTTTCCAATGGATAAAGATCCAATTCCAGATAATCCAGTAAAAGCAATCTTGTCGCTGTTTGTCCAAAATGTAGGTACGGGCGTCAAGTGTAAACAAAGGGAAGACTAAATCAGAATCTCGTAAAGGGCAGTCAAAACTGTGGACTCGTGAAATGAGTCATATTTATGAACTCAAACGTAAATCTCAATTAGAAATTTGTAGTTAAATTTAGGAATCTGCAGCCGAAATCAGCAATTCGTAAACTGTTGGATAAGGGTATTACGTTGGATCCCCTGCATTCTTGTGAAAACTAGAGTCAATCAAAAGATTAGTTTAAACAAGAAATTGTATTTTATATGTTTACAAATTTTGTATTATGGAACAGATATTTGCTGTATGTTACGTTGTAAAGAAGGGAAACGTTTAAGTAGATACGTCAATAAACAGGGACTATAACATGCAAACAGTGACAGAGGGACGTAATCTACCTGTCGCCATAGTAGGACACGCCTCGGCCGGTCTCGGAACTAGCTGGATCAGGGAGCTTTACTATCTATAGATAATACATTCTTTTTTTATCAGCTATAAGTAGATGTGAACTATCTTAAATCCTACTTTAAATAAATGAATATAATAATTCTAATAATTGCTATTCATTATGATATTCATATTATTTGAATATGAATATTCTCTAAGCATTCATATTAATTGAATACTTTATTATAATAATGCTATATTAACAATTTCTCAATATATTATTTTTTTATAGTATTTTCAGAAATGTAACAATGTAATTAAATCGTCTTGTTATATTACTTAAACTGTCAACTAATTTTATTAAAAGTTTGATTCGAAATTCCTTATAGTTTTTATTGCTATCAGAGTAAAGTTTAAAAGTCTGGCGAGCAACCGTTTTTTAATATAATTTATAATAGCCAGTTACATTAAATGTAGCACAGCCCTGGAATTTTCATTAAACAGCTAATTAAAAACTTCAACACGTTTTTTTGTACGATATGTCTTACTAACGTCTTGTAATAATTTCTAAGGTTAGAATGCTTTTAATGAAAGTCAAGTTCAAAATTTTAATTATTGTTCTTGAGTTTCGTTAAAAGCATCCAAACTTTTACTGTTTTTTTAGTCTCAAAAGAGAATGGTAACAAATAGGAATTTCGTAGCTCATTAAATGCATTGTTTTATAGATTATCAATTTTGCCCATATCATTTTATTTATAAAAAATTGTATCATTGTATTATCATTTTGATAAATTAACGAAATAAATTGTTATTGAATCTAAATTAAGAACTCATTAAACACCAATCGATAATATTACCACATAACTAACAAAACCTGCTCACTTCCAAGAAAAATTTTAATACTTTGGAGAATTGACGGTTTATTTTAGGTTACAGCTAGCATTTTCGTTAACAAATATGTTTTTCTTGCTTTCACAATCTTTTTCTATTTATATATATATATATATATATATATATATATATGTGTGTGTGTGTGTGTGTGTGTTTGCGTATGTCTGTGAGTGTGTCTGTGTGTGTGTGTGTGTGTGTGTGTGTGTGTGTGTGTGTGTGTGTGTGTGTGTGTGTGTGTGTGTGTGTGTGTGTGTGTCTGTGAGTGTGTGTGTGTGTTTGTTTGCGTATGTATGTGAGTGTGTGCGTGTGCGTGTGTGTGGGTGCGTGTCTGTGAGTGTGTGTGTGTGTGTGTGTGTGTGTGTGTGTGTGTGTGTGTGTGAGTGTGTGTGTGTGTGTGTAAGTGTATGTGTGTGTGTGTGTGTGTGTGTGTGTGTGTGTGTGTGTGTACGTGTGTGTGTACGTGTGTGGATGTGTGTGTGTGTGTGTGTGTGTGTGTGCGTGCTTGCGTGTGCGTGCCTGTGAGTGTGTGTGTGTTTGCGTATGTCTGTGTGTGTGTGTGTGTGTGTGTGTGAGTGTGTGTGCGTGTGCGTGTGTGTGGGTGCGTGTCTGTGAGTGTGTGTATGTGTGTGTGTCGTAAATTTAGACAAACC
Organism: Prosapia bicincta; assembly: GCA_036971475.1. Classification (NCBI taxonomy): domain Eukaryota; kingdom Metazoa; phylum Arthropoda; class Insecta; order Hemiptera; family Cercopidae; genus Prosapia; species Prosapia bicincta. The sequence continues at coordinate 54,051,785 of JBAIZL010000010.1, read as the reverse complement.
TAATAATTTCCGACTCTACTTAAAAGACGTTGAAAAGGTCACCGTAGTGCTCAGGCTAAAATGTACGAGGGTGCAATTTACCCTTAGCTGTGCAATTCTGCGTCACCGCCCTTGCACACGTGCCTAAACTGCTAAAACTCTTCACTTCCATTGGGTGCTCTATTGTATGGGTATAATGGGGCGCTTAGAATTTAGCACGTTTTACAAACGTCAAAGAGGATAAGCAGAGTGGAAAAATGGAATCAGAGTGATCCAGTATGTATTTTAGTTCCATTGTTAAAACACAAAAGCGTGTTTGGAGCGGACTGTAAAATGAACAAAAGTTATATTAATCTCATTAAAAAATACAATTATTTCATATTTTTATTGACGTTTAAAAATTATCAGTTACAAAGATGTTTATTAACAAACAATATATAAAAAAAATATTATTCCTACTGAGGTTAACACAAATTTTTGTTACCTCAGTGATGTGTGGTAACCATGGCAACAGTTTAAGATTGTACAGTGGAGGTTTCAACGATAACCAGATGGGAAAAAAATGTATACACGTCTTGAGAGATATTTCTAAAAATTGGAATGTTGCCACAAAGCTCGCTAGACTTCGAACATGAAGATTCTCAGTTCGAATCTAGCTGGACCCTACAAATTTTATAATTTAATTATTGAATAAATATTTGAAAGAACTGTATTAACATAAATTGTCATCCACTATAAGTTAAAAATATGAATTTGATTAGATGAATAAAAACACATTTTATTGACGATTGAAAATTTTGTACAAGATATATGTCTGGAGAAGAGAGTGCGAGCTAATAAAAGAAATTTGAAAATAGGTAAATAATTTTTTTAAAAAATTTTTTATTCTTACCTTTAGGCTATAAACTTAAAACCATGATACCGTTTTATAAACATTTTAACGAATGATATAGATGTTGAAAAACTATTTTAATAGATTATGATTTTTATAGGTATATGATGGAGTTTGAGAAAAAACAAACACTTGTTCCCGTTAATTTTTTTTAAGGCCTATGCGGCTGTTGAGATTTTTTAAATTTAAAGGTTTACATGTTGGAATTAAGGATATTATCATTTAATTGTTCAAGTTACATTTAGCCTACACTTGTGACAGTAAATATATTGTGGAATTTTTTGACAGTGATTTAAGTAAAAAACCTGGGTAGAATAAGCTCTACAAGTATCTGTGCAAGTACAAATTTGTATTAGCTATGTATTTATCGAAATGTTTAAATAAGTTTTACTTGATATCATTGTTGTTTTTTTTTACTTTTTTGTTTAATTTTGTGTCATTTTCTATTTCTGTATATTTTCTAATATATATGTTTGGTTTATTTGTTTACCAAAATAATATAATTAATTATTTTACAATAATTATAACAAACCTACTACTAATCTTCTTTGTCCATATCTGCTCGTTTCAACGACCAAAGTGTCTGTTAGCCTGCTAGAAGTGAAGTAAAAAAATTAGAAGGTGGGTTATGTAAATAATTATATATAAAAACGAGGAAATTAGTAGAACAAAACTTGAAAATCAAATAAATACCTTTTGCAAAAATTACCCGCGCTGCTATGAGAGTCCAGATTATAAGAATTCAAAAAATATTATTGAGAACAGAGCTCGAGACTATGAGTAAACAAACTTATTGCTATGACGACTCTACAGTGCTTGTAAAAAACGGGGTCATGAGATTTTACGGGAACTAACATACCTTTTCAGCATCACTAGAGTTACTGGCAACGTTGAAAGAGATAGACGTTTGATCCTGTAATATTTTTTAGTATGGAGTGATTAGAAATCTTTTGTGCAACATGTGACCGCCATGTGTTAATGAGATACTTGTGCTTTATGCCCAAGTATCAGAAACGAAGAATCTCGACGACATAGCAGTTAACTAGTAACTTTGAAAAACCTAAAATACCAAATTTTACCAACTTTTATAAGACGCCTTAAATGATGTAATTTTCCAAACGTGATACCAAATTCAAAATTATCCAACTTTATTAACGTGTTCGGAAGGAAAATTTACTCAAAGAAGTATAAAGAAGATGAGATTTGGTGGATGTACCTAAAATTGTTTCCCAATTCACCAAACGTCTTTAGAATTTCTTCTGAATTCTGATTATACAAAAAACCTATGTATATTTATAATACTAAAAATAGAAACAAAAATCCAGATCTTATAATTCGTTTCTGTAAGTTTTACTTTATTTTTGATTGAGTACTTTTTTATTGTAAAGTTATTATTTTATATATACTGCACATAGCCTTCAAAATATTGCTCTTCAAAATAAATCCCAGTTTCATGTAAACCTCCCTTCGCCTCTGTCTCATTAACTAAGCATGTGTTATTTATTACGCCCACCTGCCTTAATGCTATCAATTTTGTAGTTTCTTCTCTATGAAACCTTCTCTTCCTACCCCCAGGCCATCTAATGCGTATTTTAAATGAAATGAAGCTGATATTTCTTACTCTGACAAATTTATTATTTTTTATTCATTACTAACTCTAAATCCAACTTTCAGGGATATGATTGTCTTATCTGTTTCCTTCGTCATAATACATTACACTGTCAGTGGGATAGTTGCACTGTATTTCTATTATCCTCAAGATTTACTAAAAGAAAATATCTTTACCCTTCTATTTTCGTTCCGATTCCTATTTACATTCCACATTTACTATATTACCACTTGCAACACGTCCCTGGGGTTTGAAGCTCTTCATCCCTAATTTGTAACCACGCGCAGTAGTATACGCATACAAACAACTAATTAATCCCTCTTCCCTACGACTGTTAAAGATACCCGGACTCCCTTTTTAATTGCTTTCTTATTCCAGATGACTCCAGCGTTTAGTGTGTACTTATATATTCCAAATATCACTCTTAAATTTTACTAATATATTTTGTGAGTAAAAATAAATTCTTAATGACGTTGTTTTTAAATTACTCGTTTTAAAGCGTAGGACATGAATATCAATGTTTTCCGCAGAAAATACGGAAAGTTACTTTTCTTCACACTTTATATGTTAGTCTGCAATGGCCTCTAATAGGCCTATATCGTGAACCGGGCACGCAGTAGCTACAGCGCACTGCACTACGTCTAGAATTGATTGTAATTTTATATGACATTACTTTCTACCTATATTAAAATATACCCACGGAGTATCTAGTCAGGATAGATTTGGTTATAATGTTATTCAATATTACTATCTACCTGTATTAAAATATACCTACGGAGTATCCATTCAGGATAGATTTGGTTATAGTTTTATACAACATTACTATATACCTGTATTAAAATATACCTACGGAGTATCCAGTCAGGATAGATTTGATTATAACTTTATTCAATATTACTATCTACCTATATTAAAATATACCCACGGAGTATCTAGTCAGGATAGATTTGTTTATAATGTTATTCAATATTACTATCTACCTGTATTAAAATATACCTACGGAGTATCCATTCAGGATAGATTTGGTTATAGTTTTATACAACATTACTATGTACCTATATTAAAATATATCTACGGAGTATCCAGTCAGGATAGACTTGGTTATAATTTTATTTACCATTTCTATCTACCTATATTAAAATATACCTACGGAGTATCCATTCAGGATAGATTTGGTTATAGTTGTATACAACATTACTATATGCCTATATTAAAATATACTTACGAAATATCAAGTCAGGATAGATTTGGTTATAATTTTATTTACCATTTCTATCTACCTATATTAAAATATACCTACGGAGTATCCATTCAGGATAGATTTGGTTATTGTTTTATTCAACATTACTATACTCGTATACCTATATTAAAGTATGCCTACGAAGTATCCAGTCAGGATAGATTTGGTTATAGTTTTATACAACATTACTATCTACCTATATTAAAGTATGCCTACGAAGTATCCAGTCAGGATAGATTTGGTTGTAATTTTGGTAAAACATTTAGACTAATTGCCGGTGCAGAAAATTACAACCAAATTTATCTAACTGGATACTTCGTAGGTATACTTTAATATAAGTAGATAGTAATGTTGAATGAAATTTTAACCAAATCCATCCTGACTTGATACTTCATACGTACACTTTAATGTAGGTATATAGTAATGTTGTATAAAACTATAACCAAATCTATCCTGACTGGATACTTCGTTGGTATACTTTAATATAGGTATATAGTAATGTTGAATAACATTATAAACAAATCTATCCTGACTGGATACTCCATGGGTATATTTTAATATAGGTATAAAGTAATGTTATATAAAATTACAATCAATTCTAGACGTAGTGCAGTGCGCTGTAGCTACTGCGCGCCCGGTTTACACTATACATGCTATTACAGACTAACATTAAAAATGTGCAAAAAAATTAACTTTTCGTATTTTCCGCGGAAAAAGCTAATATTCGTACTCTACACAATAAAATAAGTAATTAAAACAAAAAGTTTTAAACAATATCAATAAGACCTGTTTACGGTAGACCCTATACATGTCAATACAGACTAACATTTAAAATGTGAAAAAACTAACTTTCCGTATTTTCCGCGGACAAAAAATTGATATTTTTCTCTTCTACACTTTAAAACAAATAATTTAATAACAAAAAAACATTTTTTAAACTTTTGTCACTAAGACTATGTTTTTACCGTTTTTTGTTTGTAAAAACTTATACTTTCTAGTTGAAATGCAGAAATATGCATGCTTAAAATGTCTTTCAAACGACACGTCCCTCCAGAAATACACTTCCAGGTGTATGGCAAGATGTGGCCTACTGTTCATAAAGGTATAAAAATAAAAAGGGGTTTTTACTTTGGTTTCATATTAGTTCGCTGGATTTGTAATATTTCCTTAAATCATTTATTAATGCAATACTAAAATAATACACAGGCTTATTCGTAGAAAACAATTGTTGTTGTCGAATCAGTTCAATAACTATTTACTTGTAGAGAATATTTGATTCACTCTATGAAATGTTCACTAGTAAACCGTATTAACGTATTAAAACTCTTTCGGATGTTTAAAATAGTAGTTTTTTGTGTTAGCCTATTCATGTGTATTTTACTGCACATAGAGTACTATATTTAAAAGTATTTGAGTAACATAAATTCTTTATATATTTAAGTTATAAAAAAGATATACTCTTGGAAGAGCGGAATACTTGGGATGCTTTACACGCCTCTAAGAATAACATAACTAACTTAACTGTCTTCAAATGTAATTTTGTTGCTACTGTCATGCCGCAAATTTAATAATAGAAAACTACACCATCCGTGTCTAAATGTAAGCACTAGCGAAGTCTCTTGGAGAGCTGTTTTACCGTATAATTCCACGTCACCACCCACGAACATCTCTCATTTCTACGTGGCTTAAATGTTAAACCTATACGGGGCCATCTTAACGAATCTAGTTCTTAAACAAAATACTGTTTTTCTAACTCAAGTTTCTCCGACATTTACTAAGAAATGGACCTTGATATATTAGTTTCTATTCCTAAAGAAATACATCTATAAATGCCTAAATTGATGTCTGATGTTTCTTGAAGAAACATTATAAAATTTTCTCATTTTTTTTGTAGTAAATAAAAAAATTTTAATACTTTTTTAAGCGTCTGATTGGTCTTGAACAAAAACTTCAGGGTCCTAAGTTGGATTTCCGGTAGCGCCTAAGAATTTAAGTTTGGTTTTCTAACTCCCAGATCGACGTCGCTTAAACAAAATGAATACTTAGTCAAACCTAGGGTAATAATGGGCGGTTGAAGCATAGAGCTGATCGCATTATTTTTCATAAATACCACGTAGTCCAATAGGGCAACTGTATCCTACGCCTCGTACATCATATTAATTGTGTAAAACCATTATCATAAACATAATTTCTTATTAAGATACATATAATCGTACATTCAGTTTAAAGTGTTTATAATTTATTACTCCAATCCTTTATTTTAATACAAAAGCATCAGTCATTGCTAATGCTTCATAGCCAATGTATCAAGGACATTTTCACATATTTTCTACATACCTACAGTCTACACCTATATAGGGATGCAATCCTGCTTAAGCTTTGTAAAACTGTTATTACTTAATAGCATTTAAAATATATTTTGTGATAGCACATCTTTAAAGTAATGAAAACCTTTTTCTATGCTTAAATCTAAAAATAAATAATATATTTCAAGTAAATATAGATTGTAAAACATATTTTTGTTATATTGTTGGCAACGTTTTCTTATGAGACGTTTAAGGCTACTCATGTTTTTAAAATATACTCTTTAAATCCTTACCTTATTTATTCATTTCGTAAACTCGCCTTTATTATTAAAAAACCTTTTTTCTTGGAAAAAAGTATTACTTTTCCAAGTAAGCTTTTGATGCGTAATGGAAACTATCGTTCATAATCTCTATTCGAGCGGAAGCAGTAGTTTTTCTTAGTAGTTGAGTAATAGGCTTTTAGCTATTTACATATTTGAGTGTAGTTTAATATGCTATTTATACAAGACTGTACTTTGTCATCTGGTATATAGAAGTTATAAATGTTCCCGTTTAGAACTAGTTTGGGTAAAAAGTTTTCTATATTTTTTTATTTGTTGATGTTTGGTTAAAATAACTACAATTTAAAATAAACTGTTTAAAATAAAGCGTTTATTCAAAATCTTAAAGGAATTCTTAAATGAATTCATCGAATACCATTACAACATTCTGTAATCTACCGAATTAAGTTTTTATAAAATAAAATTGTTAAAAGTACCTTAAATAAACCCTTGCCTACAGTAAAATATCTGTCTATGTTTGTAGAGAATAAGATTTTTAAATAATACTGAATGAATCTTCCTTTTATATTCGCAAGTTTTTTTAATGAAGACATATTCCAGAGGTTTATAGAAGCACTAAAATAACTTATCAAACGAGTTTCATTAAGTTTCTCTTACGGTAGCTAAAATTTAGGTTACTTATTTTCTCTTTACTTACTACACTGACCATGTACGGCCATGCTACCATGGTTTCATTTCTTCGTGAATTATATTTCAATATTATTTGTAATTAATTTAAAGAACAAATATGTTCCGCGTTATTTTAAATTAAATTATTAACTACTTTGTATTAATATAATAAAATGAATAATTATATTAGAGAAACGAAAATAATAAGTTAGACTGGATGCCAAAGTTTAAAGTGATTCTGAGAAGTGTTTGTTGGAATGACGTTTATGTGGATGAATGGCCACAGAATAGACTAGCCTAACGTAAGAATTCAGTAGAAGTGTATGTATTTTCTGCTTTCAGCCACGTTCTTAAATCATAAGCTTCATTGGTTTTAAAATACGTAAATAACTGACAAAAATATCAATATGATAAACTACACATAATTTTTCTCCATTTTGTGTGCATGACGACTCTGTAAGAATCTCAAAATTGAACATTTGTATTCGATGGGATAACAGTCTCCCCGTTGGTTTTAAATTTCAAAATTAATCACCATGACTTTTCTTAAAAATTGTTCAAAATTCTGATCAAAGCAAAGCCGTATTTTTATTAATATTTATATATGTGCTCTCCCTTAATATCAGGATAAATAGAGGTTCACATACGTAATATACTCTCGTGCCCTTAGTGGCGATAGTTTAACTTAGCCGCTGTAACCATAAAATAGACGTTAATTTTCAGTTTTATCAATTTCAAAAGGTATGAATCTACATAAACCTATTTTACTTAGAAACAGTTCATTTAATTTTGTAGTAGCGATTAAACGGCTACCTATAAACAGTTTTCTTATATTTTCAGACATGATATTGTAGAATAGTTTTAAAAAACAAGTTTTTTGTGTTTTTAATTGTTAAGTACATCCAAGGTCTTATCAATTGGTAGTTATTTAGAGATATATCGGATATTAATTAGGGTTTAATATTAAAAGATGGAGGAAAATCAAAGTTTTCTGGCCACTTCTACACTCCCTGTACGGTTCGAATAAATGTGTTGTTTACCAGTCTTTCATTTCTACGATAAGGGTATAATAGGGTGCTCTAATTAAGGCATGAAGAGCTTTATATTTAAGAGAGAAAGAGTTTTTTCTAATAATTCATGCAATTGTCACAATAATTTATGATTTGTCACTTCGTTACTTATTTACCAGTAAATTTCCTATTTAGCATTTCCAGCAATTTTATATAATGTTTTAGTGAATATTGCCTTATAATTTATATTATTATTATGATATCATTATTAATTAAATTTTATATAGTTTTACATTTTGCCCTTGGTTTTAGACACATAGGGCCTATGTTTCAAACGTGTATGTTTCAAATTTTTATAATCTTATAACAATATAATATGTAAATAACGTCTGCAACAAAAGTGTTAATCTCTTTTGATATGTCACTGAACTCATATCGTGCTCTAGTGCACTTCTGTCTTCCTCTTATGTACACTGTTACCGCACACTATACTCCTGTGTCGCGTGCTAATAGAACACGAGAATAAGGCTTCTCTAACTTATCTACCCTTCTAATCATCCCTTTACTCATTAATGGGAACTAGGGGCTGTTGAGATCTTGTGAGGGTCGAACCGCCCTCTTCGTCATTTTGACGCTTACTCAAGCAGCTGGTGAAATTGATTCTTGAGGTTGATTAAGATAAGGGAATAGAGTGAAGGCTCATTTAACTTATGTTGTAAAAGGTTTAGGCTAGAATCGCTTTATACGGTAGCATTGACGAAGCGCGTTTCCGATAAAGTGTTCCTTCTTCTGCCGTTTTCGTTTACCGATATTTCTTTCTCTCTATTCAATATAGAATGATTCTTTTACCATACATTGTTACAATCGTTAACGGAGTAACACCCAACCCACTTACCACCTACTTCTAATGTGTAAGTTTTTTCTGCGTGTACGTGGAAATGCATTCATAATAATTGTTAATAATGTCACAGCCATTTACATTTTATATCTGCGATTCACTCCCGCACTGAAATGGAAAAGAACGAAGAGGGAAATGATGTTGTGTTTTGCGAAGGAGAAGTTTATAAGAGTAAAGGCTTCTTGGTTCACTATTAAAAGGAGTTGGACATAGGAGTAGTGCTAGAATTATATATTAGTAATAGTATATTAAATATGTATTGCATTTAAAAATGCAAACTATTATCAAACATACAAAAATTCAAATTGTTTTAAAACACAATAAATAAAGTAAGCATTGGGTAATTCCATTTGACTAGTTATAGGTTTGACATTACTTATGTATAAACAAATTGTTTACAATATTATATAATATTTTGTATTTATTGTTGGCTACTAACGTACCTTATATTTATCTTAATTATGTGCGGTATTTTTTCTGTTTTATGTATATATGACATTTTGCTTACATTTTACATTTTGCATTTAAAAACGCCTTTTCTTATAATAAAACAGAAAAAGACAATGAAGAAAAATCCTTAAATATGACTACCTGCACTTGTTCCTATTTTTTTTTTTTTTTTTTTTTTTTTTTTTTTTTTTTTTTATCTAAAGGGCATTATCTTTAATGTATGTCTGTTATCCTTTGAACGGATAAAGCTGGCAACACGTGGAGCGTTTGGCAACGTTGCATACATTATCCAAGATTGAAAGCAATGCAGCACAATGCGCTATAATGATGAAGGAAACGTTTAAGGCACTGTTGAGTATCGTATACTCCATCTTGTGGTTGTACGGGGAACTGTTTGCATTTTAAATGATGTTATAAATTTTCGATAAAAGTGTGTCACGGTGAGGGGTACTTCCTGCATAAACAAAGTGAAAATAATGAGGTACTTGAAGGCAGGCCTCGTATGCGATGAAGCATCGATGTCCTGCATTTCCTAATTAGAGTACGAAGAGATGGAAGTGTCTTAATTATCCTGAAAAAACTATCTACTACCATTTTTTTAATGGGTTGTTCAGATAACTGGAATATAAAGAATATAAGAATACTGTGTACTTAAAAGTAAAAAATGTTTTACTTACAATCAATTTGACAGATCGCACTAAAAAGAAACAAATTGAAACAGCTTTATTATGCACGTACATGTTAAATAATAGTTGTAGTTTCATAGCTCTTAAAACTACAATTCCATGTTTTGGAATATATTACTTGCGTTTCAAGTGTAACGATCATGATTTTAGTTTTAATCTCTACTCATAAAAATAAACAAAAATATTATGAGATGGCACGTAATGTTATAAAAATACAGTTTAAGGCGAATTCTTTACACCTAATTTAATATTGACATGGACATCGAAATGTACATAAGGGTTTGATCTTAAGTAACTTGTTTTATTTGTTATTTTTTATTATTATTTTTGTGATATTGGTGTTCTTTCCAATATTTTCATTGTAATAAATTGTACCACTGGGCTCTTGATATTGTGTGTATGTATCTACAAAACGTAATTCTTCATAACAGCTTTATCTGACCCCTTCTTATGTTTTAGTAATGACCTTCGGGAGCTTCCCCTTAATTCCATTTTGTCCACGGGAAACATATCTCTCCCACCTGGTGCCCAAGGCAATTTTCTAAGTGCTTTAGTTTTATTTGTCTTGGACGGTTACCTCCCGGGTCTATGATCGTTATCCTCTAAATATACAGGATGGATACAACCTTAATAGGTGTACGCACATCCTTTTTGTTTAATTGCTTGTTGATTTCCTGTGAACATTATAGCCAAGAAGCATAGTAGAATTTTATTACACAAGTATTAAGATTTTTACACTACTCATTTTTCATGATTTTCCGATATCTACAGCTGAACTGTCAAACACAATCTTACCTAATTTGACATTTTTAAAACCATTTTCTGACAGACGGAGCTTTAATGCACGTTTTCCGTTTTCCTGGTACTTTGAAATATATCATGAAATGTTTTCGGTTTTCGTTTAGCAAAATAGAATTACTTTGAAAGCGATGTGAGTTAAATAATTATGAGGCATACAGTTGGGTTTATGAGTTTACAAATTGATGTTCCATTGTTTCTGCTGAAGTGTGTATGTAACATTGTTGATCTACTGGTAATATTTGTTGTATTAGGACTATTAAATGTAGGTTTCAATTTTAAAATATTATACAACATGTATTCGAATTACTTAGAATAAATGTCCCTTTATGGTTTCTATTGATTTAAATTATGGCTCAACTTACGGCTCGCAAATACAAGTTGAATTTAGAATTGTGTTTAAACTTTTTTTACAGTTCTATTCACTATTTTCAGGCTCCGTAATTATAAGGTAGCAAAATGTATTTGGTATTGTAGGTTTTGTTGGTTAATGAGGTATGTTTTAATAAGTGTTTACTACGTAAGGTATGTTTTTTACATTTTACAGTAAATGTAAGATAAATGTAAATAATTGTAATTCACATTTACTTTCATTAACGATTTAATTCACCTTAACTACATCCCTGCTTATTTAATTCACCTTAACTACATCCCTGCTTATTTAATTCACCTTAACTACCTCCCTGCTTATTTAATTCACCTTAACTACATCCCTGCTTATTTAATTCACCTTAACTACATCCCTGCTTATTTAATTCACCTTAACTACATCCCTGCTTATTTAATTCACCTTAACTACATCCCTGCTTATTTAATTCACCTTAACTACATCCCTGCTTATTTAATTCACCTTAACTACATCCCTGCTTATTTAATTCACCTTAACTACATCCCTGCTTATCTAATTCGCCTTAACTACATCCCTGCTTATTTAATTCACCTTAACTACATCCCTGCTTATTTAATTCACCTTAACTACATCCCTGCTTATTTAATTCACCTTAACTACATCCCTGCTTATTTAATTCACCTTAACTACATCCCTGCTTATTTAATTCAAGAATACTATTAACTCTGATCCATTGTAGTTCTGAACCTAGAATTCGTTGGCAAGTAACATGTATCGATTTAGCATTTAAATACCGTCTAATTTTATATCACCAAAGTTATTTAGTAGTACAGCCTAGACGTATCATTTATTATAACTATAAATCCAGACCCAATCAGACTGTCTTCGGGGCATTTGAAAGCTTGTATATGTTTCAATAACCATAACTATTTTCAGTATGATACATCAACGCGTTGTGCTAAACTTTCAATCTGATACATCATTACTGGGTTTCCGCCTTTATATACGCTATTTTTATTAAACATTCTTTGTAATTTTCTACAATATTGTACAAAGCTAATTCTATTTACTTCCGACATTGGCAATATAATATTTCTATAAAAATTATAAACAAAACCTGGTACGTTTAGAAATGAAGTTTTATGAGATAAAACTTTAAAATCGTGTTTCTTGTGAATATATTTTTAGAGAAAAAAGACACTATCGTTTGTTACAGATACAAAAGGATAAGCAATTCGTTTTGTCGAAAAAATGTCTGTATATTATAAATTATTTTTGTTTTTTCTTAGTGTTGTACTATTTTTTATTATTATTCGTATTGTTATTTACTTAGGGAACAAATTTCACGAGTGCATAGACTTGTTTATCGATATATTGTCTTTTGTTACATACACGAAATAATAAATTAATTAATGAAGATCAAGCTTTAAATATTTACTGCCATATTCTTTTAATCAAGTGGAAGTTAATGTTCTGAAGTTATTCCTTTTGTAAAAATACATTTTCCTTACATTACATGGAATAAAAATGCATAAATACGCAGAATCGATACTTGCGCACATCGACCCCATCATGCCAACACAAGTCTCGTGAGGATAAATAACGGACTCGCGAAACTAACAAATCCGACGTAGGCGTAAATTAAAAACGTGCTTCCGGCAAACGCGAGGAAACGATTAGCATAGTGTGGCACGAAACAAAGTAGCTGTTAGCTCGTTTACATTGTTATCGAAATATCTTGTCTGTCAAGAGTGTCTCTACTCGTGTCCTAGCTTAGAAGCTCGCTTACGTATCTGTCTATAATCTAGTCCATATTTAGTTATCCCTCCACTCTGATGCTACTGTTGCAACACTTCAACATTATCTTGGGTTTGCTGACGTAGTCTAGTCTCTAAAGTGAATTGTAACTTTCCTCAACTTCGGTTTACATTTCATATTATATTTGTAATATTTTAAAATGTACCCTAAATGACCGTCAAATAAAATTAATTATATGACTTTTTGATAAGTATTGTATAAAACTTATCGGAAAAGAGTATTCCTACATAATCGCAATGCATGTGTTATTCTCATATTAAAAAGGTATTTTGTCAGATACTACTGGTAACGTCACGACTTGATATAGTTTCCATGTTTCTAATACCTCGTTCTAGTATATGGAAACACCCGTTTCCAATACAATGTATAGCTTTCGTAAAAGATGAACTATGACAAAGACAACAGCTACGTCACAGTGGTTACGTCACATGTGGTTACGTCACATTTTTCTTTGGCTAAGAAATTGTTAGCTATAATAGCTTACCCGGTTATGGGTAATAAAATTTCAATCACTCGATGTTTCCAAATAATTGCTAACATCATACCACTATCTTTAGTGGCGGAAAATCAAGATTTTGCCAATTTATCAATATTTTGAATTGTAGATCTACAATCTTAATGAAACAGAATTTATAGTATTAAAAAAATGTAACAGAATTGATTAATTGCTCCTCTAACTTGCTTACGGAGTAAATTTGCTAATTTGTCCGTTTTATTTAATTTAACTTTTTCTAAACTATCAACTACGAGTTTCAGTTAAAGAGTAATTACTTGGAATGTATTGTTCTTAAGTATTCTGCTTTTATATAGGTGAAAAATTATTTCCTAAATTTGTACTTGTCTACAAAGTGGCAATCTCAATAATTAGTTACAAACTAAAAAAATTTTTCTAAACACATATTTTAATGTTATCGTTTTAAAATGACATTTTCTAAATAATCTATTACCTAAATTATTATCCAACAGATTTTTGGTCTCTGTAGGACCTTTTGCTTGGGTATAACACAATCCCAGGTACAATTTAGGTCCAACTAGTAACGTAATAGTTTTTTGAAAAAATATTCTATTAGCATTGTTTACTAAGTACTGCACAGACAATTTTTCTTTGTATTTGTTTACAATTGCATTATTGAAATATTTTCCAATTTTGGTTTCATACTGACTTGCATACAGCTTTAATGTAATTGAAATTATCATTTCGTTTAACTGGAGTATAAAATGTAAGTTGAGACAAAGGGGCTTTAATTCTATGTAACTTTGAATTGCGGTTGTTTTGTACTCTGTTCTCGACTTTTCTTATTTACATTTATAAACTCAAAAGAATAAATACATCATGACATTTAAAACTGGGTAAATATTATACTGTACGTCTTTTTTTTATAGACACGAATTTACTTTTCATCGTGTTTTAAAATTAGCTTTGATGAGGACATTTTATTTACTTCACAAAGGGGCAAAAGTTGGAAATATTTAAGTCCAGAGTTATATTAATTGCTCACGATTGTAAACTGTACAAAATACTTTCGGATAAAAGTCGTAGAATTACCTGTTTATATGATTTTAATTTGGAAGAAATTACACAGTTGAGACGCATTGAAAAGATGGGAAGTAGCACTACTTCGCGAGAATAGAGTCGTTGCTTTGGTTGAGTTGGCTTGGTTGAGACCAATCACAAATCAAATTTTTATGTCATATTGCAAGTTTTGCAAAGCTTAATTCTTATTAATAAAATTACTATTTTTAATTGTGAAATGCATGCCATTAATAAGTTTTTTTAGTTTTGTGTACAATGTTTTTGTAGTCAGAAGTATGTTAATTTTGTCTCTTTGTCATCATTATTGTTAATATATAAGTTCTATTTGTGGGTATGCTGTCTATTTTGACGAATTTATAAGCTACAACCTTCTATAGGCTCCAATTAAACTAAAACAAGCTGGCTTACGATTTTTTAAAATTTTTTGAATAGACTGTATAGGCTTTTATTTTAATATCAGTTCAAAATAATAAAACTACTACATATTTACGAGTGTTTATATGCACAATATTCTCCTTTAAAGAATGATAGGGTTTGAAAAAATGTTTCTGTCAAAGCCGATTCAAATTTTATGTTTTTGTAGAAGCCTTGGTTTTCGATAAGAAAAAAAGAAGGTTATATTGCTGAATTACAATAAGTGATGAAGTAGAAATCATCTTCCGGGCGTGTATTTCTCTGTACAGTATTCTAATCGAAAGTAATGTCTTACCTCTTTGTGTCTATTTCAACCTAAAATTCAACAGATTTCCTGAGAAAATACAAAATTTGTGTAAATCTTTATCATCTTTTGATCTCTGTGTTATTTATATATGTTTCTGGAAGTGCACTGCAGTAACATAATATTAATTCTTACAACATAAATTTGTCCAACCTTCCTAAAATCCCAAATATTTTTAAAGTAAGAAAGGTCGCTCACGAATGCTTCCTCCGCAATTATCCAGAAATATTGTTCAATTATTTAAGTGTAATACCCCTAATACAATTTAGCGTTATCACAATAGTTATTTAAATTAGACGTTTTCATATTTTTATCTTAAAACATTAAAAGTAAATCATATTGTCTGTATCATACATAAAAACCCCGTCATACATAAAATTGTTTTATTAATAATTTAATTATGTTTTACCTTATTTACAAATATATAAGTGCTTGTAGACCTATTTATAGTGACGTCATCAGCCATACACTTAACATAACTAGAAAACTCCTCGGCGTATAAATTATCCGCATAACTTCCCTACATATTGGACATCTACATTTACTAAGAAACTCGACAGGTTACGAAGTTAATATCAGTAACACTGATGCAAGTAATTTCACAGCTCGTTTTTAATTAATGGTACTTAAAATGGTACATAAAGTACCCAAAATGGAATGTTAAAATTAAGCATTATAAAAATAAATTATGCAAAATAAAACACCATAAAAAATCGAGTGAGGAAAAATACTTCTTCTTTTAAGTCTCA
>JBAIZL010000010.1:53938299-54033299 GCA_036971475.1 Prosapia bicincta | reverse complement strand
GGGATTTGGTTTTTGTGATATTCTGAAGCCGTGTTTATCTACATTATATGTTTGCCACATAATAACCCTATTTAGTTGGGCTTTCTAAACTATTTGAAATACATTTCAATGTTGTTATAAATTGTGTCCTGTTTTACATATCGCCCATTCCTAATAGTTTTTATTTAAACAAATAATATATAAATACAACACTTAAGGGGAAGTATAAGGCCTTGGTAATATTTAATTACCCATTTCTGTGTTTAAAACGAAAAATATTTCGTCGTCCGTTGACTGAAATAAACAAAATTTTATTTTGAATAATGACATAAACTACTCATTGAACATTGGATAAAAGCATATCTTGGAAGTTCAACCTTATTTACCTCTTTCTCCTATTCGACTTTTGACGGATGGTGTAACAGGTAGGCCTATAGAATTACAGCAATTATAAGCTTAGTAAACGAACGATAGATATAGGTACAGTGCTTACACTTTCTTACGATAAGACCGGCCGTAAGAGTATTTAGTCGCTAAACGAAATAAAAATTTTCCAACCAAAGTTTTCTTTTCTTAGTTTATTTTTTTGTTCAGCCTATTAAAAATTAGCTACTTCTATACCAACATTAGAGTTCGCGAACGGACATAATTATTAGAGACGAATTTTGAAACTCAATTCATGTAAACTTAAAAATAAATCAGAGTGCTTGGACAAGAATGCAGATTTGGCTCGTCATATCTTAAGACGTACAGCACTTCTTGAAGCACTGCCTTCCGTCCAACTTGTTGACGCGCATTACGTGTCTTTTACAAAACGAATCGTCTCTGAATGAGATACTCTTTTCTGCAGTAATAAAACGTAACGCGAGGGATCCTCGAAGATGCGTATGTAACAACGTGCACATCCCCAAGGGACAGGGGTAGGTCTTTCCAACAATCAGAAAGAAAATGGCGATGATAGGGTGCCGAGATTTTGGTAACGTAATCAGATCATGAAGCTCGGAAGACGTATCACGTGACAGTAGACTGGGTCTTTTGAGAATTTCTTTTTTTTATGATTATCGATTTTTCTGAAATAGCTTTCTGCATTGTTGTGTAGTCGGAACTTAAATTTATTTAAAAACTTTGTTTAATTTTAATCGTTGGCTAAAGGAAAGATAGATAGTTTTGTCCATTATATATAATTATAATAATATTTTATCCTAATAATTTTTTGCGCTCATAAACATGAGGAATTTAGACAAAAATAATGTTTGACCATACAACAGTATTGTAATTCGAAAATATTTTTGCGCTGTTTTATATCGGAACGATTAGTTTCTGTAAACTTTTCAAATAAAAACTAAATGAAGAAAACTTTCAAAGGATTTTAAACTTTTTTTAAATTTTTACAATTGGTTTCAAATGTTATTGAATATTTGAAAACTATGTGCACAATTTTTGTTCAGTTTATATAAACTATGCCTAGTTATATCTACTAGAAGAGGTTTGTACCCTGTCCAAAAATACCCGATTACGTAAAAACCTGTTAACAAACTCTCATACTTTATATTTTCCACTCCAAAGTGGTTTGATTCAACGAAACAGCAAACACAATATCAGAGGTTTTAATGAAGCCATTTAAATCTGAGTAAGTATATTTTACATGCGAGAAACTCCCAACACATAGAATTACATAACCTAGAACCAAGTAGGGGTGGTTTCACATAGAATTATAAGTTAGAACCATGTAGAGGTGGCTTATCGCTTCATAACACAGAACAAACTGTAAATAATGTCCGTAGATTTAATTTCATCGCACATTTATAATGAGGATTTACTTTGCTTCTTTTCATTTATTCTTTCGCCAAACTTTGTCTCTTCCAAGAAAGTATCTTACAGGTAAAATATTACATTGTTTTGTAACTGACCTGAAAATAATTACCTACTTATCGACTGATTAACGTAGCTACATATATATATATATATATATATATATATATATATATATATATATATATATATATATATATATATATATTTATATATATATATATATATATATATATATATATATATATATATATATGTGTGTGTGTGTGTGTGTGTGTGTGTGTGTGTGTGTGTGTGTGTGTATATATATATATATATATATATATATATATATATATATATATATATATATATATATATATGATTAACGTAGTATATTTAACGCAGCCGTAGGGCCTTATTTTAGGTGATTGACGCAATTGAATTCAGACTTTTACTAAACTAGTCGCTTATGGTAGTTCATTAGTATACTCTTACATAAAACTCATTAACGCAGTAGCATTCAGAATTTGACTAATGCAGTCGTTTCCAGTAATTGATTATTGTATTTGTTGATTCCATCTTCACGTGAGCTACTAGTAATCACTAACACTTTAAATGTTTTAAACTTGCCTACATTAGCACTTACTTTGCTTGTTGAGGACGGTCGTTTCGGGAGATGTGTCCCTTTGTAAAGTGTTAGTGATTATTGTAATTGTGCATAGTTTCTGACTAACGCAATAGCATTCAGAATTTGACTAGTGCAGTCGTTTATAGTAATTGATTATTGTAATTGTACATAAAATCTGATTAACGCAATAGCATTCAGAGTTTGACTAGTGCAGTCGTTTATAGTAATTGATTATTGTAATTGTACATAAAATCTGATTAACGCAACAGCATTCAGAATTTAACTAATGCAGTCGTTTCTAGTAATTGATTATTGTAATTGTGCATAGTTTCTGACTAACGCAATAGCATTCAGAATTTGACTAGTGCAGTCGTTTATAGTAATTGATTATTGTAATTGTACATAAAATCTGATTAACGCAATAGCATTCAGAGTTTGACTAGTGCAGTCGTTTATAGTAATTGATTATTGTAATTGTACATAAAATCTGATTAACGCAATAGCATTCAGAGTTTGACTAGTGCAGTCGTTTATAGTAATTGATTATTGTAATTGTACATAAAATCTGATTAACGCAATAGCATTTAGAGTTTGACTAGTGCAGTCGTTTATAGTAATTGATTATTGTAATTGTACATAAAATCTGATTAACGCAATAGCATTCAGAATTTGACTAATGCAGTCGTTTATAGTAATTGATTATTGTAATTGTACATAAAATCTGATTAACGCAGTAGCATTCAGAATTTGACTAGTGCAGTCGTTTATAGTAATTGATTATTGTAATTGTACATAAAATCTGATTAACGCATTAGCATTCAGAATTTGACTAATGCAGTCGTTTATAGTAATTGATTATTGTATTTGTTGATTCCATCTTCACGTGAGCTACTAGTAATCACTAACACTTTAAATGTTTTAAACTTGCCTACATTAGCACTTACTTTGCTTGTTGAGGACGGTCGTTTCGGGAGATGTGTCCATTTGTAAAGTGTTAGTGATTATTGTAATTGTGCATAGTTTCTGACTAACGCAATAGCATTCAGAATTTGACTAGTGCAGTCGTTTATAGTAATTGATTATTGTAATTGTACATAAAATCTGATTAACGCAATAGCATTCAGAATTTGACTAGTGCAGTCGTTTATAGTAATTGATTATTGTAATTGTACATAAAATCTGATTAACGCAATAGCATTCAGAGTTTGACTAGTGCAGTCGTTTATAGTAATTGATTATTGTAATTGTACATAAAATCTGATAAACGCAACAGCATTCAGAATTTAACTAAAGCAGTCGTTTCTAGTAATTGATTATTGTAATTGTGCATACAATCTGATTAACGCAATAGCATTCAGAATTTGACTAATGCAGTCGTTTATAGTAATTGATTATTGTAATTATACATAGTATCTGATTAACGCAATAGCATTCAGAATTTGACTAATGCAGTCGATTATGGTAATTGATTATTGTAGTTGTACATAGTATCTGATTAACGCAATAGCATTCAGAATTTGACTAACGCAATCGCTTGTAATAATTGATTATTGTAGGTGAGTTTAGTAGTTGATCAATGTAGTTGCTTACAGTATTCGATTGTCGTAGTCGCGCATGTGACGAATAGCTAGTTACACTACTTAAACTATCACGACACCTGAAAGATACAAGTTGTTCATCTGAATTTGAATGTTCTTAGTTAAATGTCTTTTTTTTAGTCGTTACATGCGACAAATATTGAATATTAATTAATATAAGCTTTGTGTAAACACTCCCCAGGCTGCGATATTGTCGGCGGTTCGCATTTCATTCATTCATATGTAAACAAAAGCATAATTGTAACGCTTTGTCGACATATCTGCAGTTATTGTGTTTTGATATTATAATAACATTTTTTTTTAATAATTTGTTGAATTTTTCCTCCCCTCGTAGCTCTAAAGGTCAAACACAATTTTAATAAACCGCATTGCCAGAGAGCGAAATGAAACATAGAATCGAAGTTTTTTTAATATATTCAACACACAAATCTACAGTGAAAGCAACTTTATTCACTGCCTGGAGAGTAAATACTGTACGCAAACCTTTATAAATCAAATCATGTCAAAATCCCGGTCCTGTTGGAAGTGTGAGTACTTGACATAGATTCGTAATCATTTTTGCATAAATATTTGTTGAGCTGAATTCATGTGTTTGATATAGAACACAGGTACTTGATGAGGTCAAGTATGTTGTCGATGGCTAAACGTTTCCTATATCTTTGTGCCAATCTAATCTTTCGTAAATATTTACTCATTATTTACAATTAAAGGAAAATACGCAAACGATAGTTAAAGAAAAAACTATACAAAAATACAGTATTAATCAAAATATTCTGTCTGTATACGTTTGATACTCTGGTATGAATTTGAATTAACAAGAGAGCTGATTAATTCATTTCTATTAGCTTATTAAGCATTCTTGCATGTAATAATAAAAAACCCATAGCGGTTTTATTGCAAAAAAATGAGTTTTTTTCAGTTCCTACTATTTACACTTTCCCCATTTATATTTATATTGTGTTTAAATTTTCAATCATTAATACAATACTTTTTATTCATCTACTCAAGTTCAAATACATTTTTTTTAACTTGTAGTGGATGACACTTGATGTTAATACAGTTTTTCATATATTAATTCATTAATTAAACTTAATTAATCTATTTAATTAATAAATTTCGCGTTCTATTTTGTCACCTAATATTGTGGTTCTGGCATATGCATTAACATATTTATATTAATTGTAATTATTTAATGAACGGTATCTACAATAATTTTTTAATTGTTGACCTAAATATGAATTAATTATATATATATAATAAATTAAAAATATTTCAAAAACAAGAATACTTTTAATGAATATATTTATTCAAAGCTTTTCGCCGATAAAATAGTACCAGCATCTTTAGGAAAATAATTATCTAATCTTAATTATTAGATAATTATTTTTCTGAAGATGCTGGTACTATTTTATCGGCGAAAGGCTTTAAATAAATATATTCATTAAAAGTATTCTTGTTTTTGAAATATTTTTAATTTATTAACTATGTTACAAGAAAACATATCACCATATTTAATATATATATATATATATATATATATATATATATATATATATATATATATGTGTGTGTGTGTGTGTGTGCGTGTGTATATATATATATAATAAATTAAAAATATTTCAAAAACAAGAATACTTTTAATGAATATTTTTATTCAAAGCTTTTCGCCGATAAAATAGTACCAGCATCTTCAGGAAAATAATTCAGAATTATTTTTCTGAAGATGCTGGTACTATTTTATCGGCGAAAAGCTTTGAGTAAATATATTCATTAAAAGTATTCTTGTTTTTGAAATATTTTTAATTTATTAACTATGTTACAAGAAAACATATCACCATATTTAATATATATATATATAATAAATTAAAAATATTTCAAAAACAAGAATACTTTTAATGAATATTTTTATTCAAAGCTTTTCGCCGATAAAATAGTACCAGCATCTTCAGGAAAATAATTCTGAATTATTTTCCTGAAGATGCTGGTACTATTTTATCGGCGAAAAGCTTTGAGTAAATATATTCATTAAAAGTATTCTTGTTTTTGAAATATTTTTAATTTATTAACTATATTGCAAGAAAACATATCACCATATATATATAAAGAACTAAGTCAAAATACAAATACAAGAATTATAATTGGTTTTACAATTCAAAGCTTTTCGTTGGCTAACAGTACCAACATCATCAGGAATATTAAACAATTAAAATTAACATATGTGTTAGACATATGTTAATTTTAATATTCCTGATGATGTTGGTACTGTTAGCCAAAGAAAAGCTTTGAATTGTAAATTCAATTATAATTCTTGTATTTGTATTTTAACTTAGTTCTTTTATCAATACACAAGAATACATACTGCGATATTTATATATATTATTTGTAATATCCAGGAAACGTTTGCTTTTTATAAAGTAATATCACAAACATTCCCCTTTCTGCATTCATTTCAGCGTTTTAACCAAAGTAAAGGACAAACGTCATATTTCCTCAAACATTACGCACGTCAAAGGTAAAACCTCTTCAACGGCTTCGCCAGTTTATAGTGTCAGCTCAGAAAGGCTTCCTTTTGGTATAAAGTTACGTCCCCAAGAACTTTGCTCTTAGGCTAATTAAAATTACTCGAGCATAATGAACCCAACTAATAGAAGCGAACTGTTTATCCACGATAAAGAAACTCGTATTCAGCTAATTTAGCGAAGTGTAATGCGTGCTCTTACCTTGTAGTTTGTCGGAAGGAGTGGTACTTTGACGCCGATCTGATGGTGGGGAGACCTGAAAGGAAAAAATTAACTAGTTATATCAAAGTAATAGATGAAACTCTGAATGCGCCGCTGTGTATAAAATGAGTTCCATTAAACACTTAAACTGGGAAAATTAATATAAATAAACGTCCTTTAAAATTTCGTTTCATTACGAGGGGAATACATAGGTTCTGACATAAGCGTAAGTAATATACCTCTATTTATGAAACTTTCATTGAAATTTGCTAAAGTTTTATATTAAGAGTTTTATATAAATAAGTATCTCGTGTTTGTCTTGTTAGGGAGGTAATATGCCAATAGATCGTACACTATAGAACTCCATTTTCAAAATACCTGTCATTCATCCAATTGTGCTTTTTATTGCTGCTGATCTGAGGCAGTCGTCACTCAACTGCGCGCCCCTCCTACATCTAGATAATCGCATTCTATTTGTATCCCACTACTCTTTAGTAACCTTCGACCATGTACTACCCTTAAAAGCTTAGTATCTTTTCCATAGTGAAAGAGTACCAAACTAGGGATGGGCGATACAGTGACTTTTACCAGTGACTTTAGTACAGGTGACAAGGGATACTGCATGTGCCAGTAACAGGCAGGTATACTACACTGGTGAAATGATTCCACATCTCGCTTTTTTTTTCTTTTTTGGGAACGCTCCATTTTCAAGAATAAATAGACTCCTACGAAATTAAGGACTAAGCACCGAATGTGAAATAGCGTCTACTGTGCACAACACTGTCCCTGTCGTGATACCTGGCACATATCGTCCACCTACACACGACTTAGATGAGTAGAGCCAGTGACAGCGACAAATCTACAAATGACAGCTAGCGACTGTAAAGATATCAACCAGCGACGGCGACGTTCACAACAGAGACAACCCCCTCCCCCTTCAGTAAATCCATGATGATCGTCTACGTGAACCGAACGGTGAGAGTAGAGCCAGCGACGGCGATATTTTGCCCATTCACAACAGAGACAACCCCCTCCCCCTTCAGTCAATCCATGATTATCGGCTCCGTGAACCGAGCGGTGAGAGTAGAGCCAGCGACATTTTGCAATCCAATCGATCCATTGTCACTGGAACTGGCATTTTCCATATTCTGTCACTGGAACCACCAGCGATAAACGAAAATCAGTGACAAGTCACCGTGACAGAAAATATCGACCATTCCTATACAGAATGTATTATAAAAAAAACACACACATAAGAAAAGAAGTGAAGAAGAGCGGCATAAAAACCCCTTGTGAAGTATCTTGTCAGGATCTCATCAAAGCGCAGCGATGGGTCCCAGGGGTAGATTAGGATAAGGTTTATCTCAGATTCAGGGTGGACAAACTAATTCCGTTCTTCTAGGGTTACTATTGACTATCCCGGAACACCTCCGGACACATCCAGCTACTGTTTTTCGGGAGTTTTTCATTGATGTTACCTAAATAAACCATCAGTCTGCTTCTTCCAGAGTTTGATCGTAGTTGGTTGTTTACAGTTTTGCCATGTTCTTTGGTTCTGATTCATGCAAGAAGGATTTGTCCCCTTAGTGGAACTGCCGCTACTTGTGCTCCTACCTTCAAGCTCTCCTCCTTTTCTTACGTGACCAATAATATTCAGCGATATACAAGAATTTTATATGTAGCCAGAATGATTTCTTGTTAAAATCTCTTAATAATACTATACGTAAGTTGAAAACATATAATCTAATTTCTTCAGTATCTTGTTATTGAATTATTTTCTTTTTAGTATATTAAAAAACTAACACAGATTTTTAAAATTTACAAACATTCTTCTGGCATTTCTTCCAAAACTTTCAATTATGATTTGTGATGTAGGAACAACTCTGTATAAGTTCTTCTCCCGTAACCACAACAGAGGCCATAAATATATACTTGTGCCATACAGTATACAGTTATTTACATTTAGTGATTTTGTATTATCGTGTGAAAATATATATATATATATATATATATATATATATATATATATATATATATATATATATATATATTATATTTTGTTTATAGGTGTGAACATTTTAAACAATATGTGATCCTCTTATAATTTCAATTTTTTTTAGATAGCGAAGAGTCACACTCTTCTTTAAATTTCTCAACATTGCTGTTCAATTCAATTCTATTCTTAAATAACAAGAAGACTATTTTAAAATTGTTTGCATAAAACAGTCCGAAAACGTAGGCTACACATACGTAATTAAGGTTAGCTTCGTTGTTTGCCAGATCGTAGTCGAGCTTTAGCCGATCTTGGTCTCCCTTCAAGGTATCGGGAAATCGGTAATAGTTGAAAAATCGGCTTGTTTAGCATAAAAACATCCAAAATGTTAGCATCGACATGTGCATTACTTTAGAGATCCGCATGACTTGAGCCATTCGACATTGGCTCCTACTACTAGTGTATGATCTAGGAAATTATAGAAAACCTGGCTTCACCGAATATCTTTCCTCTTAATGTTTACTGTTATAATTAAATCAGGGTTTTGAAATTTCCAGGTTTTCATATATGTATACTTTATCAAGAAAACGTTATTTCAAAAACAAAATATAAAAGAAATACGTGTTTATTAATGATATGGTGGTATTAACCAATAATCGTTTTTTTATTTACTTTTACATTAATAAAAAGTAATAAGTTCGGAAATAACTAATATGAAACATCACATTGCTCTTAATATTAAAAGAGATTATGGTAATTATGTAATTTGGCGGGAAATATAAATTACGCTGGGGGTCAAAAGCGGTAAATCACCCGAGATTTGGACTGATTGGCAATTACTGGAACGGCTTATTTATCGAAAGTGTTTTGTTACCCTTCTATTCCCCTCTCCAAGCTGTAATGAACACTGTTGGGCTTCTGATGTTAGTAAACATTGCGTACACGTAAACGTATATTCCGCACTTGAGTGGTATATTTTTATTATTATTCAAAGAAATAACACAAAAATACAAAATTAATCTCAGTATTGGGGCAACGATTTTTTTATTCTAAATATTTTTTTTTTTTTTAATTAGGCCTAATAATTACCAAACACTTTAGGTAATTGAATGTGTTCGTAAATATTTAAATAACTACATAAATTAATTTTTGTATGCAATGACAACATAATACACAAGACATACGTAGTTTGTGTGTGTGTGTGTGTGTGTGTGTGTGTGTGTGTGTGTGTGTGTGTGTGTGTGTGTGTGTGTGTGTGTGTGTGTGTGTGTGTGTGTGTGTGTGTGTGTGTGTGTGTGTGTGTGTGTGTGTGTGTGTGAGTTTGTGTGTGTGTGTGTGTGTGTGTGTGTGTGTGTGTGTGTGTGTATGTATGTTTGTGTGTGTTCTTGAGTGTGTGTGTCTGTGTATGTGTGTATGTGCGCGCGCGCGTGTGTATGTGTGTGTGAGAGAGAGAGTGTGTGTTTGTGTATATATATATATGTGTGTGTGTGTGTGTGTTTCCATTTGAGTAGCAAAAAATTCTTAATAATAAATATAACTCATAGTCTTAAAAAATTCTGTAAGTTTTAGATATTAAAGATCGAAATTTGAACATTCTGCTCCAAAGAAGTATTTATTGGAAAACGATTGTAACAAAAAAGAAATTAATAAACTCTAATTTTATTTTATGAATCTCTGCAGTAATTGGAAGGGTTGAAGTCTTGAACGAAAATTGAAGACGTTATTAAATTTTGCCCCATCCTCAGCGTCGCTCTCTTTAAAAAGCAAAATTCCAGCTCATAACTATCAATAACGCCAAAGAAAAATAAAATACAGTCACCCCGTCTTGACGATGTCGCCCCTCGATATTATTTGCCGGCCATAAACCTCCCTTTCGAAGCGACTGTTTGTGCGACACTAAAGTATAAAAAATCCACCTTTTTTATATCTCTAGGGTGAAATATTTTTCTAGTGAATGTAGGTTCATTAGGAGAGGGAGAAACGGGGGAAGTATTTTTATGACAGTAGGGTACATGGAAAAATAATCTTTAAGGGTGGTAAAGCAAGATTGTAGTCCTTAATTTGTGATGTAATCGTGGAAATGGAAATACTGTTGTGGGGGTAGCAAGAGCGCTTAGTGCCGTTGGAAATGCTCTCCTGAAGAGTTCTTGGCTTTGCCGTGTATAGCTTCGTAAAAATGTATAATTTTACCATCTTTAAACCAGATCGTTTTGTTTCTGTAATCGTTAATTGTACAAAAAGACCTGATATAACTATCAAATGTTTAGTTTAATTCGTGTTAGATGTGTTGGGCCCATTTCATTGCTTCCTTTCTTCCCATTTTATGCCCGTTTTCTTCTTAGCTTTTTCTCGAAATCTCCGTCTCGCCTAAATTCCTTCTGATATAATCAAACTCCAATGTATTCACGTTAGATGCACCACCTGAAATGTAGGCTATTAGCTAACTCTGTAAAGTATAGTCTTATACATAAGACCTATGCTATTTAGGTCTATTGCTCCTCATTTCATGGTTGTTTGTTCTTTTAATATATTATTTATATTAAATGTTATATAAGCTAATAATATAATTAAATATATATATAACATTAATATTACATTAGTTATGGTCTCTAAAACAGAATAAAGACTAAAGACAGAATTTGGTAACTGAAATAGCTCGTGGCTTTTCACACGTACTTGCAATGCAACCGTTCATCAAAATGTTAATTTAAAAAAATTTTATTTATTTAATTATACAAAATATAGGTTCAACTTGTAATTAAAGATAATCAAATAATAATTAAATATATTCATTCTCCTTTGGTGTCTGTAGTTATTCGATTATTGGGGATAGATCTTGGTTGTTAATAATGTTGAAGATTTGCTCATATTATTAAAAATTAATATAAATTGTACTGTATAACTATCTTTAATGATAAACATGAGTTTGGAGCATTTTTGTATCATGCCAATCTCGTATGAGACATGTACGAAGCGTTACTAATGCAAGCATTCGTATGATTATTAATAAAATAATTTATCATATTTCGTTTTCAGTGGTTTTAATAGACATTACTTAGTGAAAATTAAACAACATAATAAACCTATTGTTAACAGATATCACGTTATCATTAGTAAATAATAGTTACACGACTCCTAAACTATAACTATAACTATACTATTGCATGCTTGTACTTATTTCTCTATAAGTACTTATAAGTAGTAATTCAATTATAACTATACACTTATAGTTTGAAAAGTCTAGCTGTCCTCACTGGAAATAATACTTTTGTCATTGATACGCGTAGGTGAAAATGAGGTATTGATTTGTCCTGGCGTTCATTTTTATACAATTATTGGTAACAGTGTTTAAAAATTACTGCAATAAAATTTTCGATATGCGGGCTTTGGAAAATCTTTGATTTATAGTTCTGACAAATTGCAGCAGGCCTATTTGGAAGATGATCAAATTGTTTAAACTCTGAATTCCAAGCACGATTATTTAAATACAAAGCCGTCCCCACGCAAAGGCTTTTCCTATAAAACCAAGTTGCAAAAACAGGAACCACTAGGTATTCGTACATTTACTAAAAACTACTTGACTTTTACTTGATTAATTTCGAAAAATAACTTGCTAACTTAGGGGATAGGACAAGTATTCTAAAAGAGTAGAACATAATGTTGTAGGCAAGCACGTTGAATCTTTATTAAGTTTACGCTACATTAACTAAGTATTTCTCTGACAGTCGTAGTTTAGACATTCCATTTCTTGCTTTGGAAGCTAAATATGCCAGTCTACATTTTTTGTTAGTTGCATATTTATGTCTAGATTATATTGTATCCTACTAGAGTGACTAAAAAACAGGGAGAGTGTTTGCACACTATACATCTGATATTAAAAGATATTTGTGTAACTGCGCCCAAAGTTATACTGTAGGAAACAAGGCGTAAAAAATTCGTACATTTAGGCGACATTCAATATTTCTTTTTATTTTACGCGCCATTTCTCTTAAAACAGGGGCTGTAAAGAAACGTTTAACTGGTTTTTACAAAATTAATTTACGAAAAATGGACCATCAGGTAGATTTTAACGACTACCAAAAGTGCGGTAAAATATGCAAATGTCATTCCCCTCCTCGCTGCTTCGTCCCTTGCTGTTGCTTTTGTTTCCAGCGGAATTCAATCTTGATTTATTGTTTCACGTATTATGCAAATATTTGGCTTTTTCAGACGTGGTTTAAAATTTCACTAGAGATAACGTTTCTGGAATTCTAAATTGGGCTTTAAATCCTGTTCTATTTTTAATCCACTGGTACTGATAAGTGGTTTACTTATACTGTAGGCTGTGAGTACTTACAGACTCTGGGTTAGAGAGACTGAATAATTCATCTAAAAAGATTTAAAAATCAACATTTTATGAACTATTGCAATTTACTTTTAACTGATTATTAAAAATCATAACTGACAACGTAATAGATGTTTAATATTGTTGAAAAACAAAGGCAGTGTCGTCCAGATCAAAATTAGTATTTTATTATAGCAATCGGATAACTATTCTTATATGAAAAGTATAACGAAAATTATAGGGTTGATGTAAGGGCATTAAACTCATGCTTCAGGATAAAACCTTAGGTTGCAGGTCCAGCCTCTATTTACCTGTCTGAACCCACTACAAGAAGGCTAGAATTAAAATAGGATTGTGAAGGGGCGTCTTGATCTCCTGGTATTACGAGTAGGGAACACGTTTTGGTAAGATAGGTGACCTGAACTTTTCCTGCTACTACCAGGATGTCTTCTTGCTACCTGGTAAAAGTTGCAGACAGAAGTGAAAGTGGGATAAATTTCTTTTGCTGATTGTACGTCTTTTTCCTTTCATTATCTATTTATTACTTTACTTTATATGCTCAATAACTAATCTTAATTCTATGTGAACTTTTGTCTTTGACTGAAAACGATAAATTTCTGTTTTTAAAACTAATTGTGAATGTGCTTGATAAGAATATCAGTAATTGGTAAAGTATGTACAAACGCATTTAAAAATGTAGTTATCTTCTGCTACCCGCCTTCATTAAACATCGTTATTAGAGTATTTTAATAAAATAATATAAGTAGAGTCTCGATAATTGGAGGCGATTTGGACCGAGTAATGTAAGTACTTACCTTTGCATTACAAATAATAAAAAAACTTTATATAAACGTTTCTTACATGCCCGGCTCATTCCTTTTGCATACCATATTAATATAAACATTTCTTGGAGGCTCGGCCTATTTCCTTAGCATACCATACTGATATAATCATATCATAGAAGCCCGGCTCATTCCTTTTGCATACCATATTAATATAAACATTTCTTGGAGGCTCGGCCTATTTCCTTAGCATACCATACTGATATAATCATATCATAGAAGCCCGGCTCATTCCCTTTGCATGCCGTATAATTATAAACATTTCTTGGAGGCTCAGCTCATTTCCTTAGCATACCATACTGATATAATCATATCATAGAAGCCCGGCTCATTCCTTTTGCATACCATATTAATATAAACATTTCTTTAAGGCTCGGTTCATTTCCTTAGCATACCATACTGATATAAACATATCATAGAAGCCCGGCTCATTCCCTTTGCATGCCGTATAATTATAAACATTTCTTGGAGGCTCAGCTCATTTCCTTAGCATACCATACTGATATAAACATATCATAGAAGCCCGGCTCATTCCCTTTGCATACCATATTAATATAAACATTTCTTGGAGGCTCGGCCTATTTCCTTAGCATACCATACTGATATAATCATATCATAGAAGCCCGGCTCATTCCTTTTGCATACCATATTAATATAAACATTTCTTGGAGGCTCGGCCTATTTCCTTAGCATACCATACTGATATAATCATATCATAGAAGCCCGGCTCATTCCTTTTGCATACCATATTAATATAAACATTTCTTGGAGGCTCGGCCAATTTCCTTAGCATACCATACTGATATAATCATATCATAGAAGCACGGCTCATTCCCTTTGCATACCATATTAATATAAACATTTCTTGGAGGCTCGGCCTATTTCCTTAGCATACCATACTGATATAATCATATCATAGAAGCCCGGCTCATTCCTTTTGCATACCATATTAATATAAACATTTCTTGGAGGCTCGGCCTATTTCCTTAGCATACCATACTGATATAATCATATCATAGAAGCCCGGCTCATTCCTTTTGCATACCATATTAATATAAACATTTCTTGGAGGCTCGGCCAATTTCCTTAGCATACCATACTGATATAATCATATCATAGAAGCCCGGCTCATTCCTTTTGCATACCATATTAATATAAACATTTCTTGGAGGCTCGGCCTATTTCCTTAGCATACCATACTGATATAATCATATCATAGAAGCCCGGCTCATTCCCTTTGCATGCCGTATAATTATAAACATTTCTTGGAGGCTCAGCTCATTTCCTTAGCATACCATACTGATATAATCATATCATAGAAGCCCGGCTCATTCCTTTTGCATACCATATTAATATAAACATTTCTTTAAGGCTCGGTTCATTTCCTTAACATACCATACTGATATAAACATATCATAGAAGCCCGGCTCATTCCCTTTGCATGCCGTATAATTATAAACATTTCTTGGAGGCTCAGCTCATTTCCTTAGCATACCATACTGATATAATCATATCATAGAAGCCCGGCTCATTCCCTTTGCATGCAGTATTGTAAACATTTCTTTGCGGCTCGGTTCATTTCCTTAGCATACCATACTGATATAAACACATCATAGAAGACCGACTCATTCCCTTTGCATACCGTATTAATATAAACATTTCCTTGAGGCTCGGCTCATTCCCTTAGTATACCATACTGATATAATCATATTATAGAAGCCCGATTCATTCCCTTTGCATGCCGTATTCATATAAATATTTCTTGGAGGCTCGGCTCATTTCCTTAGCATGTCATAGTGATATAAACATATCATAGAAGCCCGACTCATTTCCTTCTAATTCCGTATTGATATAAATATGTCTTTTAAGCCTGAATAATTTTCTTTGCATAACGTACTGATATAAACATATCATAGAAGCCCGGCTCATTCCCTTTGCATGCCGTATTAATATAAACATTTCTTTGAGGCTCGGCTCATTTCCTTAGAATACCATACTGATATAAACATATCATAGAAGCCCGG
Organism: Prosapia bicincta; assembly: GCA_036971475.1. Lineage (NCBI taxonomy): Eukaryota > Metazoa > Arthropoda > Insecta > Hemiptera > Cercopidae > Prosapia > Prosapia bicincta. Next base: position 54,017,397 of record JBAIZL010000010.1, on the reverse strand, counting down.
CTCATCCCTTTGCATGCCGTATTAATATAAACATTTCTTGGAGGCTCAGCTCATTTCCTTAGCATACCATACTGATATAAACATATCATAGAAGCCCAGCAAATTCCCTTTGCATGCCGTATTAATATAAACATTTCTTGGAGGCTCGGCTCATTTCCTTAGCATGCCATACTGATATAATCATATCATAGAAGCCCGACTCATTCCCTTTGCATGCTGTATTAATATAAACATATAAATATGTCTCGGAAGCCGGAATAATTTCCTTTGCATACCGTACTGACATAAACATATCTTGGAAGCCCTTCACATTTCCTTTGCAAACCGTATTGATATAAATATTTCTTGGAAACCTCGACTCATCATTTTCTTTCAAAAATAGGCTCAAATAGATAAAGGGAGGAATTATTGGGATTCGAATTTTCGAGACTCTATTGTATTAGTATAAAATCTATTAGACTAGCTGAATCATGTAATTTTCTAACATCAGAATGGTTACACTGACACCAGAGTGGTTAAACGGACACCAGAGTGGTTAAACTGACATCAGAATGGTTAAACTGATATCAGAATGGTTAAACTGACATCAGAGTGGTTAAACTGACATCAGAATGGTTATACTGACATCAGAATGGTTAAACTAACATCAGAATGGTTAAACTGTAATTTTCTAAAAGAAAATGTTAGTGAATTAACTTTGTTATTGAATCTGTCCTAAGTTAGATGTATCTAGATAAAAATATTTGTGAGGTGAGAGAATATTTGTACAAATGAAGTCCTAAAATACATTTTTATATCTCCAATGGAAATATACTTGAAATAAAAATGAGACATGATTTTTATATTTAGTTTATGAGTGTTGCTAAATAACAGAAAATAATAATAAAGTTTATCACATTATTCATTAGGATCGGCGAGTTAAAAGTAGAGATAAAAATTATGAAACAAGTTTTATAATTCTCATCCGTTTCATATAGTAATTCTTTATATAGACAGCTTACATTATTAGCAAAGAATTACATTTATATGCTATTAGTAATTTTATGATCAGATATATTTATATGCAAAATATATTGTTTATCTATATAAGAATAGCACTGTTAACACGATTGTTTTAGTATTTTTTTTCTGTTGGATTTAAAACCTCGTATCGCTAACTAATTGTTGTCTGTTATATTCTAATAATAGAATATAATATATAAGGAATGCTCTTTACTAATAAAAGGTTGCACATATTGTGTTTTTCCATTTCAAAATGGCCGTCACGTTTTATGTTTTAAATTATTGAGAATCAAGAAATTTTTGGAATTTCTAATGAGAACATTGAACTTCACGTCGAAATAATCTGTGATTGAAGTTAAAGATCTACCATTGTTTCACCGCCCTCGACGTAAACGTTACTTAGCATTATAAAACTTTACATCAACAACTTATGCTTCACATTTACTGTAACTTACGAGCATGTTGAAACATTCGTTATTAACAAACAGGAAATTAACATAATATATGTTATGTTCGCGAGTGCTTAAAAAACGTTATAATTGGTGGTAAGTTACAACCTCACAAATAGTAAATTTTTTTTTAATAGTAAAACTTGTTCTACTTTTTCTGAAATATGACGTCATGAAAAATAACCCGTTTACTTACATAGAAAATATTTAACGAATCGTGATACAATTGAGTGGTAAATAGGTGGCAACAATGCATATTTCCCAGTAGTAGTATATTCTTGTTACTTATCACGCAAAAAATGAGTTAAATATTCTGGAGTTTATTTATGGTTCAGAAATAATTTCTGTATTTGTTTCTGTTTTCATTTTTAGATTAGCTAGTCTGTAACTTGTAGATATAGCTAGTCTGTAACTTGTAGCTACAGCTAGTCTGTAACTTGTAGATATAGCTAGCCTTTAGCTTGTAGATATAGCTAGTCTGTAACTTGTAGATACAGCTAGCCTTTAGCTTGTAGATATAGCTAGCCTTTAACTTGTAGATATAGCTAGTATGTAACTTATAGATATAGCTAGTCTTTAGCTTGTAGATATAGGTAGTATGTAACTTATAGATATAGCTAGCCTTTAGCTTGTAGATATAGCTAGTATGTAACTTATAGATATAGCTAGCGTTTAGCTTGTAGATATAGCTAGCCTTTAACTTGTAGATATAGCTAGCCTTTAGCTTGTAGATATAGCTAGCCTTTAACTTGTAGATATAGCTAGCCTTTAACTTATAGATATAGCTAGCCTTTAGCTTGTAGATATAGCTAGCCTTTAACTTATAAATATAGCTAGCCTTTAGCTTGTAGATATAGCTAGCCTTTAACTTGTAGATATAGCTAGTATGTAACTTATAGATATAGCTAGCCTTTAGCTTGTAGATATAGCTAGCCTTTAACTTGTAGATATAGCTAGTATGTAACTCGTAGATATAGCTAGCCTTTAGCTTGTAGATATAGCTAGTATGTAACTTATAGATATAGCTAGCCTTTAGCTTGTAGATATAGCTAGCCTTTAACTTGTATATATAGCTAGCCTTTAGCTTGTAGATATAGCTAGCCTTTAACTTGTAGATATAGCTAGCCTTTAGCTTGTAGATATAGCTAGCCTTTAACTTGTAGATATAGCTAGCCTTTAACTTATAGATATAGCTAGCCTTTAGCTTGTAGATATAGCTAGCCTTTAACTTATAAATATAGCTAGCCTTTAGCTTGTAGATATAGCTAGCCTTTAACTTGTAGATATAGCTAGCCTTTAGCTAGTAGATATAGCTAGCCTTTAACTTGTAGATATAGCTAGTATGTAACTTGTAGATATAGCTAGCCTTTAGCTTGTAGATATAGGTAGTATGTAACTTATAGATATAGCTAGCCTTTAGCTTGTAGATATAGCTAGCCTTTAGCTTGTAGATATAGCTAGCCTTTAACTTGTACATATACCTAGTCTTTAACTTGTAGCTACAGCTAGTCTGTAACTTATAGATATAGCTAGCCTTTAACTTGTAGATATAGCTAGTCTGCAACTTATAGATACAGCTGTAATATACTGTTCATCTTGCATTTGTGTTCCGCCCTTATAAAAAAGGGTGACAGATGTGGTAAAATGGTTTTGCTGTATTGTAGAAAGTAAAACTAAGAAAACGTTTTGTACTATTTCCCTTTAGACATACTATTATAGAATAAAATTTAAAAAGATGTTTTGTCAATGAAGGTCGAAAAGACTGTGTGAGTTATAACTTTTGTAATATATTAAAACACATAACGGAGAGACATTCTGTTTTCATGACAACCGGGCTAAACAAAATTGTCAGATTTCACAATGCTCTTATCACATTTCAGTTACTAGCTTTACTATTAATCTTATGGAATCTTAATTAAACACCCATAGCCGGTTATACTAATGAAGGGAAGTAAATGTTATCTTGTTTATCTCGCAATACTTATTCTTTAACAGTCATAGTTGTTTATTTTTGCTATTTTCGCCACTAAAACTGATTGATAAAGTACGTCTTGAATCTCCTATTCATATTTCTCGAAACCTTTCTGTTATGTTTCTCTTTTACAAAATAATTGAAGTTTAACTGGTATATGCGAAATTGTTCTCTGTTATATAATTTATTGTTGTTCAAGCCTCCCTTCCAGCAGAGCTCTATCGTTTTCGAGCAGTTACTGGCGATAGGAGGCTTTATAACTTTTAGTCCCGTTCAATGTTTTCAGAATACTCTATATATGCTTGACAGTGTTAGCTGTTTTCCAGTCGTATATTTTGGATTTACTTTTTCCTTTCAAAGTGAAAACTCTTGTAGTCAGGCTCATAAATTTTCATATTGTAAAGCGCTGTAGGTAGTTTTCCAAAGGTTATTTTTAAGTTATCTGGAGTTTTCCTGGAATTCGAAGTGAACACCAGCATGAATTAGTGTCGCGTAAACCTATCCACTGCCTAACGCGTAATTTATTCACACCCTGCAACAATGAAAGATTCCAACGTGACAGCCACTATCTAACAAATCACTTGCTAATACCCCGTCCCGGCCTAATAATAGCCTCCCTTCACGGCCACTAATTGGCAGTCATCCCAACTCTCCTGTGATTTACCGCTCCGCGTTTAATAACGACAAACCTTAATCACACTGACTGATGCGAATTTAATGAGGAGAACCGCAGTTGTGAGGTTGTTTACTTAATAGGTCAAGCATACTCGTTAGAACTCTTCAATTGTGCAATGATACAAGTCGCTATTGAATGTTGCAAATGTCAGAACGTGTTAACTACTCCCAAGTCTTGAAAAGGTCACTCATAGAATAGAGTTGAAAAGCTGAGATCAAAACTAGCTTTAATATAGTAAAAATAAATCATAGTTATATTTTTTTTAATTACAGCAATTACACTAAAAGATTATTATAGAAATATTATCAGTTTAAATTAATAACATATTGGTATATTAAGTATTCTGAAAAGTAAACTAAACTTTTTTTATTTGACGTTATAAGTACAAATACATTTTAGATATAAACAATATAACGATAAAACACCAACACACAAAATACAAACGTTAATATAATCAAACCGCTTAAACAGTAAAAGAATTCGATTGAATTTTTAAGAGTCAAAATTATTTTTTTATTTTATTAATTCACAACGTTTCTACTACTAAATGTTTCTTTTCAAGTCATGAATAAATTTAAACCCTAAAGGAAGAATACGATCGAATCCTCATCGATGAGGGCAGAAGAGAATTTAACAAACCACTTTCTCTTCCAACAGATTTAACAACTTAATAGTTTTGGGGATGGATAGCAATGAAGTATTGTTATTCTTTTATTTGGGTTCAAATTGAATTATGACTTTAAAAAGACAACAGTTTAGTTGTCGAAACCTTGTACAAATTTCATCCGAGGGACAAACTATGAATAAAAAGTAGCTCAAAACTTTACTCATGTTCAACTACACATGAAAGGTTATCCATGTAATATTATTGTTACAAACGCGTAATTACCCAGGTGAACACACATAACCCAGATGCAATAACAATAACCCACATACAAACACATAATAATAACCGTAGTGTTAATGAAAACATACGTTTTATAATTCGTATTATATGTCATGTTAATTTTTAAAATCAAAAACTAAATTTTATCTGTCAAATCTTTTGATAAATGTGTTTTATGTATTTGTGTGTTGTGTATTTGTGAAGTAACATGTAAAAAACATTGGAAGTAGACATTTTCTCATAATTCACTACAAAATAAATGTTTGATAGTATGCTTTTTTTTTATTGTAGATACCTTCAAAATACAATTTTCAAATAATAATCACTTAATGATAGGATAGGTAACACCAACATTTCACATGCTATTCTATTCCAAAGAAATGGTGTTAATATTAGCTAATAATTAACACTTAGAGACGAAATTGCTCCCGGATATATTTGTGTAGAGTCTAGTGTTACCGCTAATGACGTAGACCGTCGCTTATCTATTGGTTTCATTAAAATCTGGTGCGGGTCGTCGCCTAAGCCACCCCTTTACCGGCCGTAAACCACCTCCCACCACTACGACTGTTTGCCCGATAGTAAAAATATGAACAAAATTCTACCTCCTTTATCGTCGCTGCAGGCTGAAGCGGGGTCGTTAAAAAATCGTTTGATTCTGAACGCATTCAGCCGCTTTGGGGATGAAACACGTGGGGCGGATTTACATTTACGGTGGGGTCAAAAATTTTATAGAATGTGATGTTAAAAAGAATTAAACGTTTTACGTGCCAAAAGAATGGGAAACGGTAAAATCCGACTCCCAGAGAGTATCGAATCCATTGTAGAGATTAAGGTGCTAAATCAAAACATAAAATGTTGTAGCTAGGAGTAATACTGTTAAACTGGTTTTGCTAAAGGCAAGAGCTGCTACACTCGGTAATAAATACTGGTCTGTATTTATTTTTTACTCGTAAATAGATTTATTTGTTTAGTAAGGTAAAATTCTTCTGGTCGCTCATATCATCTACCTAGTTCAGGACTAAACTGTTTGTTAATTGAGTATTTTTGTAATAAATATGTGCTTGTATTGTATTAAATACAAGTAAAAACATTATTTGGTAAAGATTTACTTTAAACTCTCCTACAACAAAATAATGATTAATTTTCTGTAGATGCTCAGTCAGAAAACATTTTATTGTCAAAGGAGCAATGGGTTAACGGAACCACTGGTGTATGTATGAATCCTTTGAACTATAAGTTGAAATTATTGAAGAACTGGGTCTTGAAATATAGCCTAGGTTAAGCATGAGTTCAATAATTCTTGCGCATTGAAGAGCGAACGTCTGGGTCTGTCAATAGAAATATAACCTGAATTGTTCCTTTGAATTATGAATTGAACCTCTGGGTCCAGAAATATAATGTACCGAATGATTCTATTGCATTATAGTTTCAAGTAAAAATCTGGGTCATAAAATATTAATAAAACTTGTACGGAATGAATTCAGCGTATTATATAGAGCCGGGGTCTCCAACCTACGTCCCGCGGGCCACATCCGGCCCTCGAACAGATTTTTTCTGACCCGCGGAAAGCTATCATACTGAAAATAAAATTTTATTTGATAATATATTTCCTAAATTTAACTCAAAATCTCTCTAAAAATGAGTTTTTAATAAACAAAACACACTAGTTTCAGTGACGAGGTCGCCTTTCTCAGTGATTGGATATTACTGTCATATTACTACTTCGAGTCGTAAATAAATATATTTCCTTTTAAGCATTTTCACTATTAAATATGAGTACAGTACTCGTCTCTCACTTGCCACTTCTTTTCTCTGTAAGTGTAAAACTAACTGTAAACAAGTAAAAACCTAAGCAAGAAAATTTCAAAAACCACCACTGAGCTCTTGATTAGAAAAAAACGTCGTGGGTTTATAGTGGGGGGGGGGGCTAGTTTTTGTGCCCTGAAATATTGCCTTTCCTCCAAATGTTTTCGATGTGGTTCTTGAATAGGAAAGGTTGGAGACCCCTGATATAGAGTACAGTGGAAATAGGAGCCTATATTTTTAACCTAAAATGTAAAAGTGAAACATTCATATTTAAAAATTATTATATAAGTAAAACATTGTATTTAATCACTAGGTTCACACTGTAGCTACCAACTATAACATGTACTTTTATAAGTAAAGGAGTGAACAAACTTGTTCAGTAATAATGACTTGTAGATGCAAAATAAATGAGACTTATGATGTTTTGGAAGAGAATATTGAACGCATTGATTATTTGAGTTATCAGTAGGCCTAGACTTAATGTTAAATCATGCGCAATGATAGCGAAATCCTTGTTGCATGGAAGATGGATGAAAAGTATTCTGCTGCCTCGTCAAGAAAAGCCTTGTAGAAACATAATATAATTAGTGGAATGATAAATAAATGTATTTTGCCTCATACAGAAAAGCCTTGTAGAAACATAATATAAATAGTGGAATGATAAATAAATGTATTGTGCCTCATACAGAAAAGCCTTGTAGAAACATAATATAATTAGTGGAATGATAAATAAATGTATTGTGCCTCATACAGAAAAGCATTGTAGAAACATATTATAAATAGTGGAATGATAAATAAATGTATTGTGCCTCATACAGAAAAGCCTTGTAGAAACATAATATAAATAGTGGAATGATAAATAAATGTATTCTGCCTCATACAGAAAAGCATTGTAGAAACATAATATAAATAGTGGAATGATAAATAAATGTATTGTGCCTCATACAGAAAAGCCTTGTAGAAACATAATATAATTAGTGGAATGATAAATAAATGTATTCTGCCTCATACAGAAAAGCCTTGTAGAAACATAATATAAATAGTGGAATGATAAATAAATGTATTCTGCCTCATACAGAAAAGCCTTGTAGAAACATAATATAAATAGTGGAATGATAAATAAATGTATTCTGCCTCATACAGAAAAGCCTTGTAGAAACATAATATAATTAGTGGAATGATAAATAAATGTATTCTGCCTCATACAGAAAAGCCTTGTAGAAACATAATATAATTAGTGGAATGATAAATAAATGTATTGTGCCTCATACAGAAAAGCCTTGTAGAAACATAATATAATTAGTGGAATGATAAATAAATGTATTCTGCCTCATACAGAAAAGCCTTGTAGAAACATAATATAAATAGTGGAATGATAAATAAATGTATTCTGCCTCATACAGAAAAGCATTGTAGAAACATAATATAATTAGTGGAATGATAAATAAATGTATTGTGCCTCATACAGAAAAGCCTTGTAGAAACATAATATAAATAGTGGAATGATAAATAAATGTATTCTGCCTCATACAGAAAAGCATTGTAGAAACATAATATAATTAGTGGAATGATAAATAAATGTATTGTGCCTCATACAGAAAAGCATTGTAGAAACATAATATAATTAGTGGAATGATAAATAAATGTATTGTGCCTCATACAGAAAAGCCTTGTAGAAACATAATATAATTAGTGGAATGATAAATAAATGTATTCTGCCTCATACAGAAAAGCCTTGTAGAAACATAATATAAATAGTGGAATGATAAATAAATGTATTCTGCCTCATACAGAAAAGCCTTGTAGAAACATAATATAATTAGTGGAATGATAAATAAATGTATTGTGCCTCATACAGAAAAGCCTTGTAGAAACATAATATAATTAGTGGAATGATAAATAAATGTATTCTGCCTCATACAGAAAAGCCTTGTAGAAACATAATATAAATAGTGGAATGATAAATAAATGTATTCTGCCTCATACAGAAAAGCCTTGTAGAAACATAATATAAATAGTGGAATGATAAATAAATGTATTGTGCCTCATACAGAAAAGCCTTGTAGAAACATAATATAAATAGTGGAATGATAAATAAATGTATTCTGCCTCATACAGAAAAGCCTTGTAGAAACATAATATAAATAGTGGAATGATAAATAAATGTATTCTGCCTCATACAGAAAAGCCTTGTAGAAACATAATATAAATAGTGGAATGATAAATAAATGTATTCTGCCTCATACAGAAAAGCCTTGTAGAAACATAATATAAATAGTGGAATGATAAATAAATGTATTGTGCCTCATACAGAAAAGCCTTGTAGAAACATAATATAAATAGTGGAATGATAAATAAATGTATTCTGCCTCATACAGAAAAGCCTTGTAGAAACATAATATAAATAGTGGAATGATAAATAAATGTATTCTGCCTCATACAGAAAAGCCTTGTAGAAACATAATATAAATAGTGGAATGATAAATAAATGTATTGTGCCTCCTACAGAAAAGCCTTGTAGAAACATAATATAAATAGTGGAATGATAAATAAATGTACAATATGTTATTGAAACTAATGAATTTTTAAATACTTCTGGCAAAATCATAGACATAAGAAAGGTTTTTGGAAGAATATCGATATTAAAATATTGTTTTTTTTGCTCGTTTTGATTAAATTAGTCCTAATTTAATTTATTCCTGCCGTACTTTCTCAAGCTGGAGCTCATACTCCGCACATTTTCCGAATAACAACGTTTAGAGCCTCTCTCTTTAACAACTAAAGCAAAACATACGACATACACTAAAAACGTGATTACCTAATAAAATTTAACACCAACACAGCAGCCAAAGAGGATTGTTTCTGACTATTATTTCTGTATTACAATCTGTTTCAGGTGCTATTATGTGTTTTACTATTTTTTCTCTTTAACTAAGAACATATTGCAGGGTTCCATTTTCATTGTAGTGCTTAAGTCAAAGGTAATATGTTTTATAGCACTTTCTTCACTATAGTGAAGCATGGCGTAGTTAAGGTTGTCTTCACTAATTAGTTTAATTAATGTGAACCCGTCTTCACACAAATTAGTTTCGTGGAATCAGGCATCTCTTCTAAATCTGCAGATACGAGAATTCCGCGTTAAAGAACAAGCTTAAGTACTAGAGCACTGTTATAAAAAAAAAGATTTTAGTCCCATCTTAAACATTTATTGAACTTTTAATGTAAAATTGGGAAAGTAATAATAAATTATAACCATTAAAGTCTATAACAAAAAGAGTTTATATAGTTTTAGTGAACTCCAGTTTATATTCGAAACAATAAAGTGTTTTAAACTTCTTAAAACTTATATACCTTATTAAAGCATTCCTTCAACAGTAACTCTCTAATTACTATTTTCTTTCTATTCACTACAATGTAAACCCAATTAATTAAACACAAAGTCTAAAATGTAGGTTTAAACTATTGTAATAAATAACACTGTAATGATGCCCTAACCTCCATATTCGCCTTGTGACTTTTTCCTTTTTCCAAAAATATGTCGTTTCACAAGCATAGATGACATTAAAAGTGCATTTGAAAGAGCTCAAAGCTATCCCAAAGATCGAGTTCCAGAAGTGTTTTGAGAATTGGAAAAAGCTTTGGCAATGGTTCATAATATCTAGTAGGGACTACTTTGAAGGGGACAACTTCGATGTAGATAAATAAATATTTTTTTTCGAAAAACGAAAATGCCGGGTATTTTTTTTACATAGTGGTATGTAAATTTGCTTAAGCGTATATATGTACATTTGTATTCGTCTAATAATTTTATAAAACAATTTCCAACATTTAGTAACCAGTATGCTGTATTGTTCTTATAATCTTTTGTTTATGGAAAGACAATCCTTTCGACCTGCTGACTGGTAAAGTATTTAGACCACTTCATTAGTTTGTCCTTTTTATCACATCAGTTTTCCAATACTGCAGAATTCAGTATGTAGCTTTACCTAGTATTGCCGTAGAGGCAATAATTCTTTGTCAATAAAACACACGCCACTTCGTTAGAACAGCAAATTGTCCATAAACCTGGTGCGGGATATAGTTCAATGAATTTAATTTGCAAATATAATGAAAACATGCATAATGCATGATGCAGGGCGACTAAAGGGCTAATGCACGGAGCACAGAATTCCAAGCCCCCACGATAATCACTGACGGAATGTAATGTTATTTTTATGGTTACAGAGCAGGTCTGAAGACTGGAAAGGTAGTTCTCTCTCTCTCTCTCTCTCTCTCTCTCTCTCTCTCTGCCTCTCCCTCTCTCTCACCCCCTCTCTCCCTCCCGTCATCTCTTTCCCTCCCTCTCTCCCTTTCTCTCTCTCTCCCCCTCTCTCTCTCTCGCTTTCTCTCTCTCTCTCTCTCACACACACAAACACACACACACGCACACTCCTACGGACCTTTTCTCCACCCTATGACCTCATCAACCCTTTTCTTATATTATCATACATCCTGCCAGCTCATCTTCTTCCTGCTCTTCACTATGATGTTAAAACACTTTTTGTCCGCAGAAAGATATTGGTTTATACCTTGGAATCATACTCCGATCCGTTACCTCTAGCTCAAGGAGTAAACCTCTCACAAGTACCAACTCTTGAATTTGTAACAAAAACCAATTAGCGTCCTATAAGCCCTTTTAGGCTTTAATCGGGGTTATGGATTCTTTGACAGACACTTCTGACTTGAAGAAGTCTCTCGTGACTTAATTGTACTCCTTGTGAAACTTATAAATAAAATAAAAAGCTAATTGGAAAATAAAGATTTTTTATTTATTATTCATCTCAATTTTTTAATTACTTGTTTCTTTTTATTTACAAATTAGGTATTATATTTAAAATATGGCCAAAACTAACACAAATAATTTATATTATTATTAATAATATATGTTTATAATTATTAAAATATGTTTTATTTATTATTTGTGGTAATATGGTATACAAAAAGCAAATAATTTAAATTTAAAACCCTTTATTTTGAATGTAAATACCCCCCCCTCAACATGTATATCTCATTTCACAATAATGATTATTTATTTTCCCTACTATTACCACATTAATATTTTGAAGTTATTCTTCCTACAATTGGCATAGCCCAAATACTTTAAATTTATCCAAAGTTTTAATTTACACTTTCGACTCTCATATTTGATACACTCAAAGTCTAATGGTCCATACATATCATTATATCTGTTATAGTTCGATTGAACAATTTCAATTTATTTATAATATATGTTACCTAAATCAAACGTTTGTATGTCTTGCAAAGATTTACCCAAACGTTTGGTTAAATGAAACAGCATTCATTTTACGCACTGACACTCTTTTACTTAACCATAATTACAATAATTATGTTCGTTATATTTTATTTTTATGTGATATTCAATCACATTAGACTTGTAAAAATGTTTTTCTATAAAAACAGTTGATTTTTTTGGAAAATTAACACTTTTCAGAAGATAGGTACGATTTTACTTATATCTGCTTGCGATTGTATTTTATTTATATACATTTCGAATCCATTATTAAAGTTTTATTGTGTTGTAACCTGTACAAGTTTTGTAGCTTTATGAGTTTTACATACATTTTCTACGACGATTAAAGATTTTGTTTGTTTAATCTGGCGTGAAATCATTTGTTTTGCCTGAATTCCACACACCATCTAGAGTTTAAATTGCAATAACGCCTTCGCCCTCTCAAAACTAGGAGTAAATGAAGAATTGTAAAAGTAATACGAAATTCTAGGACAATTCGGTGAAAGATTAATGTGTGTTATCTGTCATCAACACAGTTTTGAACAAACTGAATTAGGACAACTCGTTCCAGTATGTTGTAGCCCTATGTATATTTTATGATCTTTAAGAAAATTCGCTCTACCTCCAAACGGACATTATGAACCCCTGTGTTTATAATTTCTGACGCTTTACAGTACTACTAAAATTGATAACCAGGTCAATGTAACAACGTAAATAGATAAATCACTCGAAAGGGCTGGTTTAGGGTGAAAGGGGTTGTAACAGCAGTCGAAGTTAGCAAAGTGAATAATTTTAACCTTTATGCGAAATTGGCAAATGTTTGAACTGCGAGGGGCGTGATTTAGCACGTTTACTTTGCCCCTAACTCATACCGACCCCTTTACACCCCTCTGCGTTTAATCAGTGTTAGTTTTAATTGTGAGGGATATTTTGTCAGCGCTGGTTTTATTACTAGAAGTCAGAAGACAGTTGCAAGTATATGAGGGTCGTCTTTACTAGACTACGGTGTAGCGGGCATGTAACACAATGCCTGTGAGCAACAAACTTGAACGGTTCTATTTTTGTAAAGCTGAAGTGAAGCAAAGGTTACCAAGACCCAATACTGTTTTGGAGATTTTAGCCATTTAGCATAAAGTAGCGCATACATCTTTAGTAATATTGTGAGAAGGAGAAGCATCAAGGTATATGCATAATAAAATTTATTAAACGACTGCTCTATCTTACTGATGTTTATCTTACTCTGTTTGCTATACATATTTGAGAGTATACAACTAGCAGGATGATCAGGGTTACCTCTGTTGCTTGCTGCTAATGATCTTCATATAAAAGCTGTTTGTAGCAAAATTTGAATATATATATATGTAAAATTTTAATTCTTCAGAAAAAAACAAATATATTTTTATTTTCTATGTTCTTGTTAAGTAAGTAAACGAATTCTTCCTACGTAGGTTCGTCCCTTGTTTCAATAGATTAAGATTATCATTTTATTTTTTTAAGAAAGCAAAATAATGTTTTAGGGTCGTTTAAGCTCATTACATACAAAAATGTTTAGTCATGCCACTTCGTAATGACTTATTTTAATCTGTAGCAATCTGGCCTTAGGTTAGGTTTAGAAAGTTATTATAACACGCCTTTAGACTTAAATTGCGGTTTGCTAATTTCTGAATTTAAATTAATTTATAAACCTCTACGCTTATAATGCTGTTGTGATAACATAAAATTGGGAATTAAAATTAATTTTGTTAGTTTAATATTCAAATTCACAAACTGTATTCTGTGTTTGAAATTTTTATTTGGTGGTTTTGTTACTACCTACACAAAGACATACCTGAAATAAGCCTCGTGGCTCTTTTCTATAAAATAACGTTGTGAAAGTCGGTTTTTTTCTTTTTTCATAAATCTATTTTTATGTGCTTACTAACTGCTTTCCTATTACGTTTTTGTGATGGCTGTTAAACTCCCATTTTAACACAATGTCTCTATCCAAATCAGACCTCTGTACTATAACCTAACACTTTTTAAAATGTTTTACCTTTAGATTATATTATAATTACCTTATCTTTCTATAGTCACACCTCCAGGTCTATAAATAATTAAAACAATCATATAAATTTAACATCATCAGCATTTATTCATCTGACATCTAATTATTACAAATTATACAACATTACAATAATACTTTGCAGTGACAAAAGCACGTTTATCAATATTTGGATTTCGAAAACTATAAATTAAAAGTAGGTAAACAGAAGTGATGCTAAACGTATGTATGGAGTTGGATGCGCTCGCATTCTGGTTGTTTGTCAGTGACGATAACGCCACTTGTTATAAGTAAGGAATTGCTATCTTTTAAGCAGTAGGCCTAGTAGTGCAGTATAACGGATGTTTGGAGAATAATCAGATTTCTTTCTTATAAGTAACTACATTACTGCACAATATAAATAAGACGAGAACATATCCTACAACCAGCGCAGTAACTAGGCTGTCTTTTTTTTTAATACGATACATATTGGCGGAATATCCTGTAATTTTTCCAACCGCGAATACCAAACCCGCGAATAGTGAAAGGTGACTGTACTTATCTTCACTTCTATTAGGTATATTTTAATACATTTGAGTACAATTTTCTGCCTTTTCTGATTTTTTGTTGGCGCGTTTCGGAACAACTTTATTTTAAAAACTTTAAAAGTACTTACGTTTAGTACTATTAAAGTTTTGAGATTGTAGTGTAACGGTTCGCCCTTTTACCTTGGGACTTTTTCTTTATTTAAGTGTTATTTTGCTTATTACAAAATAATTAAATTTACTTACCAGGGCTTCTAGTCCTAACGTCACAGCTCAGGCAGAAAACTGTCTGTCTGTCACGGCCTTCCAATCTTGGAGATAAAACTAGGTTACGTTTTAAATGACCATTGAATGTTTAAAAGACAATTATAAACAATTTATTTATTAAGCACAAATTACAAATTGAACAAATGATAACCAATGTATCCAGTGGTTTATATCAAACTACTGCTAACTATTCTTTACATATAGCAATTACATATTAAGTGTTCAAATTTATATATCGAGAAGGTAGTACGTTAAGGGTTCATATTTATTTCAGAAATGAATGTCCAAAGACGATATCTACCGTTTATGTGTTAATTATTTATCTATCAAATTTTAAGTTAGTTAAAATTAAAATACATTTTCTTCATTATACTAGTAGTGGTTGTGCACACTACTTGTATAACACTATAACATATTTTATTTATCACTGCACATCGCTCTTGCAATAAGCGCACTTATACAAAAAAAAGTACGAACTTTTACTATTTGGATCTCATAAAAAAAAAGTTCTGACTTCTTCTGTAAGTTGCATTAATAAACTGGTGCCGGCCTTGACATCTTAAATTTTGATTAATGAAGGCTTGGAAATTTTCTAAATCATTTCCGAAATTACCATCACGTGCGTCTCGTCCAAAGACTTTTAGTGAAGTGGGCAGTTGGATATACGCGCGAAGCTGAGTTCTCATGCAACCCCCACCCTTATTTGTTCTTATATACATTTTTGATTGGTTCGCAGGTATCATCCCACGCTTACGTCATATGGCATGATCTGGTCAACTTCCTTAACTTACCAACATCGTACGATATTTTACAATTTTGGCCGCTAGGGGCGCCTTACTTCTTACGATAGATTAACAAGTGTTCACCAAGAAAACAAAAATTTTCTTTTATATTGAGCCGATCTAATTATAAAATAAAAATTAAATGTGTAAATGGATTTATATGTAACACCTAATTATTTAAGAGTGTTACAGTAGTTACTCCGAAACTCGTCAACAACGAAAAATATTGTAATTTTAGGAAAAACAGAAAATTCTACTCAAATGAATGACAGTGATAAACCTAATTTTGTGTGTTATGACCAAATCAATTCTTATTTGATACCTCATAGTTATATTGTAAAATAGGTATATAGTAATCTAGTGCCTATATTATATAGTGTTGTGTTTTAACTTTGAGCTTTACAGTTTTTCGGGTAAAATCATTGGCCTACAGTATTATAACAAGTTAAACTTTACCGCGAGAACTTTATGTTCTTTTAAAACTTATCCTAAGCCGAAACTTAGTAGCTATGTTGTAAAATGTTTATAATTTTAATAGTTGTAAATATTGCTTAGTGTTGTAAAGAAACATTTACTTTTTTATAGTTTTGAATGCCAAACTAGAGTTATGTTTCAATTTGCTCAAATTTTAATTCCTATCTATAGTGCGCGTCGTAGAAAATCACAGGTTCTTGTTACAATGTAGTTTCCAAGAACCTGTGATTCTAAGAGTAACAGATTCGGATTTAGCTACTAGAAAGGCTTAAGCATTGCCTTGTTATGAATCTCCCGTATTATTAGGAACGGGAGCGAAGTTTTCTTCCACTTTAACGCGGCGTTTTAGCGAGCTCCAATTCCACTCGCACGTCACGTGCTTAATAAAAATTTCACCAAATTTCGCCGTTCTCTTGAAACGGATGCGCATATTAAAAACACCTCGCTTCCATTACACTTATCCCGCTAGAACGTATGAAATATTAAACCCTCTTCTTCCATTATGGCTTACATTTACCGGCAAAAGTGAAACGAATAAATTTTACTGATGGCGGATCCCTTCCCCGCCGCAGCTTGCAGAAATGTCGGTCTCCCTTCTTTAAATTGATTTTTAAACGTCATGCCGAATTTATTTGCCAATAACCAAAGTCGTTTCCGTGACGGTGATTTGCTAATAATAAAAGGTAAATCTGTTTTTTATATCCCGGTCGGGATTAATTTAGTAAAATTCCGCCCGTAAAATTTGTAGCTTTACCGCGCGCTGAAGCCCAAATTGTTCCATAACAGTAAAATAATTAGTTGGACCGTTTTATTATGCATAACGTATTAGTAATTGCGTAAACGAATTTATCCAAAATAGAATATAACAAAACGAATCAATAACGATAACATTTACATAAATTGGAACAAACATTTACTCGTCAAATTTTTTAGAAAGACAGTAATCGAATCATTTAGCCAACCTCTCTTAGTTCTACCCATTTCTGAAAAATTGAAGTAGAAAGATAACTGCTCAAAAACACTAGAGTGCATAATTCTTGTAAAATAATAGACTGTGAGTATATACAATTACATAATTATACAGCAGTAGGCATTAACATAATTTGTTCTTTAAAAACATTTATAACTTAAGATCGTAATAATGACATTTATTGTTTCTTTTATTGGTGGATTTTTAATTTAACAAGTATTTTATTCAAGATTTTATCGTTACCTCGACGGCAAATTACACGAGTATTCCATGATGACAAACTTGACCCTCTGACTACTCCCGTAAGAATAGTAGCGCATAACAATTACTACATTTTATTTGTTCACTTTAATAAAACTATCATCTAACGGAAGAAAATTTTTCACTTCATTCGTAGTTCAATTTTATATTAAAAGAGGCCTGTTTTTCTACACCAATCAACCCTTTTCTAACGGGCTTGTTTTTAATCTCAGTTTTCCAGTTCAAGAGGCATTAAAGTTTCTCCACCGGCGGAAAACGGGGAGGTTCCTATTAATATGATACCGTCGATTAGAAAGAGTAGCCTGTTCTATGGCTTTATTATTAAATTTAACGATTCGTTTGACAATGGAGTCGTTCCGGTGCGCTTAACTGACAACAGTCCGTTTAAATATAACGCTTGATTATACGGAAATAATTATGCTGCGTTATAGGGCTTATAATATCGCTCAGGTAAACTATTCCTGTCCACTGCCCAAGTAGTTGTCCATTGCCTATGTTTTTTCCATTTAGCCGCCTGCTTTGGAATTTTTTGGTTCCTTTTCCTTAATGAAGATTTGGCGTTTATATAGTAGCCACACATAAATGATATTCTTACAACAATTTTACCAGATGATGTCGGAACAGTGAAAAAATGATACAATTTATCACTGACAGAATTTTAGAAAAACATCTTTATAACCTTGCTTTAGAATACTTTCAAAACCTTATACACTCACAATAATAGAGCACTAGTTGTCCCTTATTAGAATATTATTATAATATAGCAAAATAATCTAACTATACTTCAATATAGCTACAAAGTATCCGGTTAAGATTTGGTTTTAAGAAGATAAAATTTCTTCACGTAAGCTAACCGGTTGATACATGCAATAACCTCCACCATGTCCCGGTATTAATAAATAAGCTATTTTATCACGTAATGAGTTCGGATTAAACGTCAGAATGTTGAAGTTTCCTCATACATCAACCACTTAGCCTACGTTAGCAAAACCAAACCTATTCTAGCCTAAAGTTTGCAGTCATTGTGCAATATAGCGACGTTTCATGTGCTACAATATAAAATCGTATTTAAAGTGTTTTATAAACAACCTTTAGGAAAATAATGTTTTCTATGTGTTTCTAGAGTGAGATTATTTGGTTGTTTTTACAACATTTTTCATTTTCTAAAAATATTTTCAAGTGTTACCAAAATTTTTCGACATCGCCTGGTATTTGTTATTGCAATATCATTCAAGTGTGACAGCTACATTGATATAGTAAGTTTCAATAAAAGCTCCGCACAAGTTGAAGAGCGCAAACTAAAATAGTAGCTATCGTTGTTGGTAAACAAGAAAATACATTTTAAAAAACAAAACCGTTTGTATATATTGTCTGTTGTTGTATGGCCTTCATTAATTTAAAATTTTTTAGTCAGTTTACTTGGTGAACTTCTGGTTATGAAGTTATTTTGATTATTTATAACTTTAATTTACAAATTTATCGGGTTTTATAATGTGGTCTAATAAATCGTAGCAGTTGATAGGAAAGATTTACATAAATTGCCTTCTTCATAATGTATTTAATCTCGAGCCTTAAGATTTAGCTGGATGCCTTCCATTGTATGCGCATGTTTCCGGTGTTTATTCATTGAATAACGTTCATGTAACGCAATAATCGCTTCCGTCATTTTGTAAAAAGTTATTCTGCACAAATAATCGACAGAACATATATTTAAGTATTGTTTTTGTGTATGCTTTAACATTGCTGTCAGTTTAGGATCCGCAATCATACCTAAATACAGGACGTACCACAGCTATATCGGTAAGTATATGTTTCGTAAACTCAATATTTGTCTCCGTCGTTTTACAAATAAAAATTGTAACTTTTTTCATAGATTTATTTCGATTTGTTGCCAAATTCATGTTACTTTGATTATTACGTATATTTTTTTTAAACAAATACTTAATACCGTTTTCCTTTACTGGTAAATATTTTATATAATTAGACTTCTTAACCTTTTTTAATTCCATCATAATTTATTTTAGTAAAATTTAAATTTAAAATATTCAGGTAGGTTGAAACACCTCAAAAAAACCGAGACTAAAATCTTGAAATACTAAAATGATAATAGTATCATCACATATTGTTATAGCTAGTTCCATTTTACAATTTTGCCGTTATGTGAGTTATTAGTTATAATGTTTATCATTACAATTGTATCAATGTTAGATAACGCTGGTGACTACGTGGATGTTTTCAACATGGACCGTATATTTGGTATTCACGTTTTCAAATACAATGTCAATACAATATTCTCTCCATCTGTGTTCTTTCCAATTTATGTTAAATGAAGAATATAGGTTATCCAAGAAAAGTGGTATATCTTACATAAAAGCTACGAGTTTTGTGATATTTATTGAATACAGATTATTTGTCAGGTTTTATTGTTCACTATATTCAAATCATGATTTTCATGGAAGTGAAGTTTATGGAAATTGTGACGAAAAAACTGAAAATATTATATAACCAATAAAAGGAAATTTTATGAATGTATGCGTCTCTTTGTTACAAGGGAATTAATTTAGATTATTTTTTCATAATTTCATCAATTTTTCTAACTATAGTTCATATTACAGTTTATTATACTTTGTACTGAAGCATATAAACTCATTTTGCAAACACCAACATTCAACTACTTTAAAATCAAACTTTCAACTCAGATCGAGAAAATGTAGAAATGTTCAACGTCCAATTATTTTCTCTGAGAGACTTTTGCATTACAAAGAGGTTACACTGACAATCAACCCTCGTCTGCTTTCAAACTAGCGGAACCTAAGCCACAACCACTTGTCGATCGTTTACAATCAAGTACTTTTTGAAAACGTCAAGCTTTCTAATGGGGGTGGCTTTCTGCACTCGCAATTATCCCTCATTCTTCATACACACTTTCCAGGAGCAGAACGGCTTGTAAATGATTGTTTTTCCTTTTTACAATTTATTTCTATATTATAGATATAGTAGTTTTTAATTTTTATATTACTCGTGCTTAAAACCAGGTTCTGTTTGTCGGCTTCGGACAGCAGAGAAATTCGTACACTATGTGCTTACAGTACAGTTCTTAAATCACTACTAAAAGTATCATTTCTTCACTATCATTTCCAGTCCCATTTGAATTACATTAGTTATTTGTCGTTAATGTCGTCATCTTTGACTCGTGTAAGCGCTCTAGGTTTTTTTATCATCGCTATTCTCCATCTTCCAAAACAATAGGCGGAAAGGCCCATAAGGAACACCTAGTTTTTCCTAGTTTCTGACTTCTTCAGTTTTGTTTCCGTGTCTGTTACATATCTTCCAAAATGAAGGGACCGCTGTATAATTATTGCTAACTACCTTTTCAAGCTATTGATTTTTTCAATAAACTCAAGTTCTCGAGTAATAAACCGTAACTTTTCGCCATGAGCTACAAAGGAGAATAATTGACTGGAATTCAATGACAAAATTTAGAGTAGAATCAAAGTAAGAAAATTAAGAATTACATTTAGGTAAAAACGTACAATTATAAAACGGAGATACCTATTAATTAATAAATACACAAAAACCTCTTAACCACAATCTTTCTTTATTTTACCCTTATGTACATTTCAGTTACCAAGTAACCATCCTCAGAAGGATAACATACAGATTTTGGAAGTTCTGGATATTAGAGTCTTTGTATGTTATCCCTCTGAGGATGGTTACTTGGTAACTGAAATGTCCATAAGGGTAAAATAAAGAAGGTTTGTGGTTAAGAGGTTTTTGTGTATTTATTAATAAATTCAACGACAGTGTATTCCTAATAAATAGTAACCTAACAGACTAATTATTAATGTTGCATTACAAATGGACCAATTTAATGGTTAAGAGGTTTTTGTCTATTTATTATTAAATTCAACCACAGTGTATTCCTAATAAATAGTAACCTAACAGACTAATTATTAATGTTGCATTACAAATGGACCAATTTAATGGTTAAGAGGTTTTTGTGTATTTATTAATAAATTCAACCACAGTGTATTCCTAATAAATAGTAACCTAACAGACTAATTATTAATGTTGCATTACAAATGGACCAATTTAATGGTTAAGAGGTTTTTGTCTATTTATTATTAAATTCAACCACAGTGTATTCCTAATAAATAGTAACCTAACAGATTAATTATTAATGTTGCATTACAAATGGACCAATTTAATGGTTAAGAGGTTTTTGTCTATTTATTATTAAATTCAACCACAGTGTATTCCTAATAAATAGTAACCTAACAGATTAATTATTAATGTTGCATTACAAATGGACCAATTTAATGGTTAAGAGGTTTTTGTCTATTTATTATTAAATTCAACCACAGTGTATTCCTAATAAATAGTAACCTAACAGATTAATTATTAATGTTGCATTACAAATGGACCAATTTAATGGTTAAGAGGTTTTTGTATATGTATTATTAAATTCAACCACAGTGTATTCCTAATAAATAGTAACCTATTAATTAATAATGTTGCATTACAAATGGACCAATTTAAAGGGAGAACCTGCTAAACCACTGACAACCGATATTTCAATAGGTAAAATGTTTAATATTGTTAATGAATTCTGATAAAATGAATTACATTTGAAAAGTCTGCAGATATTTGTTTTTGTTGTGTAAAGGTAAAGACGACTCACAAGGCTGAAGACTCACCTTGTATAAATTAGAGATATTTAATACCGGCCGTGGAAATAAGTTTTTTATAACCTCTCTGCCACAATAACAACATGTTATAACATCAATGTGGATACTTAATTTTGACATAATAACAATTAATGTCATAAAATTATGGCAAATTTTCGTAAAGGGCTTTTCGTAAAACATATGGGGTGTGTGGAAATATTGCCTATTTTGAGGTCGTCCCACTGCATACTGGGGAAAGTAGTTTACTCTAGGAAAAGCTTTAATACCAAGACAAATTCCTCCTTGGCGACCATTTTTAGTTATTAATACTGTATACGTATAGGCTACTAGATGGTATATGTAGGCCTAACAGTGATTTAAAGAAAAATAAAATTATTGAATCAAATATTCCAATAAAATATTACTTTTATAATACAAATTTGGAATGTGTGGCATATTGCTCTGTACTCTATAGAAAAAATTGGATTCTGATACCTATCCTTCGACCTACTCTGCACCCATAAAGTAGGAATAAATATTACCAATTTGTGAAATATTTTGAAGAAATAAAGAAACATTCTGAAGTCCGAATAAATGCGGAACACAACAGAGTGTTACGAATGGAATAACTAGCTTCAATCATAAAATAAAGAATTACAGTCAGCGACAACAATTCAACGTAATATCCGTACCAAGTACGATATAGATCCTCCTAGTAGGCCAACAATTTATGAATGGCACAATTGTTTTGTAGACTCGGTAATTGTTTGAGTGTTCGGTAAGACATATGAAATCATCAGATCCTCCAAGCGTATCTGATGAAATCGTTGAACAGGTAAGGCAAAATTTTGTCAACAGCCCTACTAAATCTACCCAGCATGCATCTTGCGAGCTGCAGGTCCCACAGACGACTGGTTTGACGGTGTTTCAGAAACGTTTGTATTTGAAACCTACAAGAACTATTGCATTGACGATTTTACAAGAAATGAAAGTCAGTGATAGGGATTCCCGTAAGAACTGATCGAATTGTTATTCCTTCATCTAGTAGTTTTAATACGATGGATTAATCGTTGGAAGAGCTTTAATGTATTAGTAATAACTGAGAATAAAATGAGAAATTGTGAGTTTTCCAAATTGTAATTAGATCCTATTATCCTCTACGTCCTCTTGAGCATCACGTCCCCTAAGCGTTATTACCTTGTAAGGCATGGGGAATCTCTTACAAGTAGTTCCGTTGTGCAAATTAATTATGTAAATGTTCCGCGGGTCAAGTTTGATTATTACTGGTCCAATGAGTCAACTGTTTTTCAAAGTGATTCTAAAATAAGGTTAGTGAATCGTCTTATTTACTCTTGCTTTTCATTTCAATTCCTTTCTTCTATTCGTTTCTTAGTGTTGTTAATTTATTATATTTTGGTTCATTTCCAAGTTTCATTAACCACCAATTTCAACATAGTTTTATGTTGTGATCAATTAGATCGGAAATAAGGAAAGCAAGTGCAATTATGTTTTGGATAGACTTTCGTTATTGTTATTGCATAATGTTGATTTCTTGTGCTAATAAATGTCTTATTTTGGTTAAATAATTCTGCTTTTACTATTTGTAATTCGACAGTATTTAACTTCCAAAATAACTTTTCCTTAGCTATACAAAAAGTAAAATTTGCAGAATAACATGAATTGTATGAGTAACGGAGATAATAGACATAAATCTTAAGGAATATTGAGAAAGTCAAATTCAACTCAATTCAGTTTTTGCTTTGTGTATTCAATTGAATTCGAAGTGTGTGTGATAAATTCGTCAAGAATTAAAAGCTTTCTGGATGTAGTATACTGAATTAAAATACTTTGTATGGGAAATTACTTTATTTATTTATTTAAAAAATTATTTAGTTTATATTTATAAACGTAAAATATTTCAGTCTTAAAATCGCATACTGTTAAAAAAAATTTTTAGATTAATATTTCTCTAGATTGTGTTATAAGTTGTTAGAATGCAATAAAAAGATAAAAGAAGAAATAATAGTGACTGGGTTGGGGGATTGTTTAGTCCTTTTCTGTATAAAATTATCAGGTTACAAAAACTTCTAATAAAAATTTAAGGCTTTATAAGTTTCTTTTTTAGAAACCGTCATCATCCCTTTTTAATAAGTCATTTGTTTAAAAAACTAACATTTCTTCTTGATATTCCTTCAATTTAATCGTACTGCAGCAATTAGTTATATTTCACAGTTAATTTGCTTTCTTGTACAGTACTTAAGTTAAGTCGTACGCCCTCTCAAATAAAATAAAACTTGTAACTTAATATATTATTTGAATAATTAAATCATTCATGAATCCAGCGAACCTTAATGTGCTTTCTCAATTAGAAAGAAAGTCATTTCAGTCTTTCTGCCTTATAGTACCTTATTGTTGGATCGTGGATAGGCCGATTAATAGGTTGTTTACGTTTTGTTGGGCATAAGGCTGTTAGTAAAGAGAAATTCTGTCTTCGGTCGTTTGCTTGGATATCTCTTAGGTCGTTTTTCTTCATTTTGTCCCTTGAGAATAGATCAGAAGCGTTCTGTTGGATTTTTCTTACATTCCTTGAGTTTTGAAATAACAAAAGCAGACATTTCTAGTATTTCCTTATGAATACAAATTTATGAAAATTTTTCTGCTATCAATTAACAATTCTTATTACTGTTATTAAAAGTCCTTTAACTATAAAAAAATAGACTTATAATTTTCTCTTGATCAGTATAAAAAAACAATGGAATAGAAATTACCAGACTGCTGTGAGTGTTGGCCTGGCAAGCCCTTGGAAAGCTTACGGATCTCTGGGTATTTTAAGAGGTACATTTTTTTACCAGAGGCAGCGACACTGACAGTGTAATTAAAAAATTAAGCATTTTCTTTTCGAATTTCAGATCTTACTTAGTCTGTTCTTGTAATTCTATTCATTTCTGCCTAACCGGGGGGGGGGGGGGATATATATTTTTTTCTGGTTATCCTTAGTGTTTCACAGGGTTTAACAAGTTAACACCTCTCTGGTAGGATCCAGAGAGGTCTACATCAGGTGTGATCACGTAAACATTATAAGAGCCTTTGTCTATTACAGGGCCTGTTTGCATTTAACACTGACTGTGTGTGTGTGTTTGTGTGTGTGTGTGTGCGTGTGTGTGTGCGTGTGTGTGTGCGTGCGTGCGTGCATTAGCATACAGTGATAGAAGATTGTCCCTCACGAAACGCTACTTAGAAATCATTTATAATAAAAAGACACTAGTATGTAACTTGAATTGACAATGATTTACATCACCAGTTTCCCTACACTCACAAGTGTATGTGTTATAGACTCATAGTTACGTGCCTTAAACAAATTATCCATATTTGTCTGCTCTACATTATTTCTGTTTTATGAAAACATAGATTGTTAACTATTAACACTAACTTGGTGTCAATTTCATTCGTGTTTAGCGTTTATGCTCTTAAATCCGTTTATGTATTATGATTTTATTGTTGTGTAGTAACAGGAAAGCCCACGTATTAATAAACTCAAATAATATTTGCGAAACTCATGATAACTAAGCCATGCTATTGTTTGTGTTTAATAAAATAAGGTTGAAATCCGGTTGTATTGTTCTTCTAAATTATTATTCCGCGGCTTATTTTTATTGAGGCTTCATGTTATCAGGGTGTCTTCATCAATTTTAGGCTATATATACTTCAATTATTACTAACCTTTACTCTTTGGAAAAAAATTTAATAAATAACAAAAATATATTAGTATCAATGATTTTAGTAAAATAGTTTCTTTTTTAAACTTGTTCTCGTTTTGTTAACAATTCAGCCACAATTCTTGTTAAAACCGACACCCATAGTAAAGCTCGTCTTTTTATTTAAGATTTTTTTTTAATATTTTCTTAAGCAACAGAGCGTTTTTATAATCTGTTCAAATTCAGTTTTACTTTATTATAATGTATCGTATTTGAATAAGTACTTGATTAATGACAAAAACTTATCAGGGCCCGGAAGCGGTTAAATCTACAACCAAAATAAATTGAGGTGTTTTATATTTTAA
Source organism: Prosapia bicincta (assembly GCA_036971475.1). Taxonomy (NCBI): domain Eukaryota; kingdom Metazoa; phylum Arthropoda; class Insecta; order Hemiptera; family Cercopidae; genus Prosapia; species Prosapia bicincta. The sequence goes on along the minus strand of JBAIZL010000010.1, from coordinate 53,991,267 downwards.
TATATAAAAAATAACATGTTAAATATTTCTTAAAATGCGTAATTTAAAATTGAATTTTACACTCCTGCAACATTATTCTAGTTTGAACTCTTACTATTGTATATTTTTAGACTCTAAAACTATGTCGATTTCAGATTTAAAAAGGGTTAAAGCATATTGACTTATATTTTAATTAAGGCGATTTATACTGTGTTAATTTTTTTTTTCAAACTAAAGTGTCTAACATTCTGAAAGATTTTATAATAATTGTTATTTGAGATTTACTTGCAAAAACAGTCTGCTATAGTGCGTAAATACATACAAACAAATTTGCCATCTTTGATCAATAAAATATTGTATTTTGTAAAACATGTTTCAGAAACCAAGTTGTCATCCTCAGAGACTCGTATACCCTATCATTACTGTTTATTCGGAATAAAACATTTTATTGTGAGAATTGGGTAACTGTGTTTGTATGTATATACTGTAGTATACTTCATACAAGTTATAGAAGAAGATACAAACTAGGCATTGAAAATATTTTAGAAGAATATTTATTTTAAAACATAACTCTTTCATCCTTCATTATTTTATAAACTGGATTTTTTTTTATAAACTTGATATGTAGTATGTAGAGAACATCTAGTCTCTGAAACTTCAAAATTGGAAACAATTAAATATATCACATTATTTCAGTTCAATTAATGTATTATTAGTCTGTTTTGTATTTACTCATATATCTATTAGACTGGAATGTTTACAAAATTCGTTCCATTAAATTTTCGTTTCATTATTGCTATATAATTTGAAATTCTAAATATGTTTTCATCAATTGTTACATGAGAAATTGAAATAGGTTGTACTCATTTTAAGATATGGCCATTTTGTACTACAAATAATTTTAGAAAAAATGTAGCCATAAAACAATTAATTTTGGGTGAATACTATTTTAGGTCTATGCATAAGTAGAGCTAAATGTGTGGGAGAGGGTAGACAGAGAGAGGAGGGGAGAGACCGAAATTAGCTACGTATATTTAAGTTTGGAATGTGACTATTTGTTAGTTGAAATATCTTTCCTACAACAATGTAAATAACAAAGACCTTAATAGCCAATAGTGTCATCAATAGATTTGTATCACCATAAACGCATTATAAAGTGAAAGATATATTGTGAATGCAGCTTATCAATTGAGAGGTAGATTTTCCGTTCCGTTATAGTTTAATTTTTTTCCGATTGATTTGTTAATAAAAGAATATCAATTTTAACACGTTTTTTCCTTCAATACCTTATTTTGCATTCAATCATTGCTAATAGCATTCTTGAACATTTGTTTCATTTTGTGTCGCTACATGGTGTGTTACAGTGCATTTCTTGCTAAAATATTTTATAAGAACCATATGGAGGGGAAATATCGTTTGGGTCTGAAATAAACATTTACAAATGAATGATTGACCTTCATAGTATTTAAAGTAGGCGTACTATTAGGTTTAAAACATGTGTACGAATTATCCCACTGTTACTAAATCATTGTTGTAGAAAGTATCTATGTAAAACAACCACAATATAATTTATTATTTCGCTATTTACAGTAAGCTACTTTATCTACGTCAGCATTTATTATTATTTATGTTAATAAAATAGGAAAGTATTGTCGTCTTTAATAAAAAGTTATCGTTGCTGTTATTAATAAATTATTCACTATTTACTCGAAAATGTTTTACAACAAAAATTTGTTTTAATTATGTGAATATGCATCCTTCCATATATAAATAGAAAGCGCGCGCCTGTGGTTTTTGTTCTCTTCGCCTTTTTTCAAATTTTTTAACAAGACTAAATATAATTTGTCGTTACTTTTAAAAATGATCTTTAACAATTAGAACTTCAAAATTGTTTTAACGCAGACACTTTAAATCACAGGGGTAACTTTAAACAGATATTAACCTTCAATAATAATAAACTGTGTAAAATGTTTTGTGGTGGTTGTCTAACGAAGTTTAAGCCTCGTATATATAATACTGCTTGGTTTATTAATTATATTCACGAAATGCATTATATGTCTAATTTTGTACACTTAACTAGTAATAAATATGTCAATTATTTATTTACTTCGAACCTCGCTTTTATGATTATCAGATATTTTCTTTAAAATTTTACAGAACTATAATTATTAAATGAACTTACCTGTTTAGAAAGTGCGGAGGAATTTGTCGATTAATCCGATATCACTTCACCACACTGACTCGTGTTTTGACAACAAACCTATGCTGTTACAACTTGAACACAGTTGAAGTCGTCAGCGCCGACTGTCCCTATACTTCTCTCCCGAACCCAGATTCCGGAATCCTGGAAGCATGTCTGGTACGCATGCGTCTCCACCCCTCACTCTTAGGTCTGAACGCTTCGTGGGACAGTCCGCGATGTTTTCAGATTTAAATAAAATCTGCTGATATGAGAGACCTGGAATTCGTTTTAATGCGAGGGTTTTGACGATTTTGACTTTTACTGTGAGTATTGTCACAGTTTGAATTGAAAAAACGTTTTTTACACTTGTTTAAAATAAAATAATCCATAATCTAAGGTCACATCGTTGATTAATACAGTAGACCAATTATTTTTAACTTTTTATCTATGTAATTTTTTTTATTCATGATCATTTTTGCAGTAAATATTTAAATCTACTGCATTTTCAAAACTTTAAATAAAATAAACATAGAGACTACATAAAATCAAAAGCCTAAAAACTATATTGCAGCCTAATTTCTAACAATGTTGTACAAACGTCACCTCAACGACGTAATATTTGGTTAAACAAGGCAAGTTATTACAAACTGGAGCTAGGCTTGTGACAACTTACTACAGCATGCACTTATAACTCTTACAAAGGGGTTTAACATGTTTAATACCATAAATGTGTCATCCTCACAGCTCAAACACTGACGCAATTTAATATGTTCTTTGTATCTGTCTTTTAATAATTTTTGTTTGTCCAATGTGTATTACAATCAGGTATTCTATTTTGTAAATTCCTTCACTAAGCATTGCCAGTGATTGCTAACTTTTTGGGGATTGGTTTATTTTAATTTATTATATTTCCTGTATTTTTTTTAAATAATATTATTTTCTAGGATTTTGGTTATTCTTTTTTATTTTGTTATGTCTATGTGAATGCTGTCTTTCTTGTTATTTGTGGTTTATGTTTTGGATGATATAGTTTAATTAATATTTTATGTTCTTATTTATGGATTGCTTTTTTTTATTTTGTCCATACATTTTAAAACATAAATTTAATTTAATTTAAAAAAGAACAAAAGAGCTTAATAATGTCAATCCTAGAACAGTTACAAATTTATTAATATACATAAAATATAATAAACTATCAAGTTCTTAAACTTAAAAACCTCCTAACTTAAAAAAGGTCAACTTAAAAAACACCACGTTAACATAGCCCTCCAAAGAATATATGAAGAAAAACCTTATTGAAGATAATTGCTTAAGTTCATTAAAGTATAATAAAGAGTGCGGGCGCGCGTGTTTGTGTGCGTGTGCGTGTGTGTTTGTGTGTGTGTGTGTGTGTGTGTGTGTGTGTGTGTGTGTGTGTGTGTGTGTGTGTGTGTGTGTGTGTGTGTGTGTGTGTGTCGTATCGTATATATGTATAGTGACAACAGACAGTGTCACAGTTGTCGTCCCCCCTTTGCAATCTTTCAGTGTCCCCGTGGCGCCCTCTTCCCTTACTTTTCTGACAGGGCCACATTGTACCAATTTCTTTATTTCTATGTACTTTGTAGTAGTTTATGACACTGCCCAATATACATTTTTGTTTTTATTTTCTCGTTTTGTATTCTATCTTACCGAGTTATTCTGTAGAATCTGCCCCAATTTTCAATCTCAGTTCGTTACATTTGCTCTGATTTTATTTATTTTCTACTCGTTGCACTATACAGGATGGTGTATTATATAAGTCATAGCCTACGAAGTTTTAGTCACGTACCTGGGACTTATTTTTGTATGAAATTGCCTTAAGCTTTATCTAGCTAAGCTAAACAAGTTGTTACATCTTTCTCTGTTGTTTTTTCTCTTCTATGAAGTAAAATCCACATCAAAAGAATTACCCTTTCTGGTTGAGAATTACACTGAAGTCAGGAGAAATAAGACAGTGTTATCTCCTATTCTATAGAGGTCTCCTTTCCAGAGGATATCTGTAGGATTAGTTTTTGTATCAGTTCCCTCCGTATAATCGATACTACTAGTTTTACGTTTCCTTAGTACCGCCCATATCGGAACGCATCCTCCTTTCCGCCACCTAAGAAGTAACTGGCAACCTCACACAGAAACGAACACAATAATATTTTCAGAGGCGTTTCCACCAACAGAGGTATTTAACGGGTATAAAATTGTCGAGTAGCTTGGACCCATCACACCTACGAAAGGTTCAGTCAGTTACAAGGAGAGACATGAATTTGAAATGAACACGGTAATACGTTCCTAATTAATAATTTAATTTAAAAATATATCGCATTCAACTTTATATTAATTACTTAATGTGAATATCTACAATTTGTTATTAGATTTAATTATGGAAATGTTGCAGAGTTGCCAGAAATTTGTATTCCAATTGTTGATCCGTTAAACATTACTATTCAAGCCATGATTAGTAATACATTATTAGTATACGTGATCATCTGTGAGAGGATCTTCGCAATTGTATATAGGTTAATACTATATTAACTATATAAGACGATTTCAGATATGATCTCCCTCTCTCACTTTCTCTCTCTCTCACCCCTTCTTTATTTTTTTCATTACATTACTTGGAATATAAACAGCTTGCTAATTTTAAAATAAGCTGTAAACTTCATACACTCGACTTCCATATAATATACAAATCGCTTGTGTATGTATCTCTTTTTATATGAATTATACATTCATGTAGGCTGATTTAGGGAAAAAATAAATTATTTTCAATTCAAAGGAAAAGAAAAGTTAATTAAAACAATTATCACCATTTACTTATTTCTTTAAAAAAAAATTGTTTAAAGCAATTAATAAATTAATGTAAATAAATACCTTAAAATGCAGTCTATTAACGTCATTTCTCAAACTAGGATAAGCTTAGAAACTTTAAAACTTACAGTGATGAGATTGAAAACTTTGTACAAAAGCTAGTTATCAACTTTAATCGTTTGCAGTAATTAGCTCCTTTATCTTTGTAAGCATTATATAGTAAGGAGTTATACTTTATTTACTTTTATTGTGTAAAATATTAGTTTTATTACTATTTTAATTATTCAGTGATACTTTTGAGTGTGATTAATTATTTCTGTGTGTGTGTGTGTGTGAGAGAGAGAGAGAGAGAGAGAGATAGTGTGTGTGTGTGTGAGAGAGAGAGAAAGAGATATAGTGTGTGTGTGTGTGTGTGTGAGAGAGAGAGAGATAGAGTGTGTGTATGTGAGAGAGAGAGAGTGTGAGTGTTGTATGTGTGTGTGTGTGTGTGTGTGTGTGTGTGTGTGTGTGTGTGTGTGTGTGTGTGTGTGTGTGTGTGTGTGTGTGTGTGTGTGTGTGTGTGTGTGTGAGAGAGAGTGTGTGTGTATCAGAGAGAGAGAGTGTATGTGTGAGTGTTGTGTGTGTGTGTGTGTGTGTGTGTGTGTGTGTGTGTGTGTGTGTGTGTGTGTGTGTGTGTGTGTGTGTGTGTGTGTGTGTGTGTGTGTAAGTGTTGTATGTGTGTGTGTGTGTAAGTGTTGTATGTGTGTGTGTGTGTGTGAGAGAGAGAGAGAGAGAAAGAAAGAGTGTGAGTGTTGTGTGTGTGTGTGTGTGTGTATGAGTGTTGTATATGTGTGTGTGAGTGTTGTATGTGTGTATGTGTGTGTGTGTGTGTGTGTGTGTGTGTGTGTGTGTGTGTGTGTGTGTGTGTGTGTGTGTGTGTGTGTGAGAGAGAGAGAGAGAGAGAGTGTGTGTATCAGAGAGAGAGAGTGTATGTGTGAGTGTTGTATGTGTGTGTGTGTGTGTGAGAGAGAGAGAGAGAGAAAGAAAGAGTGTGAGTGTTGTGTGTGTGTGTGTGTGTGTGTGTGTGTGTGTGTGTGTGTGTGTGTGTTGTATGTGTGTGTGTGTGTGTGTGTGTGTGTGTGTAAGTGAGTGTTGTATGTGTGTGTGTGAGTGTTGTATGTGTGTATGTGTGTGTGTGTGTGTGTGTGTGTGTGTATGTGTGTGTGTGTGTGTGTGTGTGTGTCTAGTATAATATTAAAATTGTTAAGCCTGCTGTTTTCATTGATTGAACGGTAAAAACAATTGTTTTAAGTGTACCATCGATGCATACCTAAGTTTGACTTGACTAAAACTAACCTTTGTTTGTGTTTTAAATCCTGTTGTTTCTTACATTTTATTTAGTAGATTTTAACGTTATTTAAATTGTAAAATATGATTTATGTCCTAAGTAGAACAGCTGTCTTAGCACGTAGATTATGTTTCATTCTTTACTGTACAATAATAAGTCAAAATTGTATTATTATATATTTTTCTTTATTTAATATAATAATTTATTATTCGATAGATCTTATAATTATTTAATGAAAATGACAGTGAGCTATATATTTATTCCAAATTTTTTTAAATAAAACTCCCTTTGTCGCATCTGACACTTTCTATGAACTGATTTAAATGAAATTCTTTAAATAAAGTTTGCATTTAATAAATGTTTTAACATCTAATATATGTTTTCTATTTACAACATTCATTTGTTTTCAATCATGTAAACTATGTTTTATTAAAAGCTCTAATAAAATAATTTATTAGTCAATAAATATTATAATTTCTGTTTAAATAAATCTTACTACTATTTATACATTATAATGATAATGAGCTATATTTTTATTCCAATTTTGTTTTTTTTATAAATAAAACTCTCTAGAATCATCTGATACTCTTATGAACTGATTTGAATTAAATTTGTTAAATAAAATTTGAATTCAGTAAGGTTTTCAACATCTAATAAAAGTTTTCTTTTAACTACATTTTTTTAATGTTCCCTACACAACTAAATTTCGTCATAACTTCTGCTAAAATAAAATTAACCTCTTGAAATGAGGTTCGGCTCGTCCCACTGGTCACGTTCTAGAGGTTAATTTAGTTTTAAGGCGTTGAGCTAAATAAGGCGTACCGTCTGCGCAAGATAGCAAAGGATTGTATGAGGATTAAGGAAGAGTCATAGAACAATAGTTAACAAAATGTGTCTATCCTTTACTCCTACTTATAAGGAAAAGGATAAAGAAGAGAGGATGGACGTAGATCGTAGGCGACTATGATAAGGACAGAGTGATTGGTTACTGGGAATATGAAAATAATGGCATTGCTTGAGCTGATATGCTTTACTTGCTCTCAACCGGGGTGGAGTGACGTTTCTAGTGTCTTCCCGAATGGCTTGGTTTATTCCAAAAGTAATTGTTAAGAAGGGGTTGTTTTCCCCCAAAATTAAAATTAGCTACGAGAGCATATATTACAAAAATTAATGTCATTAAAGTTGAAACTAAATACTCCTTTACTGTCAAAATTGGCAAAAAAATATTGATTTTATTCATTTCTGTAGAGCAACCTTTTACGGTAAAAGCCTTTTAAATACTTTTACTATCAACTTGTGACTTTGAACTGTTTTATAGATGTCTTTTATGTAATAAGGTCTGGATTTTAATATTTATTTTAATTACTTTTCTTTTCTAGAATTATTTATCTAATTTATTGATTCTGCGCTAAACTAGAGAATTGTGTTAATGACCGTCCAACCTTTTTCTACTTTTTACCAGACTTTATTTTAATAAACTTAATAACAACAATCCTAAACAGATGTAATAAAATTTAATACATAATCAATTTCCTTCGTATCATTTGCACGTATCGAAATTAAATTTACATGCAGAATAAACCTGCTCTTTGACGAAAAATATTTTCTAGATCTTACAACCTTTTGTCTTGTATTTTACTCTTTATAACGGTATTTATTATAAAGTAATATATAATTACCGCGTAATAACTAGGAATATAAATAGTGGTGAGAAAATAAAGTTTATGTACAAACAGTGTCTCTAACGTTTCAGCATTCATGGCTGTTATATTATTAATTATGAAGCGAGAGCGTAACTCGGCTAGAGGCGGACGTGCAATGCAATGTGGGTCATTGAAATCCTAGACTGCACCCTAAGGGTAAAAGTAAACAAAGGCCAGAGTATAAGGGATGAAGATCCACCGCCTCAGGGCGCTCTCAGTTTTATGCAAACCTACGTTTTATCACAACGTTACAAAATGAAATGAATACTTGTCTGCATAAGTGTGGAATAATAAATATCTCAACCCACTGTTTATTTATTAGATTCGTGTTTACTTGCCGTTGAAAACCTTTCTACAGTAGTTACAAGTGTGTAAATTTGTATTATCAATTTACTCGTTTCACTTTGAAATTTATACCATTCTTAATCTGGAAGTATATTACCTAATGCATCTGAAGATCCTGGATATGCTGCTGCTGTCTGGATATGCTGCTGGATACTCTGCACGAAAACTTCTCGTCAGTCATTCTCATTCCAATCCCTGAAAATCGTTTTGCAATCCTCCTGTTTCCTTTCTAATCACACAATTCTTCTACGCACTCGCCTTATATTTAGGTATTTTTCCGCTTTCCTCCGCTAAGAAAATCTGACCATTCGAAATCACCGATTCCACTGAACCTCCCATCTTCAGACCTTCTCTTAAATTCCTCTTAGATGTCCCATAACGCCCTATATCCCCTTAATCCCCTCCTCTTCTCATTTTGCACATATTTTTCATTGTAATTAATCCTAGCATACGTTAACGTGTAATTAGTCTCATGAAAGCTAATTTGTTTTCAAGTTATATTTCTAGCTCTTAGTTGTAGTCCTGTGACTGCTTCGTAGTTCTGTAACTCTTTGTTGTCCTGTGACTGCTTCGTAGTACTGTGACTGCTTCGTAGTCTTGTGACTGCTTCGTAGATCTGTGACTGCTTCGTAGTACTGTGACTGCTTCGTAGTCTTGTGACTGCTTTGTTGTCCTGTGACTGCTTCGTAGTACTGTGACTGCTTCGTAGTCTTGTGACTGCTTCGTAGATCTGTGACTGCTTCGTAGTTCTGTGACTGCTTCGTAGTTCTGTGAGGGCTAAGTAGAAAAACATGAATAACTGTAACATGACACTGTATTACTACTATAGGCCTATAGAAAAGACAGTCATTCAGTCTCCCTCGAGTTTAAACAAAAACAATATCTCAGCATAACACACCTTCTCTCTTTCCCTACCAAAAAAAAAACGTTCGTCCAACCAGAACATCCTTCGTTAGTACAACACTCTTCCTAACGAAACAACTGACTTTCCCCTTATCCTATAGGCAGACAGTATTATTAGATTCGCTCCGATTTGTTTCATTAACTTTTGGAAGACATATTCCGCCAATATAGGCTAACATATGTTTACATTTTACCCTTAGCTTTTGCACTGTCTCTGTTTGGCTTGAGTTCTCAGCCAACTCTGCTGGTCATTTAGCACTACCCAGGGTAGACGTACGGCTTAAAGTATGTTGTGGACGCGACCAACTTTATCCCCCGTGAACGCACAGACCAGCCAGCGAAGAAAGGTAACAACTTCCCACAGCCTAACAATCCTATATCTCTATTGATAACAAGAAGCCTGATTGAATCTACAATCAATGAAAAAACAAGGGAAAGCCAAAAAGAAATGAGCACTTGAAAGATATGGAGGGGTCTGGCGCACACGGTGCTAATACCACATAGCCTACCTAGAGTGGAGCTGTTGCGAGATTCAGAATGCTTACGGGCCATGACTATCTTCAAGCCCACCTATATAAAATAGGATTAGCGGCCTCGGATATTTGCCCTCTATACAACTGCCAAAAGGTGGACGCTCCAAGATGTGGAAGAGCGAAGCCAGCATTGTCTGTACTGGGAGGCTAGGAGGAGAATGCCAGAAATGCCAAGATCTGGCATTGGCTAAAGTAAAAGTAAGTACTTTTACTCTTAATAGTTATTTATTTTCCAAGAAAAAGACAATCTACTAACGACAAGACGAAGTAAATTTTTAGTGATAGAACGTATAATATTTGACTTTTTAGCCGCATCAAAACACCTTTTTGAAAATTGGAGAAAATGTATTGTTAATTTTAGCAAAACACAATTAGTGGTTGTCTAATAACGTTCAGAAAATTTCTTGTTAAAATGTAGGTGACTTGTTGGAACCCAATGACTCATTCCACTGTGATTGGGCATAGAAAAGACACACAAAATGTACGTCCATTAAAAATTAAATACAAGTTTTCCCTCCAGCAGCTTGAATGACAAATGATCATTTGAGTTTAATTTAAAACTGACAATTTTACAAATGCTGCTATTTGTGTTATTCAAGAATTAGTTTCCTTGATCTATAAGAAATCTATATTTCAACGCAGATTGATGATTGCACTGAATGTTATCATTGTTAGTAAGTGTAGCCTAATTCAATGATTACGAAATGATTCTACCAGGTATAATGAGGTGGATTTCCTGAGTTAATTCCAATGTTTCTATTAACGATTCTACCAGGTATAATGAGGTGGGTTTCCTGAGTTAATTCCAATGTTTCTATTAATGATTCTACCAGGTATAATGAGCTGGATTTCCTGAGTTAATTCCAATGTTTCTATTAATGATTCTACCAGGTATAATGAGGTGGATTTCCTGAGTTAATTCCAATGTTTCTGTTAATGATTCTACCAGGTATAATGAGGTGGGATTTCCTAAGTTAATTCCAATGTTTCTATTAATGATTCTACCAGGTATAATGAGGTGGATTTCATGAGTTAATTCCAATGTTTCTATTAATGATTCTACCAGGTATAATGAGGTGGATTTCCTGAGTTAATTCCAATGTTTCTATTAATGATTCTACCAGGTATAATGAGGTGGATTTCCTGAGTTAATTCCAATGTTTCTATTAAGGATTCTACCAGGTATAAAGAGGTGGATTTCCTGAGTTAATTCCAATGTTTCTATTTATTAATGATTCTGCCAGGTATAATGAGGGGGGATTTCCTGAGTTAATTCTAATGTTTCTATTAATGATTCTACCAGGTATAATGAGTTGGTTTTCCTGAGTTATTTCCAAAGTTTCTATTAATGATTCTACCAGGTATAAAGAGGTGGATTTCCTGAGTTAATTCCAATGATTCTATTAATGATTCTACCAGGTATAAAGAGGTGGATTTCCTGAGTTAATTCCAATGTTTCTATTTATTAATGATTCTGCCAGGTATAATGAGGTGGGATTTCCTGAGTTAATTCCAATGTTTCTGTTAATGATTCTACCAGGTATAATGAGGTGGATTTCCTGAGTTAATTCCAATGTTTCTGTTAATGATTCTACCAGGTATAAAGAGGTGGATTTCCTGAGTTAATTCCAATGTTTCTATTAATGATTCTACCAGGTATAAAGAGGTGTATTTCCTGAGTTGATTCCAATGTTTCTATTAATGATTCTACCAGGTATAAAGAGGTGGATTTCCTGAGTTAATTCCAATGTTTCTATTTATTAATGATTCTGCCAGGTATAATGAGGTGGGATTTCCTGAGTTAATTCCAATGTTTCTGTTAATGATTCTACCAGGTATAATGAGGTGGGATTTCCTGAGTTAATTCCAATGTTTCTATTTATTAATGATTCTACCAGGTATAATGAGGTGGATTTCCTGAGTAAATTCCAATTTTTCTGTTAATGATTCTACCAGGTATAATGAGGTGGATTTCCTGAGTTAATTCCAATGTTTCTGTTAATGATTCTACCAGGTATAATGAGGTGGATTTCCTGAGTTAATTCCAATGTTTCTGTTAATGATTCTACCAGGTATAATGAGGTGGATTTCCTGAGTTAATTCCAATGCTTCTATTAATGATTCTACCAGGTATAATGAGGTGGATTTCCTGAGTTAATTCCAATGTTTCTGTTAATGATTCTACCAGGTATAATGAGGTGGGATTTCCTGAGTTAATTCCAATCTTTCTGTTAATGATTCTACCAGGTATAATGAGGTGGATTTCCTGAGTTGATTCCAATGTTTCTGTTAATGATTCTACCAGGTATAATGAGGTGGATTTACTGAGTTAATTCCAATGTTTCTGTTAATGATTCTACCAGGTATAATGAGGTGGATTTCCTGAGTTAATTCCAATGTTTCTGTTAATGATTCTACCAGGTATAATGAGGTGGATTTCCTGAGTTAATTCCAATGTTTCTGTTAATGATTCTACCAGGTATAATGAGGTGGATTTCCTGAGTTAATTCCAATGTTTCTGTTAATGATTCTACCAGGTATAATGAGGTGGATTTCCTGAGTTAATTCCAATGTTTCTGTTAATGATTCTACCAGGTATAATGAGGTGGATTTCCTGAGTTAATTCCAATGTTTCTGTTAATGATTCTACCAGGTATAATGAGGTGGATTTCCTGAGTTAATTCCAATGTTTCTGTTAATGATTCTACCAGGTATAATGAGGTGGATTTCCTGAGTTAATTCCAATGTTTCTGTTAATGATTCTACCAGGTATAATGAGGTGGATTTCCTGAGTTAATTCCAATGTTTCTGTTAATGATTCTACCAGGTATAATGAGGTGGATTTCCTGAGTTAATTCCAATGTTCCTGTTAATGATTCTACCAGGTATAATGAGGTGGATTTCCTGAGTTAATTCCAATGTTTCTGTTAATGATTCTACCAGGTATAATGAGGTGGGATTTCCTGAGTTAATTCCAATGTTTGTGTTAATGATTCTACCAGGTATAATGAGGTGGTTTTCCTGAGTTAATTCCAATGTTTCTGTTAATGATTCTACCAGGTATAATGAGGTGGTTTTCCTGAGTTAATTCCAATGTTTCTATTTATTAATGATTCTACCAGGTATAATGAGGTGGGATTTCCTCAGTTAATTCCAATGTTTCTGTTAATGATTCTACCAGGTATAATGAGGTGGGATTTCCTGAGTTAATTCCAATGTTTCTGTTAATGATTCTACCAGGTATAATGAGGTGGGATTTCCTGAGTTAATTCCAATGTTTCTGTTAATGATTCCACCAGGTATAATGAGGTGGTTTTCCTGAGTTAATTCCAATGTTTCTGTTAATGACTCTACCAGGTATAAAGAGGTGGATTTCCTGAGTTAATTCCAATGTTTCTATTTATTAATGATTCTACCAGGTATAATGAGGTGGGATTTCCTGAGTTAATTCCAATGTTTCTGTTAATGATTCTACCAGGTATAATGAGGTGGGATTTCCTGAGTTAATTCCAATGTTTCTGTTAATGATTCTACCAGGTATAATGAGGTGGATTTCATGAGTTAATTCCAATGTTTCTGTTAATGATTCTACCAGGTATAATGAGGTGGTTTTCCTGAGTTAATTCCAATGTTTCTGTTAATGATTCTACCAGGTATAATGAGGTGGTTTTCCTGAGTTTCATTACATCGTGAGTTCCTTTCAACATTCGTTTCTTAACTAATCTGTCGCCTGTATTTGCCAGTGTTGTCGTGATAATCCTATGAAAAGCTATTAAAATATGTCTAAGCTAAAAATCTAATACAGCTCTTAGCGACAATTTTTCTACCTTCCCTGTTTTAATATTCAGTTCTTAGTAAAACTTTGAAAGTTTGTATTAATTTTTGTTTATTAAGTTAAATATTGACTAAGATTGAATTTTCAAATCAAATTAATAAATAAGGACTATAATGTCCGAAGTTGTACCTGTTAAACAACTTACTTTTCTCAAAAGTTTGTCCTTCATAATAATTATTTCAAAACTAATTCTCGTTATTAGTGCTAAAATAAAAATTCGTATCCAAGTTGATCTCAGTAGCTATAAGTATGTGGTCGTTTTCTGCCTAATCTTAGACCCCACACGTGTGTAACCAACTTTCTTCAACTTTTTTCCCTACGTGCCTCGGTTTTACGTAATTAAATGATCGGGTATATTTTCTTTTAAACTGACTTGTGCGTTGATTATAGCTACTTCCAAAATCGCGATTGTACAAATATCTGGTCCACGTACAGTGGAGTTACAAACGTGTATAGCTTAGTGTTATTTGACGATTTTGTTCCTCCTCCCTCAACATCGCATACGTTTACTGACCCCGAGCGTAATTTTGAGCTCAGATTTTTATTCTTCTGATAACTTTAAGTATTCTTTGTTTCTTCTTTTCTGATATTTCTTTTAACATACTCCGTTCGTTTTATTCCTAATTTCCAATCCTTTTTTGCACGTATTTAATGCCCTTGTTAGTTATTTTTCCAAAACTCCACAGATATGCTTCTTTTATTAAAGGCCTTTCCCCAGTTCATAGTTCATGACACACTTACAGTTGTGCCCAAAGTGTTTGAAGGTGTTCCCATTGCTTGCTCAAATCTCTCATCAATAATTTTTTATGCTATTGTTTTTTTCCACTTCGTGCTTTTACACTCACTCACAGGCTCTATAGATAAAATAAGATTAAAACCTGGGATTAAAATTCCTTACATTTTTTAACGTAAATTAACTTAATAGCCTAATATTTATTTAGATTTTAATAGCTTTAACTAAACTGAAATCTATTATATATCGTGCAACATTTTTTTGAGTTGCTGTCTATGTAGTTTCGTGCATTCCTATTTTCCCAAAGGGCCATTTCACTTTTCCATTTCAAAATGTATGTTACTTTCTTCTAAAACACCACGTTTTTTTCAACAACATCCTTCTTGTATTCACATAAAAATTTATTGTTAATAAAATGTTACTTAGTTTTATTTTATGGACTATATTTTAGGGGAAATATATTTTGTCAGAATAGGGAAAGTGATAATATCTGGATATACACTTGCGAAGTTTTATAGAAACATCAACTATGTCATCCTGAAAGTGAATCGATTTAAATCGGTTACGTAAATCCTACAGTAATCTATTCAAACCAATGGCAAAACTTAAACTTGAAAGGAAGTGACTTAGAAGAAGGGGTGCAATCCCTTGATTCAGATGTAAATCCCCTCCTTGCAGTCATTTCTTGCCCGGCCTAGAATCTAATTTTGTAACAAAAAAGAAGAGGTTTTTTGTTTGACTCTTTTCTTAGTACAAAGAAGTCGGACAGACCTGGCCTTTAAATAAAATTCTTTTTCTCTTCCTTTTTTTATTACCATAATTTATAACAATTTCCATAACGTCGAAAAATATTATCTAAAAATATTTCGTTTTTCTAGACAAATGTTTGGAAATATTAATGGGACTCGTTATTCAAATTTTTCTTCTTATTTATTTAAAGAACCTTTAAAAATAATAAATAATGTTGCCAACCAGAAATATACTTTTCTATTGTTAGAATCACATAGTTCAAGGGAAAAAATAAACTGTTGACTATAACTATTTAATTAATAAGAAAGATTCACGAACACCCATATAGTATTTATTTAAAAATTTAATGATATCAACGACATTTTTCAGGTTTAGCTTTAAAGTTCATTATGTGTGTCCCCCTTAAACGTAAGCTACGCTTTATTATCCAGCATTTTAAAACTTAAAAATCAAACCTTTTGAAAATAACTTTAATGTTTCGTTGCTTGGGGATAACTGTTCTGAGAGATATGTCCCACTTTTACTTTAAGTGGAGTTGATCCTACCTATCGACATATGCCTACAATTCTACACACGCTGCCATGAACTTCACGTATGTTCCAAACCAAACGGTTTTACTGCAAAATACATTAATAATCTTGAAGTGATCTTTTAAAATGTACAACGTGTGGCTATAAAGTTGTAACTCACTCAGTTTTTATTATTTTACAACTTTGACTTTATCCCCTTTATTATATTCCCCTCCCCTATCCCACTCCATTCGAATTTTCCATTGTTCGAAACTGATTTTTAAGTCATTATCCAAAAGGTTGTTCATAGGCTCCATTGCTTTTTCCTTCACTGCGTCCACTGTATCAAATATGGTCCCTTTTAAAGCTTCGTTTACTTTGGGAAACAAAATTTAAAGTCACACGGAGCAAGGTCAGGTGAGTGGATACATGCTCCAACAAAGGAATACCATGCTTTGTCTTGAAGCAGAATCAACGATTTGTTTTTTTTACAACTCAGGTCGCTTTCGTCTTAATCCCTAACGGAAGGTAACCAAAACCTCAAGATAGTACTCTTTATTCACTGTCTGCCCCTCAGAAACCCAATTTATGTACACGATTCCAATGTAGAGAAAACAAAATCATCATGCCCTTGAACTTTGATTTTGACATTCGAACTTTCTTCAGTCGTGATGAATTTGGGCTCTTCCAATGCATTGATTGGCGCTTAGTTTCTGGGTCATAAGTAAAAAACCATGATTCACCACATGTAATGACTCTCTCCAACAATGTATTTTTATTGTAAATTACCTCTGAGAATGATTGCTATGCAATCGAAATGTACATAAGGTTTTAAACAAAAGAAAAATGTTATATGTGGTATAGAGGTTTTATTTATGTATGTTACTCTCTCCAACAGTTTAGGGTCCTTCTTGATGTTTTTCAAGATGTCAGCCTATTTTTAATCTTGAGTCTTTTTGTTCATTCGTTAGGTTTTTGGGCACAATTTTGGCACACACTTTTCTTATGTTGAAATCATGTAAAATTTATCGAATTGTCTCCTTATCGATGTATACAGTTTCTGCCAATGCACGAATACTTAACAGGGGATCTTGACGTATGAGATTTCCAATTTTCACAATTCAAAAACAGTTTCATCCGTTTTCGAAGTTGATGGTGTTTCTAAGCGTGGGCCATCCCCTACATCTTCTCGTCCTTCTTTAAAACGTTTATACCACTCAAACACCCGTGCAAGTGACATACATTCTTCCCAATACACTTGTAAGAGAGAAAGGGCCTCTGGGGCAGATTTACCAAGTTTCACTCAGAATTTCAAGTTGCAGCGTTCCTTAATCAGGGACTTTACTTGCAATTAAGTTAAATAAACTAATGTGCAATATGATTGATAATTGCAGTATAATTAATATAATTTTTGAACACGTTATTTTAGTAATATAATTATATTTTAAGCGTATATTCATGTCGTAAATAGAAATGGAACGCTAAAGACAAGATACGTGAATGGATGTAACCAGGTCTACTCTTGATTGCGAAACTCAACTCATTCAGACAACTGAATGAGCATTAGTCGTTTTCACCACGAAATCTAAATAAACAAAATGTGCACTGATTTCATACAGATTATTATGTGTATACACAGTTAAAAAATTAAACCGTAATCTCAAGAAATGCTGTTTTTCTTCCACTAGCTTTTGCCCCAAGCACGCCTAGGCTTCTAGCTACAGTTGGATCTATCCCACAGTTTTAACGCCATTGAAATTAAAAAGCGCATTCTCTCAGTAGGTCGTTTTATTAACACCAGAAGATAAACGCACAAACGTAAGTCGCTAGATACTCCAAGTTAAATGGCAGTTAGCACTGCAATATCTTTAGCGTCTATGAATTGGGAAATGTCAGATCTTAATGTTTATACCGAAAGAAAATGGGAACATCAACTATCGATTAGTACAACTTTAGACAATGGGAAAATTCTCAAAATATTGGAAAACAGTTTTTTTAGTAAATTATCGCTAGGGCTGGAAGGGTAGTTAAAACATTTTCTCCTTCTGTAATCACATATAAACACAAGCAATAAATCATTTGAAACTATAATCATTAGGCTACTTAGAAACCATTGCAAATCAAAATATAAAGACAAGCTTCAATAAATTCTTAATCAGGTGTAAACGGCTTCTAAAAGGTACTAAGAGCAAATTTATTCTTCAAATATTTTAATTAAATCTGATGCGAAAGTCTTATATTTTGAAATTATATAATAATAATGTTAAATTAATTAATTAGAAATATCTATATTTTTTAAACATACTTCAAATCATTTCGACAACTTAGAAAATATTTCTTATGAGTTCTTATTGTATCTAAAAAAATTGTTAAGAAAGGAACAGTGACCAGTAAGTTATGCGTTATACAGATTTAATCCAGTGGAGCCTATGCCAGTATACGTTAACTGGTATTGTAGATTAATGTGTGTTTAGTGCTGCACTCTGTTGTTTACAATAAGAACTAGTTTTTATTTTTTCAGAGATATCAAGTTGCCTAATATCTATGACAATACTAAATTCTGCGATTGAATGCTCGTTGTGTTTAGCTAACCCGCATTGTTGTGTTTTCCTAGTGCTGTTTTACGATCCGTATAATAATTATGGCATTTACTATTATCGATTTGTAAAAAAATGAGTATAAAAATATCAGTATTAACAACATAAGGTATATTACTAAAATTAAAAATAAAATCAGGCAAATAAAGGTAATCGTGATTGGGTTGCATTCCAATTTATACCATTTATTGAAATTCTTGGCGACTAAAGGGCTAACTGCTATTAGCAATTAAAAACAGTATTTTATAATATTTTTTTGAAATGAAAAAGTTTTATTTGCCATAAAATGGAAAATTTATAGATTAACAGCACTGATATGTATGTTCATAATATTCATATGAACTGATTACATTGTCTTAGGTATCAAGGTCGATATTTATTGTTTACCAATAATAACTAATGAAATATGGAGTTATTATACACACAATACTTATAAGACACACACACACACAAATTCATATATATATGTGTATATATATATATATATATATATATATATATATATATATATACACACATATATATATGTCTGTGTGTGTGTGTGTATGTGTGTGTGTGTGTGTGTGTGTGTGTGTGTGTGTGTGTGTGTGTGTGTGTGTGTGTGTGCGTGCGTGCGTGCGCGCGCGTGTGTGTGTGTGTGCGTGCGTGCGTGCGTGTGAGTGTGTGTGTGTGTGTGTGTGTGTGTGTGTGTGTGTGTGTGTGTGTGTGTGTGTGTGTTTGTGTGGCTAATAAAATACAATTCTTGCTTTGTGGTGCAAGAAGAGTTATTTACAATTAATTGTCAATATTATGTTGCTTGTAGTCAGAGTAACGCAAGAATATAATGATGCTCGCTTACAATATTTTCATATTTATCAGTTGCTCTATTTTCATGTATGCAAATATATACAGCAACTAGGAATTCATGTTTGTACACAGAATTACAGGTAATAAACGTTTTAAGTAAAAATGTTAATTTCTGCTAAATGTTACCCGTCGTACGGCAACATGAAACTTTTATAACTTTTAGAGCACACTACTCGGGTAGCACATAAAACTTTAGTGTACTGCTAGATAGCTTACATTTTTAATTAAAAATTTATCATTTGCGTAGATGAAGTTTAAAAAACATTTATACGATTCATTCAATTATACATTATGAGAAACAACTCCCTTTAGACCTATTGGTAGGTACGTACTTGCAGATATTTCTGTTTAGCGTACGTACGCAAACAGAAAGTTCTATTGGGCGTACTCTACAGGGCTTAGTATATCTTTGACTAAGCCTGTCACTTATCTCCGTCTGCTATAAATTACGGATCTGTGATGTGGGATTGGATTCTCTCCAGACTTGAGCGCTGCTCGGTCCTTCTTGGCTTCAAATTGGCATTGTTTGCGTTACTAATTTACGCGATTAGCTCACTAAACGAGATTTATTCAATATGATTAAATAAATCAATAATAATAAGCATTAAAAAAATATTAGATAAAATTACAGGACGACAGTAAACTTTATTGTTAAAGGACAAACTGGTATCACAGAGAATTTTTTTTTAAATACTCATCACACTTTTTTCTGAAACCATGGTATCATTGTTCAAGATCGACCTCCAATTAAAAATATTCACATTTCGTAGGATCCTTAAAATGTGTTATGGGAATTACTATGAACATTTTCCCGTTTTATTAAAACAATAAAAAATAAGCTTTTCCGCAAAGTTTTTATTGCTACTTTCTGGCGACAATCACGTTAAATTGCCCTTAACTTTAGTCTTACATTAAATTATATTATGTAAAATATGATGTAGAAGGCTGGCAAATTTAATGACTAAATCTCTGCTACTTTAGATCACATCTCAAGTTGGTTTTAGAATGATGTGACCCTTTATCACGAACCTTTTAGTAACAACTTTTACTAGAGAAGTTACCACAAACTGCTTCTTGATCATTTTATTGTTATTGTTAAAGTAAACGGACAACTCTCTTTCTCTCCCTCAAACAAAAATGTTTTGTATGGTTCCGAAAATTTCAGGAACTAAATATGGCTGTAGGTAACGCTAACAAATGTTTTCGTTTTAACTTGAAGGTTAATTAGAGGTCTTGTTAAATAGTTTTTAAGTGTTTGACTAAATTAAATTATATTTTATTTTTGTATATTTTCAAACAGCTCTTTGTATTTACACATAATTTATGTCACTTCCAATATGTTTTCTGTGGTTCTCCATCAGTCGAACTAGCCTGTTTGGAATTTATAATAGGGTTGAAATTACTAACAATATATTAAATACTACAAATAATACTTTTATATGTCTAACTATAAGTAAAAAGTAATTGTTTTTTTTCTGAAGGTGTGCTTGTAATTTGAGGATTGTATATACTAAATAGCAATCTAATTCAAGCAAAAGAGTTCTTATGTACCTTTAAAAGCAGACGTTTTAATATTATTATTTGTATACAGATTTAATAACACGGAAAGAGCATTACGTTTACCAGTGTTTATTAAATTTGTGATTAAATTCCATAAAATTACCTTCCCAGCATCATTCAAGTTAGTTTGCTTTTACTTCAGAGTGCTTTTAATAATAATGAAATCATTATAAAAGAAGGATCGTAATTCTTGTGACATTACTTTGGAGCACTTTATTTTATGAATATTTTATTTTATAAACCCACCCAAACTCTAAACGTTTAAATTTATAGGCTCCAATGGCGAAAGTAAATTCCCAATAATTCTTTTTTTTACATTAGTATTTTGAAAGTTAGTTAAAACTAAGTTATTACTGGAAAACTTTTATTATTTCCAAAAGCTTTCAAAATGCATCACTTAAATTCTTTCTGCTTTAAAAATCCACCTGAACATTAGTGTTAAACTTTTAAATGTTGATATAGTTTCTAATTTGCATTCCATATTCTAAAGCGCATGTTTCAAAGCACTCTTTGTTTATGTTTACACCCAGTCCCATTCGTTTTTACAGTCGTTTCTAATTTATACAGTTGCTATTACTGTATCTAAATGTGTTTTTTCTCTTAATATAAATGATTATATTCTTCTCATTTCATCCGTCTGAAGTAAAATACTGCAGCTCTCAAGGCTAAGCTTCTATGCTCTGTCCTTCCAAGACTAACATTCGTATCTTCCAGCTAGCTTCCTAGGTAGACCGGATACAAATCAAGAGGTAACTACCAAGTTGATACAAGTAAATAGTTTTAGCAGTTCAAGGTCTGCTCAGGATTAGACTGTCTTCATATTTGTAATGTGAATCAAGAGTCATTTATTAAAAGTCTTGCGACGTTTCGGTAGCTAGTTCGCCATCTTCATCAGCCCATAAGTGCAGGCGTTAATGATGCTGTATAGTTACTTATTGTGTGACCATTCTGTTTACAAGTGTTATAATGCATTACTGGTTTATGAAAGCTTATACAAATTTGAGTTCTTCTTCTTGTTATAATTTTAGATCACTTTTGCCACATGTTTCACAATACACAGTCTTAGGATTAAATGTTTTCCACTGCACTAAGCCATTCAGTCTAGTACCATACACTCTACAATTATGTTTACAAGTCAAGATTTTATAACGTAAACAATAAGGTTTTTTATAATCGTACATCATTAATAATTATAATATACTTTCTACTATTTACTTACATACATAATAACAATTATTAATTTATAATGTTTTTTAAGAGTGTTATAGATTGTCTTCCTCGTATAAGTTTACAAACGAGGAACTTGTTGACTTGAGAAGTTTTATGCAAATTGACTTGATTAGATAATTATAGACTCATTTAATCAGTTTCTGTTCTGATGTGAGCAATCACAAACCTATCTATTGAAGGGTATATTTATAATTTTATGTTATCCTTCAGGATGATTTTGTTGAATTTGTTCAGAAATTATAATCACTACAGTTTAGTTCAATATGTGTAGAATTTTATTTAGTTTCTCTTCACATTTGGGTATTATATATTAGAGTTAATATTTTTAGAGTTATCATTTGATCGAGTCCTAGTTTTAATTTGTCCAATCTTTACGTGTCAAGCCGCATTTATATCTGTCGCATCTTTTTTGTCATTGAGCTATTCCTTATCAGTTTCTATATCTATTGCATGTCTTGATTGATTTCTGCCTTATTTTTTAAAAATAAATCATTCTTAATCAAATATTTCCGAAAAAATTATTTTTATTTGTTAAGTGTATAGATTCAAAATAGTACTTTTCAACATGATCAGATCTGTTACCATATTTTTTCTTTAATTCTAGGCTATATTGTTTTTACAATATTTTTTTTATTTCACACTATATTTTTTTTTTAAATAATCGTTTAAATTGTTTCTATTTAGAACTTATTAGAATCATACAAAATACGTTCATAAATAACATAACACAGAGAAAATAAAAAACCTTGAGCTAATTGCAACAAACTGGGACAGTAAATCACAACTTGGAACAGTGTTCGGGCAGAAAGCTTTAACAATGTACTTTGCGCTAAATTACTGCCGTAAGAGTATTTGCCGCAATTTGTTTTGCTGTCAAATTATTTTATAAGTCGTTACTAATTGCACATGGTAAAACTATCTGGACCGTTTCGTCCTCTGGGTTTGCTTTATGGTCTGGAAAGGAACATAAATCGTACATTATAAAACACTACGTTTAAGCGATATTTTAAAATGAAGTTGCACACTTATTGAATACAATTTGTAACCAACGCAGAACTTGAACAAAACTATTATAGAACTATTATAGTATTAAATGTTTCAAGGCTTTCAAACCAGAATACCTGCCTGAAACATAAACCATTAAAACTAAAGCAAGCTCGAGATGTTTGTTTAGAGTAGAGAGAGAAGTAAAGAAAAGCGAACAAATTGTCTATGAAAGAACAAGTTGCTGAAGTGTAATATATATGAAGGTGTGCGACCCCTGTGTAATAACTCAAGATGGAGTGTCCTTCTGCTGCCATAAATTTATTCTGTGGCATGATTACGAGTAATTTAGTGTTGTCTGAGACAATAGAGTTGTCACTTGTTCTATTTTATAACCTGCCCATGTTGCTTGCTTTAAATTGCCTTACATTGGTTTTACTTAGTATTTCGATGGTTGTCAAGCAATGTTTGTTTAGTTAACCATTCTAAAAATTCTCTTTAAATTAGGACTGTGAAGTTGCTCCTATTAAATTTTGTTCATATGTGTGTGGTAAATGTAAAGTCTTTTAAGGAATGATTTTTTTGGGCTTTTATCACTGGAGTTTGAGATGTTCTGGATTTTAACAATGATGGTTGGTAGAAGTTAGTTTTGGGAATAAAACAATAGATATTTCTTATTCATTTATTTTGAGTTTCATATCAATCAAAAGGTCACATAATTCTCTTACTTCTCACAAACTGAATCAATATTTATCTCACTATTTGGTATTTACTAAGGTTAGGTGTATTATGTTATATTATATCAGATATAATATATCTACTATAAGAAATATATTATATTTGTAAACATTTTACGTGATCGATCATCACTAAAGAGTTCCGACTTTTATCAAAATCGTGAGATTTGCCCTTATACGAGCTTTGACAACACACACACACACACACACACACACACCCACACTCACACACACACACACAAACACAAACATACATACATACACACACATACACACACACAAACACACACACAACATACATACACTCACACACACACAAACACAAACATAGATACATACACACACATACACACAAACACACACACAACATACATACAGACATACACAATACACACACACGCACACACACAACATACATACACACACACACACACACACACAAACACACACACACAATATACATACAGACATACACAACACACACACGCACACACACACAACATACATACACACATACACACACATACGCACACACACACAACATACACACACACACACACAAACACAAACACAAACATAAACATACATACACACACATACACACAAACACACACACACAACATACATACAGACATACACAATACACACACACACACACACACACACACACACCTGTAGTTGGGCGTGTATGTGTTAGTCCAGTTCCCTAAAGTAATGGAAATTGACGTAATTGATGAAAAGTGTTCCTCTCTTAGCTCCAGATATATTTTATAACTTTTTCTATTAAAATGTTACGCTATTAAAAGACGACGCTATATTTCTGTTTAACTTATCCCCAATGGGTTTTTAGTTGGGCCTGTTCTCATATATATCGTCTCAAGTCTTCCCTTCGATTTTTAAGTACGAAAGATCAGAGATATATAAGTGGTGAAGTAAAATATTTGTCTCCAACTGTATTTAGTATTAATTGAACGCTCGTCAACAAATGTATTTGCTAATTTTGTCCTTACATTATTCCCGCTCTGCTCCAGTCGTCTGCTTAGTATTTAACTTTAATTTAAAGGGAGGTTAGCTATACAAATCCCTAATTTTGTTAGAAAAATATATCGTTTAGTGTACGGAAAACTGATTGTTATTATATTTGCTTAATTATAGACATTTTAATCCGTTAAGTTTTTAAGTGAGTTTGTAATGAGTGAAGTTCCTTTCTCTTCTAAAACTCTTAAACTTTATAACACTTTAAATTCTTCATTTAAAAACTCAAACTCTTGTACCTCTTTTCAGTTGGGAATTTAATTTTGTATTCTACAGTTGTAAAATCCTTTCCCAAGACATTCAAGCTAACCCCTTCATGTAATTTATTCTCCTTACGGGATTCTGTTTACGAAATTATCGCGCAGATATCTAGGTATTGAGGTAAAACTAGCAAAAGTATTAAATTCCAGTGATTTATTTATAATGTTAGTTACATTTTATTCTATATCAATCTTAATGGGTTCCAGTTCCGGAGCGTTGTCCTCTGGAGTGTTGTAGCTGAGAGTGTCTTCGGACAGTAGCACAAGCGACGGGTCTTCTTCGAACACCAACTCCTCCACGATTATTCCTTCCGGCAGCGGTTTGGCGTAAACCAGGCCGATCTTTATAGAAATATATAACATGTTTTTAGATAGCTAAAAGTTACAATAAGTGATAAATATTGAGAACAAACGTATATCTATAGTATATTGTATTAATTGACAGTATTTATTCTTTCAATTTGTTTTTCTAACCTCGATAATTTATTTAGAGCTCTAGATGACATTAATTTCATTATAGTGTACCTAATGAGAAATCTTTTCTCAGAATCTTGCTTAGCTTATTCACAGGGGACTCCCTGGATGAAATCCGTTTTCTGGATTTCTTCTTTAATCATCCAGTGCCAATACCACTACATGACTTTTGGAAATCATAAGACAATGTGATCTTCACCTTTTATTATTTGAGGCTTTATCCAAATTACATTTAATTTTCAATTTTTCTAATTTATTTTTATGGAAAACTCTCAAAAATATGCGGTCCAAACTTTTTTCTGTTTAAAGTTTTATTACTCTTCAAAATCTCTGTTTGGGTGCACTTTCACATGACCAGCATATTGCGACGTTAAATGGAAGGAGATTTAGAAATAATTTTATTACTTCGGATAGAATTAGATTATTTTTAATATAACTATTCCGTGTCATTTCCAAAACCCCTTCAGAGGAATTGCCTCTGAGATGTGTCTTGTCAAATAACTGAGAAATACCCTATTGGGTGACTGATTAACCTGTAGGATATTGTACGGTGATTTACCTGCCATTGTAAGGTGACTGACTTACCTGTAGGATATTGTACGGTGATTTACCTGCCATTGTAGGGTGACTGACTTACCTGTAGGATATTGTACGGTGATTTACCTGCCATTGTAGGGTGACTGACTTACCAGTAGGATATTGTACGGTGATTTACCTGCCATTGTAGGGTGACTGACTTACCAGTAGGATATTGTACGGTGACTGATTTACCCGTAGGATATTGTACGGTGATTTACCTGCCATTGTAGGGTGACTGACTTACCAGTAGGATATTGTACGGTGACTGACTTACCCGTAGGATATTGTACTTACCTGATTTACTGTCGGGTGACTGACTTAACTGTAGGATATTGTACGGTGATTTACCTGCCATTGTAGGGTGACTGACTTACCTGTATGATATTGTACGGTGATTTACCTGCCATTGTAGGGTGACTGACTTACCTGTAGGATATTGTACGGTGATTTACCTGCCATTGTAGGGTGACTGACTTACCAGTAGGATATTGTACGGTGACTGATTTACCCGTAGGATATTGTACGGTGATTTACCTGCCATTGTAGGGTGACTGACTTACCTGTAGGATATTGTACGGTGATTTACCTGCCATTGTAGGGTGACTGACTTACCAGTAGGATATTGTACGGTGATTTATCTGCCATTGTAGGGTGACTGACTTACCAGTAGGATATTGTACGGTGACTGACTTACCCGTAGGATATTGTACTTACTTGAGTTACTGTCGGGTGACTGACTTACCTGTATGATATTGTACGGTGACTTACCTGCCATGTAGGGTGACTGACTTACCAGTAGGATATTGCACGGTGATTTACCTGCCATTGTAGGGTGACTGACTTACCCGTAGGATATTATACTTACCTGATTTACTGTCGGGTGACTGACTTACCTGTAGGATATTGTACGGTGATTTACCTGCCATTGTAGGGTGACTGACTTACCAGTAGGATATTGTACGGTGACTGACTTACCTGTAGGATATTGTGCGGTGACTTACCTGATTTACTGTAGGGTGACTGACTTACCTGTATGATATTGTACGGTGTCTTACCTGCCATGTAGGGTGACTGACTTACCTGTAGGATATTGTACGGTGACTGACTTACCTGTAGGATATTGTACGGTGACTTACCTGATTTACTGTAGGGTGACTGACTTACCTGTATGATATTGTACGGTGTCTTACCTGCCATGTAGGGTGACTGACTTACCTGTAGGATATTGTACGGTGACTGATTTACCCGTAGGATGTTGTACGGTGATTTATCTGCCATTGTAGGGTGACTGACTTACCAGTAGGATATTGTACTTACTTGATTTACTGTCGGGTGACTGACTTACCTGTATGATATTGTACGGTGACTTACCTGCCATGTAGGGTGACTGACTTACCAGTAGGATATTGTACGGTGATTTACCTGCCATTGTAGGGTGACTGACTTACCAGTAGGATATTGTACGGTGACTGACTTACCTGTAGGATATTGTACGGTGTCTTACCTGCCATGTAGGGTGACTGACTTACCTGTAGGATATTGTACGGTGACTGACTTACCCGTAGGATATTGTACTTACCTGATTTACTGTCGGGTGACTGTTTACCTGTATGATATTGTACGGTGACTTACCTGCCATGTAGGGTGACTGACTTACCAGTAGGATATTGTACGGTGATTTACCTGCCATTGTAGGGTGACTGACTTACCAGTAGGATATTGTACGGTGACTGATTTACCCGTAGGATATTGTACTTACCTGATTTACTGTCGGGTGACTGACTTACCTGTATGATATTGTACGGTGACTTACCTGCCATGTAGGGTGCTGACTTACCAGTAGGATATTGTACGGTGATTTACCTGCCATTGTAGGGTGACTGACTTACCAGTAGGATATTGTACGGTGACTGACTTACCCGTAGGATATTGTACTTACCTGATTTACTGTCGGGTGACTGACTTACCTGTAGGTTATTGTACGATGACTTACCTGCCATTGTAGGGTGACTGACTTACCAGTAGGATATTGTACGGTGACTGACTTACCAGTAGGATATTGTACGGTGACTGACTTACTCGTAGGATATTGTACTTACTTGGTTTACTGTCGGGTGACTGACTTACCTGTAGGATATTGTACGGTGACTTACCTGCCATTGTAGGGTGACTGACTTACCAGTAGGATATTGTTCGGTGACTTACCTGATTTACTGTAGGGTGACTGACTTACCTGTATGATATTGTACGGTGACTTACCTGCTATGTAGGGTGACTGGCTTACCTGTAGGATATTGTACGGTGACTTACCTGATTTACTGTAGGGTGACAGACTTACCTGTAGGATATTGTACGGTGTCTTACCTGCCATTTAGGGTCACTGACTTACCTGTAGGATATTGTACGGTAACTTACCTGACTTACTAGGGTGACTGACTTACCTGCAAGATATTGTACGGTGACTTACCTGATTTACTGTAGTTTGACTGACTTACCTATAGTATTTTGTACGTTGACCTATTGTAGGGTGACTGGCTTACCTGTATGATATTGTACGGTGATTTATTTGACTTACTGTAGGGTGACTGACTTACCTGTAGGATATTGTACGGTAACTTACCTGACTTACTAGGGTGACTGACTTACCTGTAAGATATTGTACGATGACTTACCTGATTTACTGTAGTTTGACTGACTTACCTATAGTATTTTGTACGTTGACCTATTGTAGGGTGACTGGCTTACCTGTAGGATATTGTACGGTAATTTATTTGACTTACTGTAGGGTGACTGACTTACCTGTAGGATACTGTACGGTGACTTACCTGACTTACTGTAGTTTGACTGACTTACTTATAATATGTTGTAAGTTGACTTACTGTAGGATGACTGACTTACCTGTAGGATATTGTACGGTGACTTACCTGACTTACTGTAGGGTGACTGAATTACCTGTAGGATATTGTACGGTGACTCGGTGACTTACCTGTAGGATATTGTAAGGTGATTTACCTGACTTGCTGTAGGGTGACTGACTTAGCTGTAGGATATTGTAAGGTGACTTACCGTAGAGTGACTAACCTATCTGTAGGATATTGTACGGTGATTTATTGTAAGGCGACTGACTTATACGAAAACATTTCTTTTCAACAACCAATAAATTCAGTTCAATGGACCAATACACCCTCTAAAGGTTATTATAGTATGTGGAGAAAGACACAGCAACGTTGTTTGATTTTAACTTGCCAGATTAATTATTTCAATGCTCCGCCTACCCGAACAATATCCATTTAAAATCGAGAATAAATGTTTGGCAATAACTTCGATCTTCCAAAGAAAAAATTGGAACCCTTGCGTACTTCCATTTAATAAATCCTGGTGGTACAAGACCAGCGCCCCTGCTCTTGCCCCTATCATCCTGTTCACATTAATACTCTTCCTGGGTTAACGTATATCCTGGATTCATATTAGATCAATGTCAGTGGTTATTATGACACGGAACAGATGTTATGCCGTCAATGTAATTTTACGTTGATTTTAAATGCAACCACCATTGGGAATTTTTACTGTTCATTGATAAGCCCATCTGACCAATGGCTGTAAACACAATCACTATTATAATGGTGTCCCTCAAACTCCTGATGTAACAAATCAAAAAACAATTAAGACAGTTTACCGCTGGCGTGATTCGGCCAGAGACTGGTAGCAATTCTCGAAGGGGACTGCTACATCGATAATTGAGATTTCTTTAGTCGCCTCATTCACCATCAACAGGTCTGACCTCAAATTGGGATTCCCACCGGGCACTGTTTAATTCACGCGAACATCACCGGTCCGCCGCGGTACCGCCTTTGACAAACGATTCAAAATTGCATCGTGTCGACCGTACAAGGTCGCGCTGTGCTTGAGACAGTGGTTCAGCACATGCAGCAGCGTCTCGGATGCATAGCCACATCACCGACACCGCCTGTCACCTGTTCCGAACCCCCGGCAGCCGTTAAGTGCTACCGTTCCCAGCCGGGCTCTTAAAACGAACCTCCAGTCGGCGAAGCGCGTGTAACGTCCGGTGCGTATAAATGATTTGAGGTGTCGCACCGAACCGACACATCTACCACCTTGGTTTGCCTTCCCTAACAGTCTTCTACGGTACCCAGACTTAACAGCCGCTCGCAGTCTTCTCGTGAGGGCCTGGCGCGCGAGTTCTCTGGAACATCTTCTCTGGGTGTTATAGAGCATCGGGTGCCGGTACAATAACACCGATATCCAACGCCACGTCACCTCGATCCAGCAGTTCAGCCGTCTCGCAGCATTCCTTGCGATAGTCCAGACTGACGCAATATCCCCATCGTCTCTGCCGAACTGACCGTCAAGTCTCCCTGACAGGTAGCCAGCAAGGTCTTCTTCAGTCGGTTGCTGCCCGATTCTCGTACGTACTACACCGCCTAAAAAGGACTTCGCCAAGTCCTTCACAACTAGATCTCGGCGGGTGACTAGTCGGAAGGCACAAACGACGGCCGCACTGGTGGACCTGATCCACCAGAGGAAGGAGACCAGCTCCCTCCTCCATCGGGCTCAAATAAACTAGTTCCGCGCTCGCTCGAGGCAGGTACATCCATGATTGGCCATGCGCCTCACCGCCTTGTCCAGTTTCGTCAATGAGGCCTTCTTCACTCTGGCGCCCCTGAGTATAAACTCTAGACGTGGCATGTTGAACATCCTGGCCACCTCTAACCTTTGCCAGGGTGCAAACAAGCTCCAATCGACTCCTCCTAAGTCGCAGATCATTTCGTTTATACTGTCCACCGGGGTCTGGCTGTCAGTATAGCAATTCTTATAGCTTGTACAGCTTTCTTTATTTTGAAACGTAGTCAATCTTTCATACTCCATTTTGAGATCATCGGCTATATTGTTAATGTTATATTACTATTTTACGTGCAAAAATAATGTTCTTTATACTACATAAACAGAAGAACATAAACATAAGCATGAGTGCTAGTATTATTTACTCGTAATTCATGAGTGCCATATTAAAACATAAAAAAACAAAATAGGCCTACATATAAGCTAGAATAAAATTCTGTATACATCTTGAAAAGTATTAAGCTATATATGTTATAATTGCTGATTTAGTTATTGGGTTACGAGTAAACCGTTTCCAAAGACAAATTAACTTTGTTTGGCATCACAACGGAGTCATTATATACATATGCCACAGCAGTTGTAACCTTTACGTTGCTTTTTGTGTATGAGTGGTGTATAAAAGTAAAGAAGCGCATATGTCTTGAAAATTTAAGTTTTTTTTACCACTGCGGATTATAAAAGTCCAAATTAATCACGAAAACTGTACTTATTAGGCATAGCTTATAGTTGAATACTCTCACTGTAACGGTTTAAATAGATGTGGAGCTAAATTTTCCCTTAATACTAGACATTATCTGAAGATAAAATACTATTCAAGATAATCATAAATTCAAACATTAGTTATAGATTTCCATTTAACAATACATAACCTAATGATAGGCTGATTAGTATTACAAAATCCCTCTACAGCTAAAGGTTAAAGTTATTTTTTAATGGATAGTTTTTATCTGCCAATACTAATGTACATGATGTTCATAAATCTTCCACTTTACGTCCTTCTTGTGATACAATTTTTGAACGGGCACTGGAGACGACAATTGGGTCGACTGTAAAGGACTTGTTACTACGCAAGTCTTAAATACTTTGGCTTTTATAAATTATTAATGTCAAATTGTTTCGAGATGAGCAACGCAAGAGTCTTGCGTAGACTTTCAGAGGTGAGAATTTTTGTAACATTTATCCATTGAAGCTAAAGGGCAATGGAATTACTTTTAACAATTTTCTATTAATCGGTTAAAACGACGCAAGTCAATGATACCAAATATTGGTAATTTTGACTATTTTGTTAATTAATCATTTAGAATCGTTTAAAATTTTCAACAAAGATGAAATTTTAAAAATGTTTGATTTTACTAATAACTTTATTAATTTTTTTCTCACGAACATTGTTAACAAGTTTTATTTGTTAGGTAAAACCACCTTACATTTTACAAACTTGACTAAAACCATTGTTTTTTTTCGAAACTTGGTCAACGTATCACCAGTATTATACAATACTGAGCTACTCGCGAAACCCATTGGCCAGCAACAATAACTGCGTGGTATTAGTCGATTATATGAAATTTTCAAATATATGCAAGTTTGATTTTCAATATTTTTTTGTCTACTAGGATTCGAATGTCGAAAGCTGTATATTTCATTATTTACAGGTCTGCAGTATCTGATTGTTGAACTTATATTTTATTCATACGTGAACTGATCAGCATAGTGACACAATTTAATTAAAAATTTATAGCAACATACAAAATGAATACAGTTTTTCGTACAGTCACCAGCTGTAGTATTTGGTTCGAAGAATTGTTACTAGAATGCATTTCAATCTAGGTTAGCTTTTTAAAATGCTTTTGAGATTTTGATTAATAGTCTATTGTTTATTTACAATTGTATTTGGAACGATTTCATATAAATTTTTCGGAAAATGTTGTAACATTTATTGATAATTGATATTTTAAGTTGAAATCATTTTCATCAACGGTGAATTGGAGAACGTTACTTTAAACTCCCAGCAAATAACAATTTTTTTGCGTTATTTTAACTAAATTACTAAAGTTCAGGGTTCTAATGAATAAACTCTGAAATACAATTTGCAAGTCGGTTTGTTATTTATATTGGGTTATTATGGTCTAATATAATATTAACTTTCTTGTAAGCGTAAATTCAAAATTAAGGCCGTCACCTAGAGGAAAAGGTTGTTCATGTGTGTGCGTGCGCGCGCGCGTGTGTTGGTGTGTGTGTCTGTGTGTGTGTGTGTGTGTGCGCGCGTGTTTGTGTGTGTGTGTGTGTGTATGTATGTGTGTGTGTGTGTGTGTGTGTGTGTGTATGTGTGTGTGTGTGTGTGTGTGTGTGTGTGTTGTGTGTGTATGTGTGTGTGTGTGTGTGGGCGTGCGTGCATGTGTGTGTGTGTGTGTGTGTGTGTGTGTGTGTGTGTGTGTGTGTGTGTGTGTGTGTGTGTGTGTGTGTGTGTGTGTGTGTGTAGGTGTGTGTGTGTGTGTGTGTGTGTGCGTGTGTGTAGGTGTGTGTGTGTGTGTGTGCGTCTGTGTTTGTGTCTGTGTGTGTGTGTGTGTGTTGTGTGTGTGTGTGTGTGTGTGTGTGTGTGTGTGTGTGTGTGTGTGTGTGTGTGTGTGTGAGTGTGTGTGTGTGTGTGTGTGTGTGTGTGTGTGTGTGTGTGTGTGTGTGTGTGTGTGTGTGTTTATATATTTTGTGTAATACAACTTGTACCCTCTCCTTTCTTACAAATTTTACATAACTACTTATCATTAAGTATCCTTTACGTAAACGCTTATTGTTCCCTTTTATTAAACATCTAGTATTCACAACTCAATAACTAGATAACTCTCAAGCATTCAGTTACCACTTTATAATTGTTACCTTAAAAGAAGGTATATAATCGAATTTATGTTTTCGGTCTGATATTGAATTGAAAAAATAAAGCCTTATTGAATAGATATTTTGGACTGAGTCGTATACAGCCGTAAGATACCTCTTTTACATAACCTAATTTTAGTACAATTTTAAAGACTCTACCTGCAGTACGAGTGCTAGTCCCAAAGCAAACAACAGCAGCCTGTTCGTCATAATTCTCTCTTCCTAAATGTCTGCGTATTTGTTAGGTTTGTTTGAATTGTGTTTACTCTTTGTTATCGCAGGTGGTTTATAACCCTGGCAACCATTTTTATTTCAAGGTATGAGTTGTAAATCAGCAGAAGATTGGGCTGTAAAGATATTGCTCGGCGTAACGATAGTCTGATTAGGGAATTGCATGTCTCTAAGTTACCGTTGTTACTCATGTATAACGTCAGCGTTTTGAAGAAATCCTCAAATACTTTGTACACAAATAAACAACATTTCATCAGACTTTCCCTGTCTAACAAACTTTTCTTTATCATGTATGTGAATTTTTATA
The DNA here is from genome assembly GCA_036971475.1 of Prosapia bicincta. Lineage (NCBI taxonomy): Eukaryota > Metazoa > Arthropoda > Insecta > Hemiptera > Cercopidae > Prosapia > Prosapia bicincta. The sequence goes on along the minus strand of JBAIZL010000010.1, from coordinate 53,957,302 downwards.
CTGAATCTAAGTTTAATTCTTCTAGCGTTTAAATGAAAACTCAGCTATTCGTTTTCCAAATGGCGCAAAACTCAAACAATGAAGCATTGAGTTTAATAATCGTGAATCACAATATGGTTGTAAATACACAGCTGTGAGTAGTGTTAGTATAAAAAGATAATGCACTAGCTCTCTTGCTCTTGACGTTTGTAATCGGACGCGAAACGTATATTGAAGTAAAAAAAATTGAAGTGTGTGTGTGTGTGTGTGAAATCTTTCATTTTAGGAAGTTAGCTTGTTGTTTAGTTTTTTGGTTTTACTTTAGACTTGGCGGATGTACCTGAAATTGTTTCCAAATTAATCAAACGTGTTTGATGTTTAATCTTTAGAATTATCCCTGAATTAGCTCACTTCTCGAATAATCTACAGCCTTCTGGATATAATCTCTATCTTGTTGCCGGAATAAGTGACTTGTTATTTCGACCAAGCATTCGCTGAAACATCGAAGGACATGTGTACCTTTCACCATTCCCCTACTTCTTAGCACACTGCTCTTTCCAAGATTTTACATACAAAAACCAGTTTGATATTTAAAAACAAACCCTTATGAACATATTTCAGTTTTTCAACAATTTGTTAAATTTCTTCTTATTCTGTTTTACTTATCTCGCCGTGCTTCATTTAAGAAGCGTATTGTCTCATCAAGAGGCTACATTGTGACTAATTGGCCCAGATTGAAAGTAGTCGAGCAGAGCTAATTTGATTATTTGTAACAAACAGAATGTAAATTACACAAGCATGGCTGCCATTCCACAAGTTTTTCTAAATTTCCTTTAATTTAATGCACGCAAAAGTTGTTGACTGCGTTTGACTTCATTAATTTATGAATCACGATAGAAACACTTATACTTTATATTCTAACGGAATAGACAACTGTACGCCACTGATGTGTTGAGGAAACTAGAACGATGATATTAAATACTTTAGTTGTTTTAGTACAGATATTGTTACGTTTTTTAATTTTTACCTTTTATTATTCAGAGTAATACAAGTTTATTACATAACGTTTACACAAATATTTTTCAACGAATAGAGCTTTTTTTAAGATTCTAGTTGTTCTCTTTAATTATTCTCTTTTCTATTTCCTTAATGATCCTCGCCAGTGACAGCAGATTAGGCCTAGCTCTGTATGAAACTAGTTGGCAACACCCTATTAGCAGTCCCAGTCACCTAACTTTAAGTTGAAACGTTTATCTAGACATTATTTTTCATAAACTGTTACTAAAATAAAGCGATTAGATTATTTTACTTAAAAAAAATAATCGAATAGCAGGTAGATATTTTCCGCCTCGGATGACATCAAGTCTGTTTCAGGTAAACGACCGCGCCCACGCGAAATCATAATTTCCTCCTTTCCCCAAGAAATCATACCCTCACGTTAATCCTACCTATTTGAGGTATGCGAGCCTACACACGTGATGCCACAACATCTCACATATACAGTATCCTTTAGCATAAGGTCTATGTCCCTACTTTAATCCTACATGTAGCCACAATCCTTCCCTTTCCGAAATAGGCGATAATATTCATACTGTCAAGCTACAACTACAAAAGAAATAATAATTAAATTTAGTAAGCAAAAATGGTAAAAATTAAACGTGAAATACAATATATACAAGAAAACCCTTTATTTCTAAAAAGAAGATGAAAACTGTAGTTACATATCCTTTAAGTATACTTTCCTAATGCAGTTGGCATCACCAGAAAATTGCAATTGATCTTTTCCGTTGTAAACCTCTGATGTTAATTGTTCAGAGAAACCAATAAAGGTTTCGTGACTCTTGTTTTAACGATTTTATTTAAATATGGTAGTAAAAAGTGGACTGTGCCACATAGATTACACGAAAAAATTGTGGAAAAGTACAAAAGTGTATAGTTTATAGAAATGACCTAGTGCCTTTTGTTCACCAATATAACTAAATATATTAATGTTAATTTATTTATTTTTTTTAAAGGTATAGATAGTATATTATAATATATATATATATATATATATATATATATATATATATATATATATATATATATATTAAAACAACATAGGTTATTCAAATACAAGAATATTTATTAATATATATTCAAAGCTTTTCGTTGGTAAACAATACCAATATCATTAGAAATGAAAATTACAATTGATTGTAATTTTCATTCCTGATGATGTTGGTACTGTTTACCAACGAAAAGTTTTGAATATAAATTAATAAATATTCTTGTATTTGAATAACCTATGTTGTTAAAAATTATTAAACAAGAAAACGTATTATATATATATATATATATATATATATATATATATTATAATATACTATCTATACCTTTAAAAAAAATAAATAAATTAACATTAATATATTTAGTTATATTGGTGAACAAAAGGCACTAGGTCATTTCTATAAACTATACACTTTTGTACTTTTCCACAATTTTTTCGTGTAATCTATGTGGCACAGTCCACTTTTTACTACCATATTTAAATAAAATCGTTAAAACAAGAGTCACGGAACCTTTATTGGTTTCTCTGAACAATTAACATCAGAGGTTTACAACGGAAAAGATCAATTGCAATTTTCTGGTGATGCCAACTGCATTAGGAAAGTATACTTAAAGGATATGCAACTACAGTTTTCATCTTCTTTTTAGAAATAAAGGGTTTTCTTGTATATATATATATATATATATATAATTAATAAATTTAAAATATTTCAAAAACAAGAATACTTTTAATGAATATATATATTCATTAAAAGTATTCTTGTTTTTGAAATATTTTAAATTTATTAACTATATTACAAGAAAACATATCACCATATTTAATATATATATATATATATATATATATATATATATATATATATATATATATATATAATTTTTCAGCAAACAGTTAGGCTTATTTTTTAAATACATTACCACAGTTTTTATAAGAATAAAAATACAATTTATCGTATTTTTTCAACCTTTTAGTCGTATTAATGGTACGTAGGTGATTAATTCTACCTATAAGTTTCAATCTTCAAGTTAATTTCTTACTGATTTTCAAAGACCATAAAGAACTCAAACCATATGCAGACTGCCAAACGATGACGCTGTATATATATTTCAAGTACAATGTTCCCGTTCACCTAATGATGTTTATTTTGTGTATACAAAAACCAACAAAGAGCACAGTTGCGTAATTATAATTAATAAACCATTATAAACCCTTGCCTAATTAAGGTTATGTAATTTTTATGTGTTAAATGCTCAACTACTCATATAACGCGTATCTGCCTTCCAACTTAGTAAAGCAGCCCAGTTTTGTCGATTCTGCAATTATCGTCGCTCCAATTTAAAAAACTTGTTGAAATGTACAGACGACTTTAAGGGGCTTTGTAAAGTTCCGACTTATAATTAATGGGAGCCTTTGTGGAGCTTCCTACGTTTAACTTTGAGAAAGAATCGAGCCGATTGAACTTTCCGCAAAAAAAACTTTTCCTCCAATCAATATCAAAACTTCGTCTCGGCCATTTTGGTAATTTTTTCGTTGGTTAGTGAACATTATTGAGTTTTAAACTATCTAATTTTATTTTCATAAGATTTGCTACAGAACTTTAATGTTGTTCAGAATTAAGACAACTACGTAATACTGTAATGTAACACAAGAAACAATCTTGTTTAAGGGTTGAATATTTTGTTCAGTGGTTTGTTGTAAGTTCTGGGTTCCTTACTTTTTTTATGTTCCATTTATTTTAAACTTTGTATGTAGTTCTAAACGATTTTTTAATGTAATTTTATATTTTAAATTCAAATAATTTCAAATATCGATAGATGCGGATTTTTTACCAACCATTAAAACAAAAAAGCTTGCTAAATGACTAGTTTAATCAATATTGGTTGTCAGTAAAACAGGATTATCATAAATATAACATTTTTTAAACAAGTAAATTGAAAAAGTAATTGTGGACACCTACTTTTACCGTGAACTTGTTGTCTGCCTTTATTGTAAACTTACGACGTCCTTGTCAAATTTTATTGATGATGTATTGTTTATTAGAAACGTGATTTTTCCAATACTTTATCTCACGCGGTCGTGTGTGAATGTGACGTACATTTCTTTCATCTCATAAATTCCATTCTTACTTCATAAATCAATTTTAAAACATAGTTAAGTACAAATTATAAATTATTTTTGTAGATCACAAAAACTACAAGTTAAATTATAACTTTAACTAAAATATTTCCTTGAAATTGTTTATTAAAATATTTCACGTCAGTATGTTTCTACAGAAATTAACACTGCACCTAATTTCACGTGTAAATGTTCACAAAGAAATTAAATTTTTTGTATCAATAAATTTCACCGATATTGAAGTATTTAATGTTTCTTTAATGTTATCTCGTTCTTCCAAGATTAATTCGTATCAATTAACATTGGTAAAGTTTATATGGCATTGGATTAAATTGAAACATTTTCCATCACTGGTTCGTTTGTAAAATTTAATTTCTTTGTAAGTGGTCTTTGGGTCTTGGCTTTACTTGAACATTTGTTTTAATTTTGAATTTAACATTTTTGGAAATGAATTATTATTCAAGTTGAAGCGTTTGAAACATTTCCGTCATTTCTTCGTTAATAAAATTTAATTTGTCTGTAACTAATCTTTGGGTGTTTTTTTAGTCAATCATTTGTTTCAATTTAGATATTTTTAATTGAAAAATAAATTATTTTAAAGTAATAGCAGATTCGTTTAGAGTGGATTTAATTTTAAATCTAGTTATTTCAAATCCATTCTGCATTTTATAGAATTGAATAAAACAAGTATAAGGATTGATTTTAATATAACAAAAAGTTTGAACGTTGCAGCAAAGAATAATTATATGACCATCTTTTGACCTTATAAATTTTTAGACACTGGAGAAATATTTTCTGCAATAAACTCTCCCATTATGTGTTATTTAAGATCCTTTATTTAAATATTTTTTAGGGAGAAAAATGTTTCCATCAAACGCTTTAAAATTACCAAATACACAAGAACTTCAATAGCAGTTATAAAATTATTAACTTTTATAAAATCATTTAATAAACCAAGTTTGTACACGATTGTATGGCGTTAATTGAAGACAAATTTTAATCGCAGCTATTCAGCTCATTTTAGATCTTATATCTTACTCGATATTATCTCAATTCGTGTTGGTGAAACAAAGTAAAGCAGTTGGTATCTGTTACGTAATGACGGGTGGTGAAAACTGCCGCCATTACAGGAAGCAACGGAACCAGTTAGCCTACATTTTGTGTCTAATGAAAACCATTGTCACAAGTAACATCTTGAAGCTACATAGCACCGCATTAAGTATGAACACGTTACATATAAAATGCATAACGCCCTATTAGTATTCATACACCGTACTTTGTATTTCATTAGGTTCTAAGAATTTTACTTATGTTGTAGCTCTCTGTAAGTGTTAACATTGTTACATACATACGTGTAAGGGAGAGATTTAATTGTTATGTATTGTGCAGTTGTGAGAAACTGGTTGATTTATACAATATAAACCAAATTTATTTTTTTAGTATCTAAACGACCTCAGAAAAGGTAATTTAACTGTAAAAATTAATTATCTTAGAATTATCATTTATACCGTATTTATAAATTAATTTTATTTGTTGTAGTTAAAAATGCTTTATATGTTACAGATGTTGGTGGAAATGATAGAGGAGGGGAAAGTGATGAAGAAGAAGGTATGTTCTTACGTGTTAGGCCTTAAATTTTGATAAAAGCATGTGTAGCTTCTTTCAAAACCTTTTTAATTTTCAAAGGTTTAATTTTATATTTGACCTTTTTGAATCACGTTGTATTTTGATGTAAACTTTTTACACAATAATTTTAAAAGTACTCACTAAACAACGGTATCGATTAAAAGTGTTAAATTGTTTAGGGAAAACAAAAAGGCAGGTTTAAAAAAAAATTATATACTTCCGACAGTTTCTTTCTAATTTACAAATTAGCTAATTTAATCTAGACTAGATTAAATTTTGAACCTAAACGTACTCTGTAAATTTTACGTCTCATTGTACAACAATCATGACGATTTTAAGCGAGTGCTTTTAACAATAACTAAATATTTCAATCTCTCAAAACAGCTTTTATCTGCTGCAAAACCTAGATTTAATCAAAAGTTTAGATTAAATTACCATATTCTAAAATTCGTAACATTTTTTTCTTAAGAAAATAATACTCTTTATTGATACAATTGCTATTGAGTATTTAGAAGTTCGTTGTATAAGAATTTGACATCAAAATATTCAAAAATGACTGACATATTGAAAGAGTTAATCTGTTTTATTATTGAAAAAGTTAATTCCAAAATTTCTGTTAATTTTTAAATTTCAAAAAATTCATATTTTCCTAATTTGGTAAATGTCCTGCACAGATAAACTCGGCCAAAAGATGCCATTTAGGATGCATACTGGATTGAATCAAGTAGTAGAGTTTCATGCTACCTCAATATCTTATGGGATAAGTGGTAAATGTCTTAGTGCGGGCATGCCTATAAACTAATCACCATTACTTTCATCAGCTCTCAAATATTTCCTTCTGTCTATCGAATGCCTTTCTTTAATAGGTTTAGTTTACATGTTACAACTGTTACATTTTTTAAAAATATATTTTCGAATTGTAGAATAAAGTCAAAACTGGAAGGAAGCTATGTTTTACAAAACGGAAAACATATATTTTTATAAGTAATATTTAATATCCTATATTTACAAATAAGGTAAATATAAGTAATAATTTATAAGTGAATAACCCTAGTCCCAAAGTAAAATATATGAGCCTAATACAGCAGCACATTTTTTCTAATGTTTTAATCATATGGTAGAATAAAAAATGTTACAATTCTCTTCAATGCAAAAACAAGTTTATTCTGGCAAGAATAAATAAGTATTAGGTGTATGCATATATGTAAATAAAAGTTAAATTCTACAACCACATATTTAAAAGTTAATTATTTAAAATATTTAACTTTACCCAATGTATTTATCCTTTGGTATCTGCGGTAAATGACTATTTTTAAGTAAGGTAAATTAAATCAATCTGTGAGCTATTTTTTGTGTCTAATCAAAGCGAATAAAACAACCGTAAGCAAGAATTCCAATTTTCATGCAATAATTTTAACAATATAGTTATGTGTAGGCTACTAAATGGTTGATATTACCATTAGAAATGTATTTTACTTTTATTGTTCTATTAATAATAGTTTATTTTACCTCCAGGTAATTATGGGGATGTGGGAGGATAGTTAAGTTATTGATAGGATTAAGGTGAGGTTAGTATATTCCCTTACCTGAAGAGGTAATCTTTGCAAAAATACCATCCATCTAAGGTAGCCATGGCCTTCGCTAATAATTCATTACAAATACGCTAAACCTTTACCCCAACAGATGTTTTATACATTATTGTTGATAACAAATAAAAACATACACAAAACTTACAAATAATCATTTATTTACTCATACGCGTTTCAATGACAAAGTCATCATCATTAGTGAGTGTTATTACTACAAACTTACAACTGTAGTAACTATAGAGTTTGTAGTAGTAGGCCTAACACTCACTGATAATGATGCCATTGAAACGCGTATGAGTAAATAAATGATTAATTTGTGAGTTTGTGTATGTTTTTATTTGTTTTTAACATAGAATCACAAGCTAAGCTCAAAGAATATTTGTATTATTGTTGATGCTAAACTTCAGACTTTTAAAAACATCATGTCTGTTAATTATTTAGTAATATATATAAAATGTTTTTATTTGTTTACTACTCACAATGAAAAAATAATAAAACATGAATAATAACAACATCGATGAGAGTTATTTCCATTTTTTTGACTTTACAGTATATATATATATATATATATATATATATATATATATATATATATATATATATATATATATATATATATATATATGTAGATTATGCAACACTGTTTTCTTGTATACAATATATATATATATATATATATATATATATATTGTTTACATTAACTTCAGAATAATATCTATGAACTTTATAACTGTATAAAACAACTGTGGCGTAATGTTTAATGATAATGATTGAACATCTCTCAACTTTGTTTTGAAATTTAATTTTTTACAGAAAATGAGGAGGATGAACAAGTGGCAGAAATAGAGCCGCATGAGCAAAATTTTAACTTTTTCGATTTTGCAAAACGGTAAGTTTTAGCTATGTCAATGCCATGTTTTAAGAGTGTGATTTAATTTTCAATGTCTTTCTTCATATAACTGTGAAACTTGATTATGTCAATATTAATAAGAAAATGATATTTCAATGTGTGTTTCTACAAAGATATTTCAAGCTGTTCTGTGTGTGTGTGTGTGTGTGTGTGTGTGTGTGTGTGTGTGTGTGTGTGTGTGTGTGTGTGTGTGTGTGTGTGTGTGTGTGTGTGTGTGTGTGTGTGTGTGTGTGTGTGTGTGTGTGTGTGTGTGTGTGTGTGTGTGTGTGTGTGTGTGTGTGTGTGTGTGTGTGTGTGTGTGTGTGTGTGTGTGTGTGTGTGTGTGTGTGTGTGTGTGTGTGTGTGTGTGTGTGTGTGTGTGTGTGTGTGTGTGTGTGTGTGTGTGTGTGTGTGTGTGTGTGTGTGTGTGTGTGTGTGTGTGTGTGTGTGTGTGTGTGTGTGTGTGTGTGTGTGTGTGTGTGTGTGTGTGTGTGTGTGTGTGTGTGTGTGTGTGTGTGTGTGTGTGTGTGTGTGTGTGTGTGTGTGTGTGTGTGTGTGTGTGTGTGTGTGTGTGTGTGTGTGTGTGTGTGTGTGTGTGTGTGTGTGTGTGTGTGTGTGTGTGTGTGTGTGTGTGTGTGTGTGTGTGTGTGTGTGTGTGTGTGTGTGTGTGTGTGTGTGTGTGTGTGTGTGTGTGTGTGTGTGTGTGTGTGTGTGTGTGTGTGTGTGTGTGTGTGTGTGTGTGTGTGTGTGTGTGTGTGTGTGTGTGTGTGTGTGTGTGTGTGTGTGTGTGTGTGTGTGTGTGTGTGTGTGTGTGTGTGTGTGTGTGTGTGTGTGTGTGTGTGTGTGTGTGTGTGTGTGTGTGTGTGTGTGTGTGTGTGTGTGTGTGTGTGTGTGTGTGTGTGTGTGTGTGTGTGTGTGTGTGTGTGTGTGTGTGTGTGTGTGTGTGTGTGTGTGTGTGTGTGTGTGTGTGTGTGTGTGTGTGTGTGTGTGTGTGTGTGTGTGTGTGTGTGTGTGTGTGTGTGTGTGTGTGTGTGTGTGTGTGTGTGTGTGTGTGTGTGTGTGTGTGTGTGTGTGTGTGTGTGTGTGTGTGTGTGTGTGTGTGTGTGTGTGTGTGTGTGTGTGTGTGTGTGTGTGTGTGTGTGTGTGTGTGTGTGTGTGTGTGTGTGTGTGTGTGTGTGTGTGTGTGTGTGTGTGTGTGTGTGTGTGTGTGTGTGTGTGTGTGTGTGTGTGTGTGTGTGTGTGTGTGTGTGTGTGTGTGTGTGTGTGTGTGTGTGTGTGTGTGTGTGTGTGTGTGTGTGTGTGTGTGTGTGTGTGTGTGTGTGTGTGTGTGTGTGTGTGTGTGTGTGTGTGTGTGTGTGTGTGTGTGTGTGTGTGTGTGTGTGTGTGTGTGTGTGTGTTTACGTTCAAGATAATTTCTTCATTTTTCTTGGACGTTCTTTATTTACTCGTGGACGTTCTATAACTATCTACACAGAATTGGAAACAGTTCTAAAGTATGTTTGGTTCAACAAAGGAACTGTGTTGAGCCAGGGCTATACATACTGTATCTACAGCCCTGGTGTTGAACATTAGATTATAAACACCCCTTTGCGATATACGGGGTGATTCACTAACAAACTAAAATTCTTTTGGAGATGAATCTACAGAAAAACCTTCATTTGGCCACATGCCCGAAAATGTTTCATTAGCGAGTTACTGGTGGTGGAATTTTCGCACAGATTTCAAAATGAGATAGTACTGAATCTTTTAGGCCTTTAATTAAATACCAGAAATAGTGATTTGCTATGGTTTCTGACCCGTGAATGTAAACAAAATAGGTCTCAGACCACACTTAAGAAGTTTTGACTTTAGTAGTTATCTGTTTAGATAACTGACATTATTGCTGTCAACCTCGTTAATTAACTTGTTTTATTCTCATTATTATTAGCTTAACTGGTTTGTAGAATTACTTTATCCAGGATAACACTAATGTATATCTGTTTAGATAACTGACATTATTGCTGTCAACCTCGTTAATTAACTTGTTTTATTCTCATTATTATTAGCTTAACTGGTTTGTAGAATTACTTTATCCAGGATAACACTAATGTACATCTGTTTAGATAACTGACATTATTGCTGTCAACCTCGTTAATTAACTTGTTTTATTCTCATTATTATTAGCTTAACTGGTTTGTAGAATTACTTTATCCAGGATAACACTAATGTATATCTGTTTAGATAACTGACATTATTGCTGTCAACCTCGTTAATTAACTTGTTTTATTCTCATTATTATTAGCTTAACTGGTTTGTAGAATTACTTTATCCAGGATAACACTAATGTATATCTGTTTAGATAACTGACATTATTGCTGTCAACCTCGTTAATTAACTTGTTTTATTCTCATTATTATTAGCTTAACTGGTTTGTAGAATTACTTTATCCAGGATAACACTAATGTACATCTGTTTAGATAACTGACATTATTGCTGTCAACCTCGTTAATTAACTTGTTTTATTCTCATTATTATTAGCTTAACTGGTTTGTAGAATTACTTTATCCAGGATAACACTAATGTATATCTGTTTAGATAACTGACATTATTGCTGTCAACCTCGTTAATTAACTTGTTTTATTCTCATTATTATTAGCTTAACTGGTTTGTAGAATTACTTTATCCAGGATAACACTAATGTATATCTGTTTAGATAACTGACATTATTGCTGTCAACCTCGTTAATTAACTTGTTTTATTCTCATTATTATTAGCTTAACTGGTTTGTAGAATTACTTTATCCAGGATAACACTAATGTATATCTGTTTAGATAACTGACATTATTGCCGTCAACCTCGTTAATTAACTTGTTTTATTCTCATTATTATTAGCTTAACTGGTTTGTAGAATTACTTTATCCAGGATAACACTAATGTATATCTGTTTAGATAACTGACATTATTGCTGCCAACCTCGTTAGTTAACTTGTTTTATTCTCATTATTATTAGCCTAACTGGTTTGTAGACTTACTTTATCCAGGATAACACTAATGTATATCTGTTTAGATAACTGACATTATTGCTGTCAACCTCGTTAATTAACTTGTTTTATTCTCATTATTATTAGCTTAACTGGTTTGTAGAATTACTTTATCCAGGATAACACTAATGTATATCTGTTTAGATAACTGACATTATTGCTGTCAACCTCGTTAATTAACTTGTTTTATTCTCATTATTATTAGCTTAACTGGTTTGTAGAATTACTTTATCCAGGATAACACTAATGTATATCTGTTTAGATAACTGACATTATTGCTGTCAACCTCGTTAATTAACTTGTTTTATTCTCATTATTATTAGCTTAACTGGTGTAGAATTACTTTATCCAGGATAACACTAATGTATATCTGTTTAGATAACTGACATTATTGCTGTCAACCTCGTTAATTAACTTGTTTTATTCTCATTATTATTAGCTTAACTGGTTTGTAGAATTACTTTATCCAGGATAACACTAATGTATATCTGTTTAGATAACTGACATTATTGCTGTCAACCTCGTTAATTAACTTGTTTTATTCTCATTATTATTAGCTTAACTGGTTTGTAGAATTACTTTATCCAGGATAACACTAATGTATATCTGTTTAGATAACTGACATTATTGCTGTCAACCTCGTTAATTAACTTGTTTTATTCTCATTATTATTAGCCTAACTGGTTTGTAGAATTACTTTATCCAGGATAACACTAATGTATATCTGTTTAGATAACTGACATTATTGCTGTCAACCTCGTTAATTAACTTGTTTTATTCTCATTATTATTAGCTTAACTGGTTTGTAGAATTACTTTATCCAGGATAACACTAATGTATATCTGTTTAGATAACTGACATTATTGCTGTCAACCTCGTTAATTAACTTGTTTTATTCTCATTATTATTAGCTTAACTGGTTTGTAGAATTACTTTATCCAGGATAACACTAATGTACATCTGTTTAGATAACTGACATTATTGCTGTCAACCTCGTTAATTAACTTGTTTTATTCTCATTATTATTAGCTTAACTGGTTTGTAGAATTACTTTATCCAGGATAACACTAATGTATATCTGTTTAGATAACTGACATTATTGCTGTCAACCTCGTTAATTAACTTGTTTTATTCTCATTATTATTAGCTTAACTGGTTTGTAGAATTACTTTATCCAGGATAACACTAATGTATATCTGTTTAGATAACTGACATTATTGCTGTCAACCTCGTTAATTAACTTGTTTTATTCTCATTATTATTAGCTTAACTGGTTTGTAGAATTACTTTATCCAGGATAACACTAATGTATATCTGTTTAGATAACTGACATTATTGCTGTCAACCTCGTTAATTAACTTGTTTTATTCTCATTATTATTAGCTTAACTGGTTTGTAGAATTACTTTATCCAGGATAACACTAATGTATATCTGTTTAGATAACTGACATTATTGCTGCCAACCTCGTTAGTTAACTTGTTTTATTCTCATTATTATTAGCCTAACTGGTTTGTAGACTTACTTTATCCAGGATAACACTAATGTATATCTGTTTAGATAACTGACATTATTGCTGTCAACCTCGTTAATTAACTTGTTTTATTCTCATTATTATTAGCTTAACTGGTTTGTAGAATTACTTTATCCAGGATAACACTAATGTATATCTGTTTAGATAACTGACATTATTGCTGTCAACCTTGTTAATTAACTTGTTTTATTCTCATTATTATTAGCTTAACTGGTTTGTAGAATTACTTTATCCAGGATAACACTAATGTATATCTGTTTAGATAACTGACATTATTGCTGTCAACCTCGTTAATTAACTTGTTTTATTCTCATTATTATTAGCTTAACTGGTGTAGAATTACTTTATCCAGGATAACACTAATGTATATCTGTTTAGATAACTGACATTATTGCTGTCAACCTCGTTAATTAACTTGTTTTATTCTCATTATTATTAGCTTAACTGGTTTGTAGAATTACTTTATCCAGGATAACACTAATGTATATCTGTTTAGATAACTGACATTATTGCTGTCAGCCTCGTTAATTAACTTGTTTTATTCTCATTATTATTAGCTTAACTGGTTTGTAGAATTACTTTATCCAGGATAACACTAATGTATATCTGTTTAGATAACTGACATTATTGCTGTCAACCTCGTTAATTAACTTGTTTTATTCTCATTATTATTAGCCTAACTGGTTTGTAGAATTACTTTATCCAGGATAACACTAATGTATATCTGTTTAGATAACTGACATTATTGCTGTCAACCTCGTTAATTAACTTGTTTTATTCTCATTATTATTAGCTTAACTGGTTTGTAGAATTACTTTATCCAGGATAACACTAATGTATATCTGTTTAGATAACTGACATTATTGCTGTCAACCTCGTTAATTAACTTGTTTTATTCTCATTATTATTAGCTTAACTGGTTTGTAGAATTACTTTATCCAGGATAACACTAATGTATATCTGTTTAGATAACTGACATTATTGCTGTCAACCTCGTTATTTAACTTGTTTTATTCTCATTATTATTAGCTTAACTGGTTTGTAGAATTACTTTATCCAGGATAACACTAATGTATATCTGTTTAGATAACTGACATTATTGCTGTCAACCTCGTTAATTAACTTGTTTTATTCTCATTATTATTAGCTTAACTGGTTTGTAGAATTACTTTATCCAGGATAACACTAATGTATATCTGTTTAGATAACTGACATTATTGCTGTCAACCTCGTTAATTAACTTGTTTTATTCTCATTATTATTAGCTTAACTGGTTTGTAGAATTACTTTATCCAGGATAACACTAATGTATATCTGTTTAGATAACTGACATTATTGCCGTCAACCTCGTTAATTAACTTGTTTTATTCTCGTTATTATTAGCTTAACTGGTTTGTAGAATTACTTTATCCAGGATAACACTAATGTATATCTGTTTAGATAACTGACATTATTGCTGTCAACCTCGTTAATTAACTTGTTTTATTCTCATTATTATTAGCTTAACTGGTTTGTAGAATTACGTTATCCAGGATAACACTAATGTATATCTGTTTAGATAACTGACATTATTGCCGTCAACCTCGTTAATTAACTTGTTTTATTCTCATTATTATTAGCTTAACTGGTTTGTAGAATTACTTTATCCAGGATAACACTAATGTATATCTGTTTAGATAACTGACATTATTGCTGTCAACCTCGTTAATTAACTTGTTTTATTCTCATTATTATTACCCTAACTGGTTTGTAGAATTACTTTATCCAGGATAACACTAATGTATATCTGTTTAGATAACTGACATTATTGCTGTCAACCTCGTTAATTAACTTGTTTTATTCTCATTATTATTAGCTTAACTGGTTTGTAGAATTACTTTATCCAGGATAACACTAATGTATATCTGTTTAGATAACTGACATTATTGCTGTCAACCTCGTTAATTAACTTGTTTTATTCTCATTATTATTAGCTTAACTGGTGTAGAATTACTTTATCCAGGATAACACTAATGTATATCTGTTTAGATAACTGACATTATTGCTGTCAACCTCGTTAATTAACTTGTTTTATTCTCATTATTATTAGCTTAACTGGTGTAGAATTACTTTATCCAGGATAACACTAATGTATATCTGTTTAGATAACTGACATTATTGCTGTCAACCTCGTTAATTAACTTGTTTTATTCTCATTACTATTAGCCTAACTGGTTTGTATAATTACTTTATCCAGGATAACACTAATGTATATCTGTTTAGATAACTGACATTATTGCTGTCAACCTCGTTAATTAACTTGTTTTATTCCCATTACTATTAGCCTAACTGGTTTGTAGAATTACTTTATCCAGGAT
This sequence comes from Prosapia bicincta, assembly GCA_036971475.1. Classification (NCBI taxonomy): domain Eukaryota; kingdom Metazoa; phylum Arthropoda; class Insecta; order Hemiptera; family Cercopidae; genus Prosapia; species Prosapia bicincta. The sequence goes on along the minus strand of JBAIZL010000010.1, from coordinate 53,942,145 downwards.
AACACTAATGTATATCTGTTTAGATAACTGACATTATTGCTGTCAACCTCGTTAATTAACTTGTTTTATTCTCATTATTATTAGCCTAACTGGTTTGTAGAATTACTTTATCCAGGATAACACTAATGTATATCTGTTTAGATAACTGACATTATTGCTGTCAACCTCGTTAATTAACTTGTTTTATTCTCATTATTATTAGCCTAACTGGTTTGTAGAATTACTTTATCCAGGATAACACTAATGTATATCTGTTTAGATAACTGACATTATTGCTGTCAACCTCGTTAATTAACTTGTTTTATTCTCATTATTATTAGCTTAACTGGTTTGTAGAATTACTTTATCCAGGATAACACTAATGTATATCTGTTTAGATAACTGACATTATTGCTGTCAACCTTGTTAATTAACTTGTTTTATTCTCATTACTATTAGCCTAACTGGTTTGTATAATTACTTTATCCAGGATAACACTAATGTATATCTGTTTAGATAACTGACATTATTTCTGTCAACCTCGTTAATTAACTTGTTTTATTCTCATTACTATTAGCCTAACTGGTTTGTAGAATTACTTTATCCAGGATAACACTAATGTATATCTGTTTAGATAACTGACATTATTGCTGTCAACCTCGTTAATTAACTTGTTTTATTCGCATTACTATTAGCCTAACTGGTTTGTATAATTACTTTATCCAGGATAACACTAATGTATATCTGTTTAGATAACTGACATTATTGCTGTCAACCTCGTTAATTAACTTGTTTTATTCTCATTATTATTAGCTTAACTGGTTTGTAGAATTACTTTATCCAGGATAACACTAATGTATATCTGTTTAGATAACTGACATTATTGCTGTCAACCTCGTTAATTAACTTGTTTTATTCTCATTACTATTAGCCTAACTGGTTTGTAGAATTACTTTATCCAGGATAACACTAATGTATATCTGTTTAGATAACTGACATTATTGCTGTCAACCTCGTTAATTAACTTGTTTTATTCTCATTATTATTAGCTTAACTGGTTTGTAGAATTACTTTATCCAGGATAACACTAATGTACATCTGTTTAGATAACTGACATTATTGCTGTCAACCTCGTTAATTAACTTGTTTTATTCTCATTATTATTAGCTTAACTGGTTTGTAGAATTACTTTATCCAGGATAACACTAATGTATATCTGTTTAGATAACTGACATTATTGCTGTCAACCTCGTTAATTAACTTGTTTTATTCTCATTATTATTAGCTTAACTGGTTTGTAGAATTACTTTATCCAGGATAACACTAATGTATATCTGTTTAGATAACTGACATTATTGCTGTCAACCTCGTTAATTAACTTGTTTTATTCTCATTATTATTAGCTTAACTGGTTTGTAGAATTACTTTATCCAGGATAACACTAATGTACATCTGTTTAGATAACTGACATTATTGCTGTCAACCTCGTTAATTAACTTGTTTTATTCTCATTATTATTAGCTTAACTGGTTTGTAGAATTACTTTATCCAGGATAACACTAATGTATATCTGTTTAGATAACTGACATTATTGCTGTCAACCTCGTTAATTAACTTGTTTTATTCTCATTATTATTAGCTTAACTGGTTTGTAGAATTACTTTATCCAGGATAACACTAATGTATATCTGTTTAGATAACTGACATTATTGCTGTCAACCTCGTTAATTAACTTGTTTTATTCTCATTATTATTAGCTTAACTGGTTTGTAGAATTACTTTATCCAGGATAACACTAATGTATATCTGTTTAGATAACTGACATTATTGCCGTCAACCTCGTTAATTAACTTGTTTTATTCTCATTATTATTAGCTTAACTGGTTTGTAGAATTACTTTATCCAGGATAACACTAATGTATATCTGTTTAGATAACTGACATTATTGCTGCCAACCTCGTTAGTTAACTTGTTTTATTCTCATTATTATTAGCCTAACTGGTTTGTAGACTTACTTTATCCAGGATAACACTAATGTATATCTGTTTAGATAACTGACATTATTGCTGTCAACCTCGTTAATTAACTTGTTTTATTCTCATTATTATTAGCTTAACTGGTTTGTAGAATTACTTTATCCAGGATAACACTAATGTATATCTGTTTAGATAACTGACATTATTGCTGTCAACCTCGTTAATTAACTTGTTTTATTCTCATTATTATTAGCTTAACTGGTTTGTAGAATTACTTTATCCAGGATAACACTAATGTATATCTGTTTAGATAACTGACATTATTGCTGTCAACCTCGTTAATTAACTTGTTTTATTCTCATTATTATTAGCTTAACTGGTGTAGAATTACTTTATCCAGGATAACACTAATGTATATCTGTTTAGATAACTGACATTATTGCTGTCAACCTCGTTAATTAACTTGTTTTATTCTCATTATTATTAGCTTAACTGGTTTGTAGAATTACTTTATCCAGGATAACACTAATGTATATCTGTTTAGATAACTGACATTATTGCTGTCAACCTCGTTAATTAACTTGTTTTATTCTCATTATTATTAGCTTAACTGGTTTGTAGAATTACTTTATCCAGGATAACACTAATGTATATCTGTTTAGATAACTGACATTATTGCTGTCAACCTCGTTAATTAACTTGTTTTATTCTCATTATTATTAGCTTAACTGGTTTGTAGAATTACTTTATCCAGGATAACACTAATGTATATCTGTTTAGATAACTGACATTATTGCTGTCAACCTCGTTAATTAACTTGTTTTATTCTCATTATTATTAGCTTAACTGGTTTGTAGAATTACTTTATCCAGGATAACACTAATGTATATCTGTTTAGATAACTGACATTATTGCTGTCAACCTCGTTAATTAACTTGTTTTATTCTCATTATTATTAGCTTAACTGGTTTGTAGAATTACTTTATCCAGGATAACACTAATGTACATCTGTTTAGATAACTGACATTATTGCTGTCAACCTCGTTAATTAACTTGTTTTATTCTCATTATTATTAGCTTAACTGGTTTGTAGAATTACTTTATCCAGGATAACACTAATGTATATCTGTTTAGATAACTGACATTATTGCTGTCAACCTCGTTAATTAACTTGTTTTATTCTCATTATTATTAGCTTAACTGGTTTGTAGAATTACTTTATCCAGGATAACACTAATGTATATCTGTTTAGATAACTGACATTATTGCTGTCAACCTCGTTAATTAACTTGTTTTATTCTCATTATTATTAGCTTAACTGGTTTGTAGAATTACTTTATCCAGGATAACACTAATGTATATCTGTTTAGATAACTGACATTATTGCTGTCAACCTCGTTAATTAACTTGTTTTATTCTCATTATTATTAGCTTAACTGGTTTGTAGAATTACTTTATCCAGGATAACACTAATGTATATCTGTTTAGATAACTGACATTATTGCCGTCAACCTCGTTAATTAACTTGTTTTATTCTCATTATTATTAGCTTAACTGGTTTGTAGAATTACTTTATCCAGGATAACACTAATGTATATCTGTTTAGATAACTGACATTATTGCTGCCAACCTCGTTAGTTAACTTGTTTTATTCTCATTATTATTAGCCTAACTGGTTTGTAGACTTACTTTATCCAGGATAACACTAATGTATATCTGTTTAGATAACTGACATTATTGCTGTCAACCTCGTTAATTAACTTGTTTTATTCTCATTATTATTAGCTTAACTGGTTTGTAGAATTACTTTATCCAGGATAACACTAATGTATATCTGTTTAGATAACTGACATTATTGCTGTCAACCTCGTTAATTAACTTGTTTTATTCT
>JBAIZL010000010.1:53903743-53938199 GCA_036971475.1 Prosapia bicincta | reverse complement strand
ACATTTACCTTTCCCCATTAAAGTTCCGTTCGGAATTACAATTATTAACACTCGAGGTTGGTATAGCTTTGCCCTCTGACTGTTTGTCACATGGACATTTACCTTTCCCCATTAAAGTTCCGTTCGGAATTACAATTATTAACACTCGAGGTTGGTATAGCTTTGCGCTCTGACTGTTTGTCACATGGACATTTACCTTTCCCCATTAAAGTTCCGTTCGGAATTACAATTATTAACACTCGAGGTTGGTATAGCTTTGCCGCTCTGACTGTTTGTCACATGGACATTTACCTTTCCCCATTAAAGTTCCGTTCGGAATTACAATTATTAAGACTCGAGGTTGGTATAGCTTTGCGCTCTGACTGTTTGTCACATGGACATTTACCTTTCCCCATTAAAGTTCCGTTCGGAATTACAATTATTAAGACTCGAGGTTGGTATAGCTTTGCGCTCTGACTGTTTGTCACATGGACATTTACCTTTCCCCATTAAAGTTCCGTTCGGAATTACAATTATTAAGACTCGAGGTTGGTATAGCTTTGCGCTCTGACTGTTTGTCACATGGACATTTACCTTTCCCCATTAAAGTTCCGTTCGGAATTACAATTATTAAGACTCGAGGTTGGTATAGCTTTGCGCTCTGACTGTTTGTCACATGGACATTTACCTTTCCCCATTAAAGTTCCGTTCGGAATTACAATTATTAAGACTCGAGGTTGGTATAGCTTTGCGCTCTGACTGTTTGTCACATGGACATTTACCTTTCCCCATTAAAGTTCCGTTCGGAATTACAATTATTAAGACTCGAGGTTGGTATAGCTTTGCGCTCTGACTGTTTGTCACATGGACATTTACCTTTCCCCATTAAAGTTCCGTTTGGAATTACAATTATTAACACTCGAGGTTGGTATAGCTTTGCGCTCTGACTGTTTGTCACATGGACATTTACCTTTCCCCATTAAAGTTCCGTTCGGAATTACAATTATTAACACTCGAGGTTGGTATAGCTTTGCGCTCTGACTGTTTGTCACATGGACATTTACCTTTCCCCATTAAAGTTCCGTTCGGAATTACAATTATTAAGACTCGAGGTTGGTATAGCTTTGCGCTCTGACTGTTTGTCACATGGACATTTACCTTTCCCCATTAAAGTTCCGTTCGGAATTACAATTATTAAGACTCGAGGTTGGTATAGCTTTGCGCTCTGACTGTTTGTCACATGGACATTTACCTTTCCCCATTAAAGTTCCGTTCGGAATTACAATTATTAAGACTCGAGGTTGGTATAGCTTTGCGCCTCTGACTGTTTGTCACATGGACATTTACCTTTCCCCATTAAAGTTCCGTTCGGAATTACAATTATTAAGACTCGAGGTTGGTATAGCTTTGCGCTCTGACTGTTTGTCACATGGACATTTACCTTTCCCCATTAAAGTTCCGTTCGGAATTACAATTATTAACACTCGAGGTTGGTATAGCTTTGCGCTCTGACTGTTTGTCACATGGACATTTACCTTTCCCCATTAAAGTTCCGTTCGGAATTACAATTATTAAGACTCGAGGTTGGTATAGCTTTGCGCTCTGACTGTTTGTCACATGGACATTTACCTTTCCCCATTAAAGTTCCGTTCGGAATTACAATTATTAAGACTCGAGGTTGGTATAGCTTTGCCTCTGCCTGTTTGTCACATGGACATTTACCTTTCCCCATTAAAGTTCCGTTCGGAATTACAATTATTAAGACTCGAGGTTGGTATAGCTTTGCGCTCTGACTGTTTGTCACATGGACATTTACCTTTCCCCATTAAAGTTCCGTTCGGAATTACAATTATTAAGACTCGAGGTTGGTATAGCTTTGCGCTCTGACTGTTTGTCACATGGACATTTACCTTTCCCCATTAAAGTTCCGTTCGGAATTACAATTATTAAGACTCGAGGTTGGTATAGCTTTGCGCTCTGACTGTTTGTCACATGGACATTTACCTTTCCCCATTAAAGTTCCGTTCGGAATTACAATTATTAAGACTCGAGGTTGGTATAGCTTTGCGCTCTGACTGTTTGTCACATGGACATTTACCTTTCCCCATTAAAGTTCCGTTCGGAATTACATTTATTAAGACTCGAGGTTGGTATAGCTTTGCGCTCTGACTGTTTGTCACATGGACATTTACCTTTCCCCATTAAAGTTCCGTTCGGAATTACAATTATTAAGACTCGAGGTTGGTATAGCTTTGCGCTCTGACTGTTTGTCACATGGACATTTACCTTTCCCCATTAAAGTTCCGTTCGGAATTACAATTATTAAGACTCGAGGTTGGTATAGCTTTGCCCTCTGACTGTTTGTCACATGGACATTTACCTTTCCCCATTAAAGTTCCGTTCGGAATTACAATTATTAACACTCGAGGTTGGTATAGCTTTGCCCTCTGACTGTTTGTCACATGGACATTTACCTTTCCCCATTAAAGTTCCGTTCGGAATTACAATTATTAACACTCGAGGTTGGTATAGCTTTGCCCTCTGACTGTTTGTCACATGGACATTTACCTTTCCCCATTAAAGTTCCGTTCGGAATTACAATTATTAACACTCGAGGTTGGTATAGCTTTGCGCTCTGACTGTTTGTCACATGGACATTTACCTTTCCCCATTAAAGTTCCGTTCGGAATTACAATTATTAACACTCGAGGTTGGTATAGCTTTGCGCTCTGACTGTTTGTCACATGGACATTTACCTTTCCCCATTAAAGTTCCGTTCGGAATTACAATTATTAAGACTCGAGGTTGGTATAGCTTTGCGCTCTGACTGTTTGTCACATGGACATTTACCTTTCCCAATTAAAGTTCCGTTCGGAATTACAATTATTAAGACTCGAGGTTGGTATAGCTTTGCGCTCTGACTGTTTGTCACATGGACATTTACCTTTCCCCATTAAAGTTCCGTTCGGAATTACAATTATTAAGACTCGAGGTTGGTATAGCTTTGCGCTCTGACTGTTTGTCACATGGACATTTACCTTTCCCCATTAAAGTTCCGTTCGGAATTACAATTATTAACACTCGAGGTTGGTATAGCTTTGCCCTCTGACTGTTTGTCACATGGACATTTACCTTTCCCCATTAAAGTTCCGTTCGGAATTTCACTTATTAAGACTCGAGGTTGGTATAGCTTTGCGCTCTGACTGTTTGTCACATGGACATTTACCTTTCCCCATTAAAGTTCCGTTCGGAATTTCACTTATTAAGACTCGAGGTTGGTATAGCTTTGCGCTCTGACTGTTTGTCACATGGACATTTACCTTTCCCCATTAAAGTTCCGTTCGGAATTACAATTATTAAGACTCGAGGTTGGTATAGCTTTGCGCTCTGACTGTTTGTCACATGAACATTTACCTTTCCCCATTAAAGTTCCGTTCGGAATTACAATTATTAAGACTCGAGGTTGGTATAGCTTTGCGCTCTGACTGTTTGTCACATGGACATTTACCTTTCACCATTAAAGTTCCGTTCGGAATTACAATTATTAAGACTCGAGGTTGGTATAGCTTTGCGCTCTGACTGTTTCTCACATGGACATTTACCTTTCCCCATTAAAGTTCCGTTCGGAATTACAATTATTAAGACTCGAGGTTGGTATAGCTTTGCGCTCTGACTATTTGCCACATGGACATTTACCTTTCCCATTAAAGTTCCGTTCGGAATTACAATTATTAAGACTCGAGGTTGATATAGCTTTGCGCTCTGACTGTTTGTCACATGGACATTTACCTTTCCCCATTAAAGTTCCGTTCGGAATTACAATTATTAAGACTCGAGGTTGGTATAGCTTTGCGCTCTGACTGTTTGTCACATGGACATTTACCTTTCCCCATTAAAGTTCCGTTCGGAATTACAATTATTAAGACTCGAGGTTGGTATAGCTTTGCGCTCTGACTGTTTGTCACATGGACATTTACCTTTCCCCATTAAAGTTCCGTTCGGAATTACAATTATTAAGACTCGAGGTTGATATAGCTTTGCGCTCTGACTGTTTGTCACATGGACATTTACCTTTCCCCATTAAAGTTCCGTTCGGAATTACAATTATTAAGACTCGAGGTTGGTATAGCTTTGCGCTCTGACTGTTTGTCACATGGACATTTACCTTTCCCCATTAAAGTTCCGTTCGGAATTACAATTATTAAGACTCGAGGTTGGTATAGCTTTGCGCTCTGACTGTTTGTCACATGGACATTTACCTTTCCCCATTAAAGTTCCGTTCGGAATTACAATTATTAAGACTCGAGGTTGGTATAGCTTTGCGCTCTGACTGTTTGTCACATGGACATTTACCTTTCCCCATTAAAGTTCCGTTCGGAATTACAATTATTAGGACTCGAGGTTGGTATAGCTTTGCGCTCTGACTGTTTGTCACATGGACATTTACCTTTCCCCATTAAAGTTCCGTTCGGAATTACAATTATTAAGACTCGAGGTTGGTATAGCTTTGCGTTCTGACTGTTTGTCACATGGACATTTACCTTTCCCCATTAAAGTTCCGTTCGGAATTACAATTATTAAGACTCGAGGTTGGTATAGCTTTGCGCTCTGACTGTTTGTCACATGGACATTTACCTTTCCCCATTAAAGTTCCGTTCGGAATTACAATTATCAAGACTCGAGGTTGGTATAGCTTTGCGTTCTGACTGTTTGTCACATGGACATTTACCTTTCCCCATTAAAGTTCCGTTCGGAATTACAATTATTAAGACTCGAGGTTGGTATAGCTTTGCGCTCTGACTGTTTGTCACATGGACATTTACCTTTCCCCATTAAAGTTCCGTTCGGAATTACAATTATTAAGACTCGAGGTTGGTATAGCTTTGCGTTCTGACTGTTTGTCACATGGACATTTACCTTTCCCCATTAAAGTTCCGTTCGGAATTACAATTATTAAGACTCGAGGTTGGTATAGCTTTGCGCTCTGACTGTTTGTCACATGGACATTTACCTTTCCCCATTAAAGTTCCGTTCGGAATTACAATTATTAAGACTCGAGGTTGGTATAGCTTTGCGTTCTGACTGTTTGTCAAATGGACATTTACATGGGACTATCAAGAACGTGAAAACCGGAATCACTGTTTATTCTATTGCCAGAAGATATAAAAACAAAATACAGTTATTTGCTCCAAAGTTCTTTAAAATAAATACTTCAAAATATCATATTATATGCAGTAATTATACACTACTATTTCTATTCAAATATAGCGTGAATGAGGCCGCGAAGGGAGATGCTAGGTTAATTTGCACAACAGCTGTTTAAATACGGAGGTTATTGTAATTTATCTACTGTAGATTATTAGTTTAAAATTCTATTGCATCGAAAATGTCTTTAAGTTACATTTTATTAAATATTTTATACAATAAATCTTCGCAAATGAATTGATTATAAACAAGTAATTAAAAAAATAACTAAATTCCTACTGAGAAAAGTTTTATTCTAGTTACCCTACAGCACTATTAATATTGTGGGGTAACCATGGCAACAGTCTAAGGTTGTACAGTGGAAATTTCGATGGGGGAAAATTCATTTACATCTTTGAGAAATATATTTCTAAATGATGGAAACTTGGCACAGTACCAAGGCGCGCTAAACTTCGAACATGAAGATTCGTAGTTCGAATCCGGCTGAACCCCACAAGTTTTATATATTAATTATTGAATACATATTTGAAAAAACTGTATTAACATCAATTGTCATCCACTATAGGCTAAAAAAATGTGTTTGAACTTCATTGGATGAATAAAAACGTATTTTAATAATGATTGATACCTTTTTAGTTTATAATTTTAATAATAAATTTGTACAAGTTTTATATCAGGCAAGTGTGATCTAATAAAAGGAATTTAAAAAATGGATTCTACTTTTTATGTGTTAACGTATTATTTTAATGTAATAAATATAGATTTTGGCGAAATTAGTTTGTTCTGAGAGTACGAAGTAGGTTATTATTTTTACGCGTTACTCTATAAGTACTTATTCAAATTAGTAATCTATGACTCTGAATAATTTCATATACAATCGGGAGTCGGCTATAGTGGTTTTTCAGTAACCTTAAATACAAGATATATATATGAAGTTAATATATTACTATTATAAGTAATTTTAAACTTTTATATATATATATATATACTTTAATATATTAATTATATATATTTATATATTAAATAGACATTTTCATTCCTGATGATGTTGGTACTGTTTACCAACGAAAAGCTTTGGATATAAATTAATAAATATTCTTGTATTTGAATAACCTATGTTGTTTTAAATTATTAAACAAGAAAACGTATTATATATATATATATATATATATATATATATATATATATATATATATATATATATATATATGCTAGTAGTGCAAGTTATTAGAGTTATTGAGCAGTTACTTTTAAGGCTAGTTAACTCTGCATTAAAGCGCAAGTAAAGGTTCCATAAACAAACCGAAGCATTTGACAAGTGTCTGGAGATGACAGTCTGGAAAATAACAATTGACTAAGACATCCGCCAGCAGTGCGCCCAATTAAACAAGGCTGGTAGCACACAAATCGCTTCCTAGCGCTCCAGTGGTCTAAGTATAATTCCTTAATAGAGTTAACATTATGAAAGCTGCCAATTACAGTATAGTATCGTGATATACAAAATCACATATCGGCGACATTTCGGTGGGGGGTTGCTTGTACAACGACTTAACTCTCAATGTATTTACAACAGCAGCTGAACCAGCTTTTCCACTTCCATTTATTAGTTCACACACTCGCTATATATATATCTTGTTCAAATTTTCCCCAAATACTTGAGTCGTCTGGTATCAAACATCACTTACACCTAAATTTTCAGAAAACACAAAAACTGTATAACTTTAGAATTTTTTATTAATTTTGCATGTTTTTTGTTTTGTTTTAGCTTTGCGTGGAATATGCATATAATTCATTAAAGTAGCATTGCTATAATTTTTAATTTTTGTAATTATCCATAAATTAAATTGGATGTAGTTAGTTTTGATTCAAACCTGTTTATTTTGCTACTAACATCAAGATTTTTTCAATGATATACACAGTTTTTAAATTAACCACTTTAGGTATAGTTGATTTTGAAATTAAATGTAAAACAAATTGTATTTACATGATTTTTAATGTAAAAAATTCTGATTATGGATTTTCAATAGGATGTACTTCTATGTTCATAAACCAAAAACCATCACAAAGTACAACTTTTCCTAAGCTTACTGTTCAAACTTTCGTTTTATATGGGAGAAAACATTTCACAAAATGGGTAATGTATGCAATATAGTTATTTGCCCCATTTGACTTAAAATAAGTGATAACATACGGTTGCATAAACCGTAACAACGGTGATTTCATGTTGTAGGTTATGTGGTAGAACAGCTGTTTTAACGCATTGGTTTCGTTACTTTATTTGTATTAATTGTAATTATTTATTAAAAAGTTACTGAAATAAATTTTTCTTTGTTGGCCTAATTAGGAGTTGACGTTAAAAACTTTTGTTTATGTTACTTGTTACAGAATAATGTTTAAAATTAACATTTTTAGTTAAAATGTGTGCACAAAATTCAGCTTTATGACAAAGATTATGCTATCTTTATATACATATAGATAAGAATGGCAAGTGTTATTATTGCTGCGAATATACTCTTTGTTATATGTCTGGCTGTAACTATGGCCTCGTCTGCAATAGTTGAAACCACAAGCTGAAGATGTTCGTTTCAAAACAGTGAAGCCCCTCTCCCACGTAGAATAGTCGGTTTTGTCGCATCTCGGGGGATACTGTAGTCATCCATGAGAAAGTGTAAGACATCGTCAAGGAAATTGGACAAATGTAACGCGGGATGCAGATGCACTAGTAAATAAAAACCTTACAGAATTGTTTTGAAAGAAACAGGTCATTTTCAGTTTACTTTTATTACGTTTTGAAGAGTAAAGTGACACGGGGGATTGTCTTGAAGATTTTCGACATCCAAACATGACGGAGGGTAACACTAACAGCTGTATTCGTCTTCACTTAGAGGTTATACAGAGATTATGTTTTAACTATTTTCAAATGCAATTTTCAGTATATTCAGAATTATCATATTGTAAATATATAGGATAACTTATGAATTTATAAGAGCTGTTTTTCTCTGCTACTCTAGGGTATGCTACCTTTTGTATATGCGAGTGAGTTTACACGTATAATATTTATCAATTTACACTTACCAACGAAAATTATTTTGTTGCTTCAGAACAAGTAAAATTGTTAAACTTTGACAAAAGTATAGTAATAAATTTAAAATGTATAAATATAATGAATTTTTAAGGTAAATATTTTAATTCTAGTAATAAATAACTATAATTAAAAATTACCTAACTAAGTGAATACATAGGGCTTACTTGCTGACACGTTTCGAAACAATCGTTCCTTTTACGAAGCAAAGCCTCTACTCTTTTAATTATAGTTTAATCATTGAATTCAAGATGATTACGTCAAGAAACTTTAATAAATAACTGTTTTGCAATTCCTAATATTTGTTCACACTGGCCCTATAAATATTTATATATCTTGTTCAAATTTTCAATCGTTAATAAAATTTTTATTCATTCACTCAAGTACAAATATATTTTTTATTACTAGTAGTAGAATATACTTGATGTTAATACAGTTTTTCAAATAATAACTCATTAACTAAATATAATTAAATAATTTTAATAATTAATTTCGCTCTTCATTTGGCCACTTAATATTGTGATTCTGTCTTACATATATTAATTGTAATTATTTAATAAAATAGTAACTAAAATAAGTCTTTCTTATTTAACCTAAGTAGGAATTGACTTTAAACAAATGTTTTTTATATTACTTGTTCATTTCAAGCAACTAATTTTAAAGGTTAACTAAAGTATAGAGCACATTTATTCAGCTAAAATAAACTATAAGGGAAATGTTATTTTAAAAACTTATTTTATTTTAACTTTGCTCGTTATAAGAAATTTACATTTGTACCGTGTGGTCTAAGCGAAAAAGATGTACAGTATACCGAATTAACTCAAACAACTAATATACATTTCTTTTTAAAGTAGGCTAAATTCGTACTAAGGTCAAAAAAATGTATTTCATTTATTTTAAAATTATATATATATATATATATATATATATATATATATATATATATATATATATATATATATATTTACATACATATGATAGCGTTACAATATTAAGTAACAAAATAGAAAGCGAATTTCCTTGCAATTTCCCATCTTCGTCTCTATACAGTATATGTGGTTGGAGTATTATTTTTGTTTATTATTATTTATAATATAGTAGCTTTACTTTATTGTAGGTAAAGCTTTATAATATAGTAGCTTAACTTTAGTGCAAGCAAAACCTTATAATACAGTAGTTTTATGTTTTTTTTTTACATTGAAGTTGTGATATGTGGGTTTTATTTGTTTATATAATTGTCTATAAGTTTGTACATTTTGTTTAGTTGTTGTTCTTAAATACAGGGTGTTCCAAAAAAAATTCCGGGATTTCGAACGAGCGATTCTGAAAGACTGTTTAAGATAGTAAACTATTTAAACACCAATCTGAAGTTGCAATAAGTAAGTTATGTTTGGCGTGTACAGGCTTTGTCAGTTTCATGCTCAATGAGATTCACGACAATCCTAATTTTCTTAAAAATGTGCTGTTGTTAGACGATGCTAAATTGCACACAAATGGTGTTGTTAATCGTCGCAATAGTCGGATATGAACTTCAGAACGACCTAACATCGTGTAGGTATATGTGCACGACTTGCAAAACGTGAACTTGTGGTGTGGGTTAGTGTATGACCAAGAAATATACACATATTTTCGATGAAACACAATTAATGTTAACATTTATCTTGATATTCTAGAACATTTTTGGTTTCCTCAAATCGAATATATTGAAGAAGCTGTTGAACGAGTTGTGTTAATGCAAGATGGCGCCCCCCTCATTACGGTCGGGAAGTGCGCGACACACTAAACAAATTTCCAAAGGGTTGTCTGTTCTCTGCCCTCCCGCGAGTCCTGATTTCATATTAAGATATAAAATAGCTTTCTTCTTTTCTCTCCAATTTGACATTTAAATAGTATAGCTATATTAATCAGGTCTTTCAGAAACGCTCGTTCAAAATACTGACACCAATTTTAGAAGACCCTGTATATATATATATTGTGTTGTTTGAATCTTAATATTTAAATTAAATACATTTTTAGCCCGTGAAGATGACTCCGTTGTAGGATTGAAACGTTCACCAATGTTTTAAAGGGTAGTTCGACGTTTGTTCATAATTAATCATCAATTAACCAATACAAAATATAAAGAAATAGGCACAAAAATAATTTTTTGTAAAGCATATTAGTTTGTTTCTCATATATACATTTCCTTTTAAAACTCTCTGACGTGCTTGTTAATTATATCTTTTAATATTGTTGTAGCACAATAATTTCCATGCAGATTGATTTCGTCTTGAGTATATTGGACTAAAGCTTCACAAATGTCTGGCTATATGATTGGTAGAGTAATGCTTCTTCCAGGTTTACGTTGAGTTTAGATTGTAGATAATATTTACCAGGCAAGAAATAGCCGAAGGTTATTTCGGAAACATTTACGTTGAGTTAACGGTATAGATTTAAAAACGGTTACCGAGATGTTCGTGACAGTCGGAGTGGGGGTGGAAATGGAGGGAGTGTAAATAACTGAATACCCCCCGTTATAATATTTACAACATTTCGTTATTGGATAAGAATAAAGTAAACACACAAATGCTATTTAAACAAATTATTAGTATTTGCGAAACAAAGATTCGCGACCAAATAGGGTAAATAATTATATATAAGGTTAGAGGGTGGGGGTAGGTCCGTATTGATCGGAACAGCTGTGCGTGGATCGAGCTTGGTGCTGTCAGTGGGCCTAGAGCGGGCGACCTGCTCACTGCTCACGATGTCACCCTCTCGTCATGGGGCCGGCGGCTAGCAGGGAGGAAGGCGAGGACGACGAGGAGGACAACGGACTTGGATTGGCGGCACACCAGTTGCCAATGGTAAGTGTACAAACATTATCTTTGTTAACCCCTGACAGTCCCACACGCCGTGGGAGAAGTTGGTTCATTTCCTAAAATAAAACCTATTTAGAGATTTGTATATATTTTCACTCGGTGTTTGTAGCTCTAAAGACGCTACAAATTTCTGGCCCTACGTCAGAATACATATTGTACTTGAAAGCATGATATAATAATGGTCAGCTAGGAGAACTGGTTGAGGGTTCCAGGGTATAATCGTTATGTAAACAATGCAGGTTTATCGTCGTTAGAATAATAGATAAATATAAGCTAAAAATCCAATAAACATGAATGCCTTTAGTAACACTAATTAATTTATATGCGTTTAACTCGTCGAATTTACGTCATATACACAATGACTTGTATGCATATGACTTTATTTTTATTTTAAACGTGATGACTTTCAAATTAATAGCGACAAATAACGTAATATATAGACCACAATTAAGCACAAAAACTAGTAGTAACCAGTTTCTTACAAACTTTCGAATACTTTAGTTACAACTTATTTAGTTGGATTTAACAAGCGTGAAAAGATTATCAGATTCGAGAGTCTTTAAGTAGGCTTATTTTCCAGTTCTTTTCCTCCTTGCTTTAAACTGTAAATGAAATAATAATGCATTTAAGATAACGAATACTTGTCAGCTGTTTTATATGGCTTTTCGGTGGATGGATTGATAAGTAGTAATAAATTAAACGAAAGTACATAGTTAAAGTTTCTGTTTTATTAATTTGAAACTAAGCAGAAATGAAATAATAATGTTAGAAAAATTTTTGGTTTAAAATGTGACTTAACGTTTGGTGTCCATTAGGGAAATAAATACAAATTTAGTTCTGATGTTAGATGCCAGTAGTATGTTAATTTTATAGTTAAGAAACTTGTATCTTCAAGTTGGTGGCCTATTCATTTTTTGTAAAACTTGTAAATTTGTATAAAACAGGTCATATCAATGCTTTCTTTTCGAAGAAAACAGAAAGTTTAACAATTCATTTTGTCGTTCTCCAATTTGCAATCATAGCAGGTCAAGTCAATACTTTCTTTTCGAGGAAAGATCGAAGAAAACAGAAAGTTTTACATTTAATTTGGTCGATCTCCAATTTGCAATCATAGCAGGTCAAGTCAATGCTTTCTTTTCGAGGAAAGATTGAAGAAAACAGAAAGTTTAACAATTCACTTTGTCGTTCTCCAATTTGCAATCATAGCAGGTCAAGTCAATACTTTCTTTTCGAGGAAAGATTGAAGAAAACAGAAAGTTTAACAATTCACTTTGTCGTTCTCCAATTTGCAATCATAGCAGGTCAAGTCAATACTTTCTTTTCGAGGAAAGATCGAAGAAAACAGAAAGTTTTACATTTCATTTGGTCGATCTCCAATTTGCAATCATAGCAGGTCAAGTCAATGCTTTCTTTTCGAGGAAAGATTGAAGAAAACAGAAAGTTTAACAATTCACTTTGTCGTTCTCCAATTTGCAATCATAGCAGGTCAAGTCAATACTTTCTTTTCGAGGAAAGATTGAAGAAAACAGAAAGTTTAACAATTCACTTTGTCGTTCTCCAATTTGCAATCATAGCAGGTCAAGTCAATACTTTCTTTTCGAGGAAAGATCGAAGAAAACAGAAAGTTTTACATTTCATTTGTTCGATCTCCAATTTGCAATCATAGCAGGTCAAGTCAATACTTTCTTTTCGAGGAAAGATTGAAGAAAACAGAAAGTTTAACAATTCACTTTGTCGTTCTCCAATTTGCAATCATAGCAGGTCAAGTCAATACTTTCTTTTCGAGGAAAGATCGAAGAAAACAGAAAGTTTTACATTTCATTTGGTCGATCTCCAATTTGCAATCATAGCAGGTCAAGTCAATGCTTTCTTTTCGAGGAAAGATTGAAGAAAACAGAAAGTTTAACAATTCACTTTGTCGTTCTCCAATTTGCAATCATAGCAGGTCAAGTCAATACTTTCTTTTCGAGGAAAGATCGAAGAAAACAGAAAGTTTTACATTTCATTTGGTCGATCTCCAATTTGCAATCATAGCAGGTCAAGTCAATGCTTTCTTTTCGAGGAAAGATTGAAGAAAACAGAAAGTTTAACAATTCACTTTGTCGTTCTCCAATTTGCAATCATAGCAGGTCAAGTCAATACTTTCTTTTCGAGGAAAGATTGAAGAAAACAGAAAGTTTAACAATTCACTTTGTCGTTCTCCAATTTGCAATCATAGCAGGTCAAGTCAATGCTTTCTTTTCGAGGAAAGATTGAAGAAAACAGAAAGTTTAACAATTCACTTTGTCGTTCTCCAATTTGCAATCATAGCAGGTCAAGTCAATGCTTTCTTTTCGAGGAAAGATTGAAGAAAACAGAAAGTTTAACAATTCACTTTGTCGTTCTCCAATTTGCAATCATAGCAGGTCAAGTCAATACTTTCTTTTCGAGGAAAGATTGAAGAAAACAGAAAGTTTAACAATTCACTTTGTCGTTCTCCAATTTGCAATCATAGCAGGTCAAGTCAATACTTTCTTTTCGAGGAAAGATTGAAGAAAACAGAAAGTTTAACAATTCACTTTGTCGTTCTCCAATTTGCAATCATAGCAGGTCAAGTCAATACTTTCTTTTCGAGGAAAGATTGAAGAAAACAGAAAGTTTAACAATTCACTTTGTCGTTCTCCAATTTGCAATCATAGCAGGTCAAGTCAATGCTTTCTTTTCGAGGAAAGATTGAAGAAAACAGAAAGTTTAACAATTCACTTTGTCGATCTCCAATATGCAATCATAGGTTACCAAACATCTCCAGGAATAATAAATATTTTATAATTCAAGACAGTGATAAAGTAAACATGAAAAATAGGCCAGACATTAACAAGTATGCCGTGATTCACCGCGAAGCATGGTTTCAAATTCCAATAACATAGGTCGATACATCAGTCAGAGATCATAGAACTAAGCCTGCGAAAGCATTTAGAGCATGTTGTAGTTAATTATGTTATCCGATGGTGAATAAATGAATATTCCAACGATATCATTTCTTTTCTTTATGTTACAAATTATCACATGTATTTCTTTTGTGTCTGATATTCAGTACGTATTTGGTTGAAACATGATTCAAGGTACAACATACCTTTTGAATACATTGCTTTTAATCAACGTTTTGTTTTCAAAAACACTCATATGTCATTTACATTATATTAAATTAGTGTAAGAGCTAAATAAGAGGCTATGGCCTCCGCGCTAGGCACGGTCTTGATAATTGTGAACAAAGACTGACTCAGCACAGATGTTTCTCTTGTAACGTATGCGGTCTAAACACGTCATAAAAATGTTGCAAACCAGTAATAATGATTAGACTTGTACAGATAAAGAAATATAAACTCACTTTAAATAAGTACACTCGAAACCTTATAGGCTTAATGTTTTTTTTTTAAAACAAACAGAGCAATATATGACACCACATTATATGACAGCAATAATATTACAATGTAGAGCTACAAAGTGTCCGGTTAGGTTAGAAAAAACAAAATCAAGTTTCCTAATGTTTTCGTTAGGCAGTTTACAAGACTAGGGAAGGAGGTCACTTAAGGGATTGATCGAATCATCTTGTTTTTACGTCACATAAAAAAGTCCTTTCTTTCTCTAAATAAATCATATATTTTAGAGCCTTGTCCGTGCCTCATAACATTGAGCAATGCACCGATCTAGTGCGAAACTCTTCTGCTGAAAAATATCAGTAAGTAGTGGTTTTTGCCTAGTAATATCAATAAAAGCAATTGTCAAGTAAAAACTCAAGATGTTCAAAACAAAAACTGCAAATAATATTCTATTTTAACCATTTAATATAGACTATATATATATATATATATATATATATATATATATATATATATATATATATGGATTTTTTTGTTTATGTTGTAATTCCATATTATGATAATCCTTTGTGGATTATTCACACAAAGGCTTTCGGTTGAAAACAACCATAATCATCTGGTCAACGTTGACCCCCTCCCCCAAAGAGAATTCAACAAACATGCTTTTAGAATTGACTCGGCGTGTGCGCACGTCCCTACACCACCAACATTTCTCCACTTTGACCAGTCAAACCGGTTTGATAACGTTTGTTTTACTCTGACGTCCAGATGTGAGCACGCACGTCCAGTTATAGCCGTTCACTCCTAAGCTGGTGCGCGATCGATCGATAGAAAACAAAAGCCTAGGACTATTCAAAAACTGTTTTTGTAGTGCTTGTTGCATCAAAGGCCATCACTAAGAAATTGCAGGCGTTGCGGTAGTTTAGAAAACTAATATAAGTAAATTTGTTCAAACTTTATGTAAATGATCTGGTTAGTATGTCAAATCAAATGAAATAATATTTTTAGCGACCTTTCTGCCATGTCAAATCGACATTAATGCAGTATAAATACTATATCACACATTATAATGTCTGTGGAACAGTATTTTGCTTCCTCTACCCTCCCCCTCGCCTGCGCTCGCCCTTCGAGGTCACGCGCCCGCTACGTGTGATCAGTTACTCTCCTCGGAGTAGTCTAAGCAAGCAGTTCACCTAAGGAAGAAGGTAACTTTAGGGGATTGATCGTCTCCTTTCATCTCCTTTTTACGTCACATAAATTTATTTCATGAAATCCTTTTCCTTCTGTATTGTAACCATTAGCTACATATATATTATAATGTACCTTCACTTACTGCTTCTCTACAGGATAATTTGACTCTTATGAAATTAAATTAATAATCCAGCTACTTGCTTTTATAATTACTGATTTATTTTATCCTGAGATCAATATTGCATTTACAGGTAGTTCATATAATTCTTCTACTAACTCTAATATTTGCCGATAGGCATCAAGACTCTTATTTGACTATTAATTTTTTTTTTAATAATTCTAAATTTACTTTCTTTTGGCTATCTAAGGGCGTGTATAAGTTACTGCACTTGGTTTGATAAATTTTATATTTCCATTAACTATGAATTTTTAAGGAATTTCTAAAGTTTAAAAGATTCTTAATGTTTGTTGCTTTAAAGAGTTGGCTTTAAGTTAAAATAAATGTATTGCTTATTACTTGCGTGGTTCCTTGTTTTACTTCACTTGACACAAATTCACTTAGTAATATTTTCCTATCAATTTCACTTTTCTTAATTTCTCGAAATGCTTCTATTCCTTAACTGACTTTATTAATCACTCCCTTATTTTAATCTCACTTGTTACCCTTTAATCTCCCTCTTTATACTTATCTTTCTATTTAATAATCTCCCTGGCTACCCTTTAATCTCCCTCTATTAATCTCCCTTACTTTAAATTTCCACGTTACTTTGTTTGAATTTGATATTTCTTACTAAAACTGAACATTACTTCTCCCTCGAGTCCTACAGCTTGACCCTTTCGAGTACTAAAATTGACTGGCTTCCTCCTGTTTCCCTTGGTTGGTATCCGTATGGGTTTCATCCCCTCTTCAAATTTGATTGGCTCCCTTATGGCGCTCAAACTGTGGTTAGCCTATGAAATTTTGACACTTCCCACATTCATTTTTGGCTTCGTGGGAATTTGTTGAACTTTCCCACAGGTGCATGTGTTTTTCTGTATTCTCAGGGATTCCTAGTCATAAATCTCCCTGGTCCGTGGATGTCTAGGTAAAGCTTCTCTCCCATGAACGAGGCACATCCTGGTTTAGTTACAATGAACCCCTTTCGAATTATTTTTATTTATGACTTGCAGGTGTGTGTGCAGTAACTCATTTCTGCCGATAGATCTGACAGTAGACTAGCGCTAGCTAGGTATAGGCCTATCCCACAAGTTCAAATATTTTCTAACAGTTTTCTTAAGTTAATGAATTTCGTTATAATATATATATATATATATGGTTTTCTGTTGTTTATATTGAAATTTCAGTTTTAGCTGTGTAATGTTCGTTTAGTTCTCCGCCCTCATTGTATTAACGTTATTTATAAAGAGTGAAACGGAGGGATCTCTTCGTCTTAGCTACCAGTCTGTTTACGTTAGAAAACTTTTTTTTTGTTTTTTCAATTCCTTCTATTAGCTCACACTCTCCTGTTATATACCTTGTATAAATTTTCAATCATTCAAAAATACTTTTTGTTCATCCACTCAAGTAAAATACATTTTTTTAAAACCTGTAGTGGATGGCAATTGATATTAATACAGTTTTTCAAATATTATTCTATTAATTAAATTAAATGAATTAATATTTGTTTTATATGGGAGAAAACATTACACAAAGGGGCAATGTATGCAACAGTTATGTGGTAGAACAGCTGTTTTAACGCATAGGTTATATTATTGTATTTATATTTATTGTAATTACTTAGTAAAAAGTAACTAAACTAATATTTCGTTTGTTGACCTAAGTATTAATTGTCTTAAAATATATTTTTGTTCATATTAGGCCTACTGGTTTTCCTAATACTTTATCACGGTGTGTACCCGTGTCACCTCCCCGTGATCGTATTTAGCATCTCTTCTGATACTGTTACTGTTGCTGGGTGTAGAAACACCTTATTTCTTTACTTTAAACGTAAAAACACCGAAACACATAAAATATAAACAAGAGATGTTCAGGTTAGGTTAGGTAAACAAGAGATGTTCAGGTTAGGTTAGGTAAACAAGAGATGTTCAGGTTAGGTTAGGTAAACAAGAGATGTTCAGGTTAGGTTAGGTAAACAAGAGATGTTCAGGTTAGGTTAGGTAAACAAGAGATGTTCAGGTTAGGTTAGGTAAACAAGAGATGTTCAGGTTAGGTTAGGTAAACAAGAGATGTTCAGGTTAGGTTAGGTAAACAAGAGATGTTCAGGTTAGGTTAGGTAAACAAGAGATGTTCAGGTTAGGTTAGGTAAACAAGAGATGTTCAGGTTAGGTTAGGTAAACAAGAGATGTTCAGGTTAGGTTAGGTAAACAAGAGATGTTCAGGTTAGGTTAGGTAAACAAGAGATGTTCAGGTTAGGTTAGGTAAACAAGAGATGTTCAGGTTAGGTTAGGTAAACAAGAGATGTTCAGGTTAGGTTAGGTAAACAAGAGATGTTCAGGTTAGGTTAGGTAAACAAGAGATGTTCAGGTTAGGTTAGGTAAACAAGAGATGTTCAGGTTAGGTTAGGTAAACAAGAGATGTTCAGGTTAGGTTAGGTAAACAAGAGATGTTCAGGTTAGGTTAGGTAAACAAGAGATGTTCAGGTTAGGTTAGGTAAACAAGAGATGTTCAGGTTAGGTTAGGTAAACAAGAGATGTTCAGGTTAGGTTAGGTAAACAAGAGATGTTCAGGTTAGGTTAGGTAAACAAGAGATGTTCAGGTTAGGTTAGGTAAACAAGAGATGTTCAGGTTAGGTTAGGTAAACAAGAGATGTTCAGGTTAGGTTAGGTTAGGTAAACAAGAGATGTTTATACTTAGCATAGTACTATGCTATATCCAACTTCTTTGCAAACAAAGTCCAAAATGTTTTAATAAAGATCAGTGCTTTATGTATTGCATTTGGCAACGTAACGTACGGAGTGCGACCTTATCTAACTATAGACAAGGTATGTAAGCAATGTGATAACCCGCTTCCTTGAAAGTGAACAAAGAAACCTTGCCAATTGTTCGGGGAAAGCTTAGTTAGCCTCCTTGCCATTATCTAAAATAGTAATTGCGAAAATATCATTTAAAGACGTGAAAATGATAGCTTTAATAAAGTGCTAAAATAGTCTAGTTTTCACCGCGACTAAGTGGATATATTATGAAAATATATAAACCGATGGCAGTAGATATATTTTGCCTGATTGTGAAGGGCAATGTATTCGGATGGTTATAGGGCTGCATCGAAATTTTGTTGGTTGTGTAAGTGTTTTATCTATACCGTATTTATAAAAAAAGATGGCTGACCAATCATACTCTCCTAAACCAGTGGTTCCCAACAGGTGATCCGTGGACCCCTAAGTATTACCGCGTGAGATGTCACTGAATTTAAAATATTTAGTACTGACCTATTATACGGATGCCACTAATATAGGCATGTAGTAATGTTGTATAATTACAACCAAATCTATCCTGACTGGATACTTCACAGGTAATTTTACCTTGAACCAACACGCAAATTAAATGCGGACAACACTCTAAAGTTAGGTTATGTTAGATTTATTTATTCACAGTTTAGCTGTGACAGTCTAGACATGAATATACCTATAAAGCACCCAGTTAGATAGACGTGGTTCTATTTTATACACATCAGGGCCTACCTATATCAAGAAATGCCTATAAGTGTTCAGTCAGGATAGATTTGGTTGTAATTTTATACAACATTAGGGCCTACTATATACCTATATCAAAAAAAATAGCTATAAGTATCCAGTCAGGATAGATTTGGTTGTAATTTTATACATTACTACGTACCTATATTAGTGGCCTCCGTATAATACGTATGTACCAAATATTTTTATTTAACACGTTCACTAAGGCCATACCGTAACTATGTACTTCATGAAAAATAAATATAGGAATCAGCTTGATATGCAGTATGAATTCAGAATAAAAGTGTCAAATATGGAACCTAACATTTGTAAAATCATGAAATCCAAGGACAGATTCAACTCATCTCACTGAAATTATAGTCAAGTTTTTAGTTATTGCAATTGCATTATATTATTATTCAATTCTTTTCCTCTGTTTATCGCAGTTAAAACAGACTTGTGATGATTATGTTTACTTCATTAACTTGTTCTTTAAAACAATATATTAATATAAATAAGTTTAAAGAATTTCGCCGGGACCTACAAACTTTAACATGTTGATGTCCTACGTTTTGTATCTTAAATAAAAATAAAACACTTCTTTCACGTGCTTGTAATAAACGTGTACTTCCAATATCATTTTCATATGTAAGAACAATTTACGCCTTAAGTAAGTGGGAAGGCTAATATAAGTCAAAATATTTTACCTATAATGTACAATTTTAGTTTAAGAATTTGAAGGTTCCTTGTCAATACAGCGGCCGATGAATGGGGTCCTTGGAAAAGTTTTGTTGGGAGCCACTGGCTTAAACTATTATAGGTACAGATTTGAAGTTTGGAGGGAACCTTCGAGTGGTAATGTAGAGGTTAGGTCGAGAAGGGATTTTGCAAAATTTTAATTTTCAAGTTTTTAAAAAAAATTGTATCGGGAAAGCTGTAGTTTTGGACTCATGGGAGGGATCAGCTGTTTTAAATTCGGTAAATAAAATTATAAAATTATCTATCGTTGTTTGTAAAAATAGAAACTGTTTAGTTAAATGGTGATGGTATATTTTTAACTCTAGCCATAACTCCTATTGTGGGCGATGTGGCCTGACTTTATCCCACATTGTGCATAATACACAAGACGAAACTGTTCGTCGCACCATTGTGATATACGTCGTTCAAAACTTTGTACGATAGATAGCTGCTTTTTGTCATGGATTTTAGTGATTTGTATCAGTAAAAACGTTAAGCTATAGTTAATACATTTTTTGAGAACTATGGACTAAATTTAACATTGTTATGTTGTTCATTGTTCATGCTCATGCTCATTGTTGCCTTCACATCTTCATTGTTCATGTTCATTCTCATTTTTGCCTTCACATGTTCATTGTTCATGTTCATGCTCATTGTTGCCTTCACATGTTCAATGTTCATGCTCATGCTCATTGTTGCCTTCACATGTTCATTGTTCATGTTCATGCTCATTGTTGCCTTCACATGTTCATTATTCATGTTCATGCTCATTTTTGCCTTCACATGGTCATTGTTCATGTTCATGCTCATTGTTGCCTTCACATGTTCAATGTTCATGCTCATGCTCATTGTTGCCTTCACATGTTCATTGTTCATGTTCATGCTCATTGTTGCCTTCACATGTTCATTATTCATGTTCATGCTCATTTTTGCCTTCACATGTTCATTGTTCATGTTCATGCTCATCGTTGCCTTCACATATTCATTGTTCAAGTTCATGCTCATTGTTGCCTTCACACATTCATTGTTCATGTTCATGTTCATTGTTGCCTTCACACGTTCATGTTCATGCTCATTGTTGCCTTCACATGTTCATTGTTCATGTTCATGCTCATTGTTGTCTTCACATGCTCATTGTTCATGTTCATGCTCATTGTTGCCTTCACATGTTCATTGTTAATGTTCATGCTCATTGTTGCTATCACATGTTCATTGTTCATGTTCATGCTCATATTTGACTTCATTGTTCTCTGTAAACTATTTTGTAGACTATATATAATTGCTGCTCGAATTTTGTTAACAAATATCTTTTTAAGTGTTAGAGATTACCTTAGGTGTTAGTGATTAAGACATTTACAGTCCTCAAGTTTTCCGTAAATTTATATTTTCAAGGTACCAAAGGCATTTTATGAGGTTTTGTGTGTCAAATCCAAGGCATTGTTATAAATAACAGAGATTTGGAAAGATTGGCTTAGTTCAAAGCTGGACGTATCATAACTCGTTCCTTTACTGTTCAAGGAGAGAAAAGTTATATCCATGACGGATGGCAAAAAGTACTGTTTTTGTGTGCTGTTTACTGATCTTGTCTGTGTATCTTATCCGATGCCAGTACAGATAAGATAGGTTGACAGTCTTAGCAATAAGTACATACATGATAATGTAGTCATTTTCTGACGCTAAAAACAGAATTCGAGGCCTCAAAACCCGATACCGAAGGCAAAACGTATTTCATCATGTGCTGAGACCGAGAGGGACTAGCGCCCGTTTTGTCAGATAATTCTTTGGGAAAATTTGTTGCACAACCAAACTTGTCACCGATAATGGATAAACAAGTAATATAAACAAAAATTGTGCAAGTCAGTTCCTACTCAAGTCAGCAATGAAAAATCTAATATTACGTACTTTTATTAAATAATTACAATTATTATAAATAAAGTAACATAACCTATGAGTTAAAACAACTGTTCGTTCTACCACATCACCTTTAGTATAAAATCAGCTGTTAGATGAAATCATATGTTATCACTAATTTTAAGCGAAATTGGACGAAATAACTATATTACATACTTTGCTCCATGTGTGAATAGTTTTTCTGGCATATAAAATTAAAACTAATTAATTAAATTTAATTAATGAATTATTATTTGGAAAATCTGTGTTCACAAGAGTCATACACTACCGATTTTTAAAAAAATGTATTTTGACTTTAGTTGATGAATAAAAAATTAAAATTTTGAACTATATATATATATATATATATATATATATATATATATATATATATATATATATATATATATATATAAGGGGAGTGTGAACTAATGGCAGGAATTGAAAAACCTCCTTTCTTCTAAAAAAAAAGAATACGGTACCTGGACTAACCTCACCCTAAAAAGCCCATAATAGAAAATCAATAAATTTCTCAAGGAGGCTCCTCACTGCTTTCTGAAGTCCCACTCTCAACCTAATGGTGATGAACTCTCTGACGAATAAAAATCTCATCGCCTTTATTAGTGTCCAGGCAAAGTAGTAATTCTAATGTCAATAAACAATACTTTAACGTGGCATTGACGGCGTTAGAAGTCACATAAAGAATTTTATAGCAGTCGTGAAAGACGTTCATCGCACGTGACGCAATCGCTTAATTCCCAGCCAAATGCTTCATCAGGTTTTATATTGCACCTCGTTACATAAGATAGAGCTTAGAGGTGGTAGGAGTTAAGTATTCTAGCTGGACAGTGTATCGAGGTTGTTTCTTAAATCTTTACGCGTGATGATGACCGCCCAGTCACGCCTGGATGTACGCCTTGCATGTCTACTTCAATAGGATTCAGACACCATGTAAATCTTATTTTACTATCAACGTTGAAGCGCTCCGTTTTGACCAATCAGAGAGCGCACTTGAGGGAGCAATGTCCTACTATGCGCTCGTTCAGTAACCGAGTGTCAGTGTGGTCCACTTCGTAACTTTATTTAAACTGACTTTTGCTGGTGCGTGATTGGTGTTGAAAAGATTAAATGAATGAGTCTGATTTTATATTTTCTACAATGCCTCATGAATAAATTTAACTTCTGGTGAGAGTGTTTTAAAAAAAAATTATCTTAACTGTAAGCTCGTGCAAATTCTAAGTTTCAACATTAAAACAAGTTTCCCCGTTTAAGTGCACCCCGATCGTCGTGGACAGGGTAAAGCTCTAGGGATTCAGGTACAACACCTCACCATAAGGAATATAAATTTTCATTGTAATTATTAAATTCCTTCTATTAGCTCACACTCTCCTTATATATATCTTGTACAAATTTGCAATCGTTAATAAAATACGTTTTTATTCACCCAACCAAGTTCAAATACATTTCTTTTAACCTATAGGGGATTGATATTAATTCATTTTTTTCAAATATTTATTCATTAATTAAATTTTTAAAAAAGTTAAGGATTTATTTCGGATTCGAATTTTTTATATATATATATTTTAAATCCAGCACTTTGGCACCCGGCCAACGTTCCAAAGGTAGAAATTCATGTCTCAAAGATATAACTTATAAGAATTAGTTTTCCCCCCCAAAATGGTTGTCGTCGAAACCTCCATTGTACAACCTTAAATAGTTGTCATGGTTACTATATAAGATCCATATCCAAGTCACAATATCCATGGTTACATATCGTAAATAAAAGTTCCACGGTTACACAGTATTGTAAATAATGCTCAAAAATAAAAAAATGGTTGAAAACAATAAAATCAACAAAGAAACTGGATTAACGGTGTCGAACCTTGCTTCACAAACGCACAATGCGAAAGCAAGGGAAAAGAATCTACAACACAATGCTACCGACGGAAAAAGCATATAAATAGTACAATAAACAAATAATAGTAAAACTTGAAATTTTTGTGTTGTACGTATTGACGTTTTTGAATAAATTACACTTTTTTATATTAACTTGGCCAAAAAGCAACTACTTACTGATTTATTCAGCAGACGCGTTTCGCACTAGTTCAGTGCACTATTCAATGCTCAAAAATACCAACACAATATGTAGAAATTTGCAAGGAAATTCTGTTTCTATTTTGCCACTTAATATTGTTATTCTGACATTTGTTGTTTATACATATTTATATCGAAATCTTGTTGCTGTTCATGACGAGCTGGTTGTTAATTCTTATTACACTTTTGCTATTGCTTGCGACCAGACTTTTGTTAACTAAAAAGTGTTAAATTGTTCACTTACACTTGGAGGAAACGTTTTCGTCTTACGACTTCTTCAGCCTCGTATTTTTCCCGCCAGGAATGTTAAATGAACGAACACGGCACAGATCACACATACTCTTCGATCACATCACTTCTAACTTTCAAAATAATGGTACCGAGGAAGCGCAACTGCAGCATTCCTAGCGGCAAAAATACGAGGCTGAAGGAGTCGTAAGACGAAAACGTTTCCTCCAAGCGTAAGTTAACAATTTAACAACTTTTAGTTAACAAAAGTCTGGTCGCAAGCAATAGCAAAAGTGTAATAATACATATTTATATTAATCGTAATTATAAAATAAAATATAACTCCAACAAATTTTTTTAAATTTAAGTAGAAATTGACTAAAAAAAGTTTTATATCGGCCTACTTGTTTTATATTAAACATATTTTTATAAGACTTTGTAATAATTAAAACTCTCATAAAGAAATTAAAATATAATACTTTCAAAATGGTTCTTATATAAAAATATTTGACATTAATTTTGGAGGTTTTAATAAATGTGTAAAATGTCCACATAAAAGATTTTAATATTAGTAGCCTCGTTTAGCGACGGCCGCATATTTGATTAATAAAACTTTGTAAGAGCGCCTAAATGAACTATCTATGGCCTACATCCGTGAGAGAATCGCTCTAACAGGGAAAGAAGCTCTTAATTAACTCTCATAGAGTCTCGTAGACTCAATAACTTCGTGTAGAATTGCTCTTTGCGAATTTGAATATTTAAAATTTACATTTTAAGATCTTTTTATTTTTTGCAGGCATTTAACTTGATTTTTAAGACTTAAATTCAATGTTTATTGCGTACTCCTTAAACGTGAACTATATTTAAATTAAGAAGACATTTTAATTCACGTATTTGTTCAACGTGTTTGATTTTAAGCGTTAGAATGGGATAAAATAGCACCTAAATTTCGAACTGTTATTGTGGTATGTAACCATGGTCATTGTCCGTGGCATCGTCTTCATACGGCTAAGCAATAAATATCATCAGATTTCATAACATTTGATCCTTTTTCAAGGTCGACGCTAGATTTATCTCTACTGAATAACTATTTTCAGTCAATTAGCTTATTATCTATTCAGGTGAGTTGATATGCATGTTAGGCTTGCACCTAAAATTTTCGATTCTCAATTATTTCTTTCAATTCTCGATTCTCGAATTTATTCTCGATTCTTAAGTCGAGTCTCTATTCTTTTAAGTTATATAGGCCTTCATAATATTCTCTAATAATGAATTTAGTTACATCTTGGTCATGTGGGGAAACCTTTTAAAAGATCCCTTTAATGTAATATGCTACACAAAGCGTTCGACCTTGATTTATGAATAGGAATTTCTGAAATGTGACAAACATATTGGATAAAAGTAATTGTTTATTTGAAATTACAGATATGAACTTCAGTTGACAATTACAATATAACTTCAGTAATAGGGGTTTCATTGTGTATAATTGGAGAAATTGGAACTAAATTTTATTTGTATTTTGTTTCGACATGTATGAAAATGTGGTGGTGGAGTAGTGGGGAGGGGGGGAGCAGAGCAAGTGACAGGCTGCAGAAGAAGAAGTGCACGCTAATTTCCCACACCATAGCCTCACTAACAAGGTATATGCTAAGGTATTACCTATCCCTAACCTATAGAATAAGGTAACCTAGCCCCCAGGGTTCCTGCATGATCTTTCCTGCCAGGGTTCTTTCTTGGCAGGTTTTTTCATCCCGCCCTTACGCGACACTTAACGTTCTGTTTCATTTCACTATCTCCTGATTTTCCATGGAAAGAGCTTATCAGCTTGGCACATGGACAGTCTTCCTGAATCCTTCACTCGCGTTAGGGTTACGAACCGCATGCGCATGTGAGACGGAGGCAGCTCGCTAGAGGTTGGCTGCCACGAGGGCTGAGCGGGCATTGGGGGCTCAGACCCGGGGAAAAAACATAAATAATAATAACAATATTTTTGAGATCCATTCAAGATAACTAACAATTGAATAAGACATAGTTGATCGGCATCGGCCCATCCCTAATATATGTCGTTCTCATTTAGTTACCATCACGTCGCAGGATGATTCACGTATTGCTGTACAAATACATTTGAAGTTTTTCAAGGATGTCCACCCAGCATTTACTGTTAATGAATGTATCAATATAATAACATTTATTATATTTTCTAAAATTTACCTGGACCTTTTAGAATGATTCTGTATTTCAGTTAATTTTAGTTTTAACCGTTACGAATTTATAACAACTGTCATAGAATTATTGTTTAATTTCAGTTAAACATTAGCTAACAACATTAATTCAACATCCGATTAGAAATGTCCTTTGGTTGTTGCCACAAGAAGAATGTTATCTACAGTGTTAAACCATTACCTATCTGTCAGTATGTACGTAATCAACAATGGAATATCCAATCAGTTTTCATCTTCTTTCCATTGGTAACCTCACTGTGTTTTCAACAAACAGTTCTGTCGTCGGGAGTAATTTAATAAATTTCTTTTCATTTTATTGATATGAAAATATCTTGGAAGCCCGACTCATTTCCTATGGCTACAAACATTTTTTGGAAGCACGATTCATCATTTCTTTCAAATAGATAAAAAAAAGCTCTAACAGAAATAGTTTCGAATTTAACAGAACCTCGTATTATCGGAACTCGAAATTGCGAGACTACTGTATATCCTTCAACAGTCAGGACTTGCTGGAATGTTTGCAATGTTAGTTATGTTCTTGCTCCTATCCAAACCTCTGGGAGATCGACTCTACTCCCACGAACACGCGGCTTCTCTTCACTGCCTTCAAATAATCTCAGGTACGGTCTTGGAGCCAGCCTACAAGGTTCATAATTAGGGAGATCTAAACTTGGCACGGGTGGCTCCTATTCAAACCTCTGGGAGATTGACTCTACTCCCAAGAACACGCGGGTTCTCTTCACTGCCTTCAAATAATCTCAGGTACGGTCTTGGAGCCAGCCTACAAGGTTCATAATTAGGGAGATCTAAACTTGGCACGGGTGGCTCCTATTCAAACCTCTGGGAGATCGACTCTACTCCCACGAACACGCGGCTTCTCTTCACTGCCTTCAAATAATCTCAGGTACGGTCTTGGAGCCAGCCTACAAGGTTTATAATTAGGGAGATCTAAACTTGGCACGGGTGGCTCCTATCCAAACCTCTGGGAGATCGACTCTACTCCCACGAACACGCGGCTTCTCTTCACTGCCTTCAAATAATCTCAGGTACGGTCTTGGAGCCAGCCTACAAGGTTCATAATTAGGGAGATCTAAACTTGGCACGGGTGGCTCCTATTCAAACCTCTGGGAGATCGACTCTACTCCCAAGAACACGCGGCTTCTCTTCACTGCCTTCAAATAATCTCAGGTACGGTCTTGGAGCCAGCCTACAAGGTTTATAATTAGGGAGATCTAAACTTGGCACGGGTGGCTCCTATTCAAACCTCTGGGAGATCGACTCTACTCCCAAGAACACGCGGCTTCTCTTCACTGCCTTCAAATAATCTCAGGTACGGTCTTGGAGCCAGCCTACAAGGTTTATAATTAGGGAGATCTAAACTTGGCACGGGTGGCTCCTATTCAAACCTCTGGGAGATCGACTCTACTCCCAAGAACACGCGGCTTCTCTTCACTGCCTTCAAATAATCTCAGGTACGGTCTTGGAGCCAGAATACAAGGTTCATAATTAGGGAGATCTAAACTTGGCACGGGTGGCTCCTATTCAAACCTCTGGGAGATCGACTCTACTCCCAAGAACACGCGGCTTCTCTTCACTGCCTTCAAATAATCTCAGGTACGGTCTTGGAGCCAGCCTACAAGGTTTATAATTAGGGAGATCTAAACTTGGCACGGGTGGCTCCTATTCAAACCTCTGGGAGATCGACTCTACTCCCAAGAACACGCGGCTTCTCTTCACTGCCTTCAAATAATCTCAGGTACGGTCTTGGAGCCAGCCTACAAGGTTTATAATTAGGGAGATCTAAACTTGGCACGGGTGGCTCCTATTCAAACCTCTGGGAGATCGACTCTACTCCCAAGAACACGCGGCTTCTCTTCACTGCCTTCAAATAATCTCAGGTACGGTCTTGGAGCCAGCCTACAAGGTTTATAATTAGGGAGATCTAAACTTGGCACGGGTGGCTCCTATTCAAACCTCTGGGAGATCGACTCTACTCCCACGAACACGCGGCTTCTCTTCACTGCCTTCAAATAATCTCAGGTACGGTCTTGGAGCCAGCCTACAAGGTTTATAATTAGAGAGATCTAAACTTGGCACGGGTGGCTCCTATTCAAACCTCTGGGAGATCGACTCTACTCCCACGAACACGCGGCTTCTCTTCACTGCCTTCAAATAATCTCAGGTACGGTCTTGGAGCCAGCCTACAAGGTTTATAATTAGAGAGATCTAAACTTGGCACGGGTGGCTCCTATTCAAACCTCTGGGAGATCGACTCTACTCCCAAGAACACGCGGCTTCTCTTCACTGCCTTCAAATAATCTCAGGTACGGTCTTGGAGCCAGCCTACAAGGTTTATAATTAGGGAGATCTAAACTTGGCACGGGTGGCTCCTATTCAAACCTCTGGGAGATCGACTCTACTCCCAAGAACACGCGGCTTCTCTTCACTGCCTTCAAATAATCTCAGGTACGGTCTTGGAGCCAGCCTACAAGGTTTATAATTAGGGAGATCTAAACTTGGCACGGGTGGCTCCTATTCAAACCTCTGGGAGATCGACTCTACTCCCAAGAACACGCGGCTTCTCTTCACTGCCTTCAAATAATCTCAGGTACGGTCTTGGAGCCAGCCTACAAGGTTTATAATTAGGGAGATCTAAACTTGGCACGGGTGGCTCCTATTCAAACCTCTGGGAGATCGACTCTACTCCCAAGAACACGCGGCTTCTCTTCACTGCCTTCAAATAATCTCAGGTACGGTCTTGGAGCCAGCCTACAAGGTTTATAATTAGGGAGATCTAAACTTGGCACGGGTGGCTCCTATTCAAACCTCTGGGAGATCGACTCTACTCCCAAGAACACGCGGCTTCTCTTCACTGCCTTCAAATAATCTCAGGTACGGTCTTGGAGCCAGCCTACAAGGTTTATAATTAGGGAGATCTAAACTTGGCACGGGTGGCTCCTATTCAAACCTCTGGGAGATCGACTCTACTCCCAAGAACACGCGGCTTCTCTTCACTGCCTTCAAATAATCTCAGGTACGGTCTTGGAGCCAGCCTACAAGGTTTATAATTAGGGAGATCTAAACTTGGCACGGGTGGCTCCTATTCAAACCTCTGGGAGATCGACTCTACTCCCAAGAACACGCGGCTTCTCTTCACTGCCTTCAAATAATCTCAGGTACGGTCTTGGAGCCAGCCTACAAGGTTTATAATTAGGGAGATCTAAACTTGGCACGGGTGGCTCCTATTCAAACCTCTGGGAGATCGACTCTACTCCCAAGAACACGCGGCTTCTCTTCACGGCCTTCAAATAATCTCAGGTACGGTCTTGGAGCCAGCCTACAAGGTTTATAATTAGGGAGATCTAAACTTGGCACGGGTGGCTCCTATTCAAACCTCTGGGAGATCGACTCTACTCCCAAGAACACGCGGCTTCTCTTCACTGCCTTCAAATAATCTCAGGTACGGTCTTGGAGCCAGCCTACAAGGTTTATAATTAGGGAGATCTAAACTTGGCACGGGTGGCTCCTATTCAAACCTCTGGGAGATCGACTCTACTCCCAAGAACACGCGGCTTCTCTTCACTGCCTTCAAATAATCTCAGGTACGGTCTTGGAGCCAGCCTACAAGGTTTATAATTAGGGAGATCTAAACTTGGCACGGGTGGCTCCTATTCAAACCTCTGGGAGATCGACTCTACTCCCAAGAACACGCGGCTTCTCTTCACTGCCTTCAAATAATCTCAGGTACGGTCTTGGAGCCAGCCTACAAGGTTCACAATTAGGGAGATCTAAACTTGGCACGGGTGGCTCCTATTCAAACCTCTGGGAGATCGACTCTACTCCCAAGAACACGCGGCTTCTCTTCACTGCCTTCAAATAATCTCAGGTACGGTCTTGGAGCCAGCCTACAAGGTTTATAATTAGGGAGATCTAAACTTGGCACGGGTGGCTCCTATTCAAACCTCTGGGAGATCGACTCTACTCCCAAGAACACGCGGCTTCTCTTCACTGCCTTCAAATAATCTCAGGTACGGTCTTGGAGCCAGCCTACAAGGTTTATAATTAGGGAGATCTAAACTTGGCACGGGTGGCTCCTATTCAAACCTCTGGGAGATCGACTCTACTCCCAAGAACACGCGGCTTCTCTTCACTGCCTTCAAATAATCTCAGGTACGGTCTTGGAGCCAGCCTACAAGGTTCATAATTAGGGAGATCTAAACTTGGCACGGGTGGCTCCTATTCAAACCTCTGGGAGATCGACTCTACTCCCACGAACACGCGGCTTCTCTTCACTGCCTTCAAATAATCTCAGGTACGGTCTTGGAGCCAGCCTACAAGGTTTATAATTAGGGAGATCTAAACTTGGCACGGGTGGCTCCTATTCAAACCTCTGGGAGATCGACTCTACTCCCAAGAACACGCGGCTTCTCTTCACTGCATTCAAATAATCTCAGGTACGGTCTTGGAGCCAGCCTATAAGGTTCATAATTAGGGAGATCTAAACTTGGCACGGGTGGCTCCTATTCAAACCTCTGGGAGATCGACTCTACTCCCAAGAACACGCGGCTTCTCTTCACTGCCTTCAAATAATCTCAGGTACGGTCTTGGAGCCAGCCTACAAGGTTTATAATTAGGGAGATCTAAACTTGGCACGGGTGGCTCCTATTCAAACCTCTGGGAGATCGACTCTACTCCCACGAACACGCGGCTTCTCTTCACTGCCTTCAAATAATCTCAGGTACGGTCTTGGAGCCAGCCTACAAGGTTTATAATTAGGGAGATCTAAACTTGGCACGGGTGGCTCCTATTCAAACCTCTGGGAGATCGACTCTACTCCCACGAACACGCGGCTTCTCTTCACTGCCTTCAAATAATCTCAGGTACGGTCTTGGAGCCAGCCTACAAGGTTTATAATTAGGGAGATCTAAACTTGGCACGGGTGGCTCCTATCCAAACCTCTGGGAGATCGACTCTACTCCCAAGAACACGCGGCTTCTCTTCACTGCCTTCAAATAATCTCAGGTACGGTCTTGGAGCCAGCCTACAAGGTTTATAATTAGGGAGATCTAAACTTGGCACGGGTGGCTCCTATTCAAACCTCTGGGAGATTGACTCTACTCCCAAGAACACGCGGCTTCTCTTCACTGCCTTCAAATAATCTCAGGTACGGTCTTGGAGCCAGCCTACAAGGTTTATAATTAGGGAGATCTAAACTTGGCACGGGTGGCTCCTATTCAAACCTCTGGGAGATCGACTCTACTCCCAAGAACTCGCGGCTTCTCTTCACTGCCTTCAAATAATCTCAGGTACGGTCTTGGAGCCAGCCTACAAGGTTTATAATTAGGGAGATCTAAACTTGGCACGGGTGGCTCCTATTCAAACCTCTGGGAGATCGACTCTACTCCCAAGAACTCGCGGCTTCTCTTCACTGCCTTCAAATAATCTCAGGTACGGTCTTGGAGCCAGCCTACAAGGTTTATAATTAGGGAGATCTAAACTTGGCACGGGTGGCTCCTATTCAAACCTCCGGGAGATCGACTCTACTCCCAAGAACTCGCGGCTTCTCTTCACTGCCTTCAAATAATCTCAGGTACGGTCTTGGAGCCAGCCTACAAGGTTCATAATTAGGGAGATCTAAACTTGGCACGGGTGGCACAGATTAGGAAACACGCGAGTTGGTGGCTCTTTTTATTCGCACTCGTTTGCACGTCCGTTCGTCACGTAGTAAGAATTACTTCATTGTAAGTATACAAAACTTGAAACTTCCTTCCTAATATGTGTGACTGTTAGGCCTTTTCTGAAGTTTAAAATAATTGCTTTTCAAAACCTTCCCTACAGTAAACAAAACTTTAAAAAACCTTAATTATTAAAGACTAGATTAGTGGATTATTTTGTTCAGGATTTCATAAAGTCCATATGTGTTTGTTGTGCAATATGTTTGGTTGTGTTTAAATATTTTGTGATGCAATTAATTATAGTAATATAGACTTATGTCTTGGGTAAATGAAGTAGTATTTTTACAATAATCAATAGTCTTATCCCCTATGTTCACAAATATGCAGAACCAGAAGACATACATTTAGTACCTAGTAGAAATGGCTCTTTACATACCCAGATTTGTTACGCAAGCAGGTAAATTATCAAAAGGTCTGCTCAGTGATGCAAAAGTTACGAGGGTCATAATATCTTCTCTTTTAAAATCCTGGGCTCAAAAATGATACCAAACAACATATGGTTTACTGTGTTTTATTGTTTACCTTAGCAGTTTGCTATAAGTTTTAGATTATGTTTTATTAAGTTATACTAAATTAAACTTCAGGTTATTTGGTATCATTTTTTCTTGTAATTATGAGTAGAATCTACATTTATTAACCAGTTTCAGTTAAAATAAGTAGGCTTATGGTGCGGAAATATGGCCTTCGGTAAGCTTAGCTACAATGCATTCTGTTACGTTAGAAGTCGAGGCGTATCCTGTCTGCAATGAAACGTATGCGTCATTCCTATGCTCAGTAGGGCACACGCCATTACCTCGGTTGGTTCCTTTTGTGAATTCCAATTCGGCTGTCAAAACTGTCAGATTATCCCAAGTAGTCCGCTCGGCGCCGAGGAGACGCTGCGCTGGGGAGACGGAATCTATTTTTTAAGCTGAATTCTTGTAGTCCCAGTTTCACACCTTGGCTTGTCAACTGAATGTTTATCTAACACAAAACTAGAACCCCCCCCCCTTCGCGCTTCCTTCCACCTAATTTTCATTGATCACATTACATGTAAATTTATCTTAAATAATTACTTGAATTCAACTTCCCCATAAGTGTCGTTACAAAATACTCCTTCCGATCCTGGTAACTACCCGCAGCTAGTGTTATAGGTTAAAGTGTATAAGCTGGCACTTGGCGGTTGCGGGCCTTGGCGAGAGGAGGGTAAAGGTGCTGCCAGGTTATTTTATAAAAACATCGATCCTTGGACTACCGCTGACCCTAGCGTTAACTCACTATTTTGTTACTTAATGTACAGTAAAAATATCAACAAAAGTATATCCCTATATACCCCTATATATATATATATATATATATATATATATATCCATATATACTATATGGTTCACGAAACCGTGCTAATACGATTGTCTAAGGGTTGGGATGAGTAAGTCGCGATTTCAGTCTTACTGTCCCATATATATATATATATATATATATATATATATATATATATATATATATATATATGCATATCTTTTTCTTGTTTTATATATACACAATTAAATGACACTTTCATAAACAAAAATTTTTAGTTTAGTTTTCTTCATATATTGAAGCTTTTCGCTGATTGGCAGTATCAGCATTTTCAAAACTTTCTAAGTACCTTATAGTTTTATTAACTACATCTGAACTCAAGTATATTAGGTACTTAGATGTTTTCTAAGGTACTTCGAAAGTTTTGATAATGCTAATACTGCTAATCAGCGAAAAGCTTCAATATATGAAGAAAACTAAACTAAAAAGTTTTGTTTATGAAAGTGTCATTTAATTGTGTGTATATATATATATATATATATATTTATGTATTTATTTACTTATGTATACAATTTTAGAAGGTTCCCAAAACATTAAAAAGGTTTTGGTTGGATAAAACAGTTCAAACCATATTGGTGATACATTTAGTCCCCCTTCTGCCTTTCCAAACACTAAAACATATCTCTATTCTCAAAACTTTAATTGCAAATCTTGCGTTATCCATACTGTACTCAGTGTAAGGTTTGAAAATAGAGATATTCCGAAACGCGTCAACAAAGAACAATGTTTTAATGTTAGGAAAGGCAGTAGAGAGCACTCAGATGTCTATAACAATATTCGCAATGGTAACATAGATGGTTATATTAAGAGTTTCGTATTGGCAATACTTAGCATAATTAGTAGCAGCATCTAAACTTGAACACAGTTA